>CM053410.1:88452675-88494267 GCA_028644305.1 Xerus rutilus
TGAACCCAGGGGCACTTTACCACTGAGCGACATTCCCAGCCCTAATTTTTTTAATTTTGAGACAGGGTCTCATTAAGTTGTCCAATCTGGCCTCAAACTTCCAATTCTCCTGCCTCAGCCTCCCAAATGGCTAGGATTACCACCACACCTGGCTTTAATAAAAGTTCTTTTGTTTTTGTTTTTTAAAGCAAAGGACAAAAACAAGAACAAAACTTCCACAGAAATAAAAAACAAGGACATTAAGAAGGAATATTAGATAAAAATGAGCATAAATTAAGAACTGTAAAAATACAAAGTTATCAACTAAGGCATAAACCTGGCACTAAAATTCCTTGTGGCTAAAGCAAAAAGGAAAATGTTTTGAAACTGGCTTTGGAGAGAAGTGGGAACAGCAGCATTTGATCCTTCAAGAAAAGCAGAACTGAAGGTCTTTTAGGTATTCATGCCCTAAAATAAATATCCCAGATCTCCATACCAAGAATACCAAGTGACTTAAGGGCAACATTCTCAACAATAAATCTGATAGAAAGGTTCACTTACTGCAGTATTTCAGATTTTCTAATGCTGTTAAATGTACTAACATTATTGTCACTTGTATTTTTATTTGTGAGTTTTATATATTACAGTATAGCTTACCTGACATCCAACGCCTTTCTTAATCACCTCCCCCCCCCCCCCGCCTTCTTGGTACTGGGGACTGAACCCAGGGGTGCTTAACAAACCCCAGCTCCCCTTCCCCACCCCATTTTTTGAGACAGTGTCTTGCTAAGCTGCTGACACTGGCCTTGAACTTGGGATCCTCCTGCCTCAGCTGCCCGAGCCACTGGGATTATAGGGATGCGCCAGGGCACCCAGATCACCTTATTTTTATACTTGTTAGCAAAAAAGTAAAAAAAAAAAAAGAAAGAAAACCCAGATTTTCTAAAGTGCTAAAGTGCTATTTTATCTGTCCTTTTTAGTAAGGAATAGGTATGAAAAACATCTTCTTATTCAGACTGAATAGCTGATATAGACAATTTTATAATAAAATCTTATCACAGTCTTTTAGAAATTATTTGAGTCATATAATAGCCTTTGGCCATATTAGAATTTGTCATCTGAAACATTTTAACAACTATTCTAAAAACTTACTCAAAATTCCTTCGCCTTTACACTTGGGTTCTAGAGTTTCATATAAGGTAACATACACAAATGAATTTCAAAAGAAAGAAAAGAAAAAGCCAGGGTTTTTTTTTCTGCTTTGCAAGAATGTGCTCCTACTTTTCTCTCCCAGGCCTAACCTCTCTCTAAACTTCAGGTATTAAAGCTAAAGAAAATTTGGACACAGTGACCTGTGACTGAGATCTGATAAGTGTATTTCATAATAAAGGATGCTTAAATAAAAACTGTAACAAAATAACTTCACTGCCCTTTATTCTGTAGTGGGTTTGCCTTAAATTATCCTTACCATAGGTTTGACCTTTTTATTTCCTTCCCAGCTGAACTCAAGCTATCTAAAAGATCTTTGAAGCTATGTAGAACCGTCTTCATCGCCTACTCCATGGCTGTATTTTGCAGATGAAGAAATTTTAGCCCAAAGACATTAAGATCAAACAAGAAGACAGTGACAAAACTGGACAGGAAACCACACACTTTGACTTGGACCCTACAAGAAATGCAAACATGACTTACTCTTTGTCCACTTCAGTCAACAAGGTGCTCTAAGCATCCCACAACTGACATGCAGTTTGTGCTTCACTATCTCATGACAATGGTAAGCTCCAGAAACCTTACTTTTTCTAACATTCACTATTTTCCCCGTCATGTTTGCGTTATTTTCTGAAAGATGTTGCTAGAAGACAGGCATGTAATATAAAGATCCTTCCCTCTAGAAAAGGGGGAGCCTTCCTTGTCACTCTCTGCACGGGCTTCCAGGGCCCAACATCTTGCCCTAGAGAAAAAACTGTCAAGGAAAGGGCTCACCTCCATACACACTCCATCATCTGAATACACATCCAAACAAGCGGTTCTCTGACTTTTGGTTTCAGGGCTCTTTTAGGCTCTTATGTATTATTTGAAAGTCCTGTGTTAAGCAGATTTCTAAGAAAGTCCTCCCCCCATGTACTCCCAACCCCTGATTCTGTGCCTCGAGTGTGGGGTAGATCAAGTGACTTACTTCCAACAAAACTGCAAAACGGATGAGATATCACCCTGTGATTTTGTTACAGAGACTGTGATTTCCATTTGCTGGTACTCCTCTCTTGCTAGCGTGTTCTTGGGCTCTTCTCATGTACTTGGTCTGATGAAGCAGGATGGAGAAGGCCACATGGCAAGGAATTGAGAGCAGCTTCTGGCCAGCCATCAGGAAGGAACTAAGGATCCCAGTCTATCAGACAGAACCAATCACCAAGTGGGTGAGCTTAGACACAGGTCTCCGCCCAGCTGAAGCTTCAACGGCTACCTTGGGAGAGGCCTGAAGCAGAGGACCCAACTAAGCCGTGCCCTTGCTCCTGACCCACAGGGACTCTCTCCAACCTAAGATGTATGAGACGTATTCCCAGTTCCAGAGCTCCAGAGCCCAGTCTCACACTACCCCAGCCCTCCAACTCTGAAAGCCTTACTACAAGAGGACCTTTGTTTTCGCAGGCATCCTGTGCTCAGGATTCTCAGAGTCAGAATGAGTAGGAGCCCAGCAATATGATTCAGAGCATGGCAGACACAGGGAGATTCTGCTTGGGTCAGAGATGGAGGGCAGATATGGATTAGAGGGCAAAAGAACATTCGGCTCTATGTAATGGCTGCCAGCTCTGGGTCTGCTATGTTCAACAGCATGTCTGCAGTGGTGGTCACAGTACTAATTACACGAGACACGTTATAATGAAAGCAGTCGATTCTGAAACTAATTTACTTCAAGAAAACAGTCTACTAAACATTTACTCAATGTCCACTATGAGCTAAACACTATCCTAAAATGAATAATACTTGGTTTCTCCCCTCAAGGAGTTCTAATCACAACCTGCGACTGGAGAACTTGAAGAAGAAAATTAAACAAAATCTAGTGTGCATGGAATGAGAACACTAACTTTAAATAAGGTAGTGATACTGTCTCATAAGTAAATTCATTTAGCCTTCTACAGCTTAGTGCTTATCTATATACAGTATCTTAAAATCAAATAAGCTTTTAAAAGTATGGGCATTATTTGCTTTGTATGTTTGTAAATTTGTATGATACATTAAAGTTACAGCACCTGTTCACACTTGCTTTTTAACCATGAGGGTTCCAAGTTATGAAAAAGTTTGAAAATAGGAATAGCTAATGTAAACTGGCAGATTTCAGTGTTCCAGTAATGTATTCAGCAGTCTTATTATACAGTATCTCATTTAATTCTAACCACAGCTGTGTGAGGAAGGACTTTTCCAGATAACTTCTCAGAGTCTAGGTTTTCTTAAGTACCTTAAACAGTTCCTAACACACAGTAGGCACTGAAACATTTGCTGACAGTTAAAAGAGATGAACATGAAGTTTCAGAGTGGCACTTAAGAACCAACTAAAAGATATCTGCCCAAAATTGAAATGAGCCAAAAAAAGACAGAATTCACTTTGCAAAACTAAGGAACATGGAGAAAAAAGGCGTCTGTATATATCACATGTGATTGACACAGGTTTCTGCATTTTGCCTATAATGTGCAGGTAGAATATTTATGCTATGCAAAAGAAGACGTCAGGGAGGCTGAGACAGGAGAATCATGAGTTCAAAGCCAGCGTCAGCAACAACGAGGCGCTTAGCAACTCAGTGAGACCCTGTTTCTACATAAAATACAAGATAGGGCTGGGGATGTGGCTCTGTGGTTGAGACCCCTGAGTTCAATCCCTGATACAAAAAAAAAAAAAAAACAGGAAAAGAAGACATCATAGACACTCTCCTATACCCAAAGCATCATTTTGCAGGAAAGGGACAAACTCTTGAAGGTCCTTCACCCAATGTGTCTACATAAAAGGTTGAATTATGACTCCTGGTTCGGGCTAATTTTGCAAAAATGGTAAATAAGGAGCTATGTGTGGAAGGAAGCATGTTCTCGCCCTCTTGTCCATTGCAGGACAAAATGCATCAGTTCTCTAAGCCCTCGAGCCGCAGCACTGCTGTGGACTTACTTATCCACAGCCAACTTTGCTTTCAAATTCATAAAAGCATCACTTTATCTGCTCCGACAGCTCTTACTGTCATCCTGCGAGATGTGTTCACTGCTTCAACACATCGCCATGAGGACAAAGCTCATCTTGGAGTCGCTCTGTGATCTGGGGTTCTACACCAGCTGCTGCTGTTCATGAACCAGCTTTAACAGCTTTTCAGAGCCATCGAGGGCAAGGGGGTCTTCCACGAGGCCTGTAACACAAAGCTGCCACCAAGGCCCCTGCCGAAGGTGCCACTTCCTTGTGGTCCTCCTCCAGCACTGCCCAGTGCTCAAACCTTCACTTGTGGTGTTGATTTTGAGTCACTAGTAGGCTGAACAACTGCAGCCTTGAAAACTCTAAAGACAAGTTATTAAAACCAATGCTTAATTCACCTACAATTAAAGTCCACACTTACTTTATAAAAGTAACAGAGCAAGCAGAATTTAAAAGCTTAATTATCTCCCAAAATATTTCACCACCCAATAGGTAACTTAAATTTCCAAACTCCTGAAAAAAATAATTGATAATAACAAAGAATTTCTGCTATGAATATCTTCCTTAACCAGTCCAAACATGTGAGTCAACTAAGTTAGCATGGAAACTGGAATCAGTATCTTAAATTATTTAAAATTAACTCCACCATGTTCTTCCTCATGGTCCTAGTTACAGTTCTAGTTGTTAACTTTTGGAAAATTACATACCTTGCTTGTCCCTGTTTCCAGATCTACAAGACAGTAATGCCTACCTCACAAGGTGGATGATGATGATGAAATGAGGCAATTCATGTAGAACACTTAGAACAGTCCTCGGCGTATTCTAAGAGCTCAATAGGTGTCAATCACTATGGCTTTAATTACTCATTTATTTGCAGTGCTGGGTATCAGACCCAGAACCTTGTGCGTGCTAGGCAAGCGCTCTACCACTGAACTACATCCCAGGCCCATGGCTAGTATTATTCAATAAACACAAGGGTAAAAACAAACTAGACACCTTGCTACTTCACACTCCCCAGAACCATGACACCTTAAGACAGTGCTGCCGAGTGCACGTGCTGTGGATCACCTTCAGCCCCAGGCGCAGCCTTGCTGCCAACTTGTTCATCCACAGCCAACTCTGCTTTCAAATTCGTAACAACGTCACGTCATCTGCTCAGCTGGCTTTTGCCGACCTCACTGTTTATAACCTAGCAGTGGCTGGAACCGAGATTTTTTTTTTTCCTTTTTTTTTTTGACACCAGGGATTGAACCCAGAGGCACTTTACCATTGAGCCACATCCCCAGACCATTTTTAAATGTATTTTTTAAGCTAGGGTCTCCCTAAGTTGCTTAGGCCCTTGCTAAATTGCTGAGGCTGGCCTGGAACTTGAGATCCTCCTGCCTAAACCTTCCGAGTTGCTGCAATCACAAGCATGCTCCACCATGACCAGTGATCAAGAGTCCTGATTCCTTCTTTTTTAAACAAAAATATCTAATTATTTCACCTGATACCAAAAAAAAAAAAAAGATTCTACAATTTGGAATCATGCATATAATTAGACAAACGGGTTAGCACCACAGAGGTGGCTCTGCTGGGTTCCTGCTGCACACTGGCCAATGAGCAGCAGATGAGCGTGACAGGAGCAAAGGGGAGGCAGACAGCTACTACCTCCTAGGTGAGAGTTCTGGGGGCAATTTCATTACAGAACAAGGAGCCCCCAAAGCTAAAGTTCCAGAAGTTCTGAATCAAAACAGATATCCCCACAGAAGTAACAATGAAAATTCTAGGGAAAGGCTTCAAACCACTGCAAAAGAGAAACTTCATCAGGACAGCAGAAACACTTATTAACGGCATTTGTGGGGAGGCTGAGAAAAAGTGAGTGAAAACAGCAGAAGACTTCCAAGTCTCTAGCAAACCACTGATCTTGGAAGAAATTAACAATTCCTGAAAGCGTTTAAGCAAAGTTTAAGCTCATTAGGCTATTATCCCACACTTTAAATCAGGAATGACGAAATTCCTTCTCTACTTAACTATTTCATGATTTTAAGTATTACCTGTAAAATAATGAAATCACCGGAAGGTAACAGAAAGCACTCGGCACCTCTCAGTCAGTCACAGCCAGTGTTCCCTGCTACACCATTCTTTTCCCCATGCCTTTCTCCACTATCCCAGCAAAACACACACCCACCCCCGCCTGCACCTTTCGCTTCACCCCTGATGTAAGGGTCTGTCTTCACAGCAAAAGTTCTGAATCAGGGCTGGCATGTTTCCAGTTCTTGTTCTCCCTGAAATGCCTGTCACATACCATGGCCATTTTTCTACTGAGGTGTTTGTCATTTATCACTGATGACTAAGAGCACTTATTAAGATTAAATTAATCCTCTTTCACCCAGGCTAATATTTTCTTACCATTATTAACAATTTTATTTGTAGTTTTTTGTTTTTTTTTTTAGCTAACAGAAGTTTAAATATTTTACAGTTAAATTGTTTCCTTTTATGGCAGTTGAGCCTGGAATCAGTCAGAAAATCTTTCCATGCCCAAAACTAAATAAAAATCATTCCTTCTCTTATACTAGTACTTCTCTAAGTTTTCCTTCAAACACTGAGATAGCTGAACTCTCCACAATTAATCTCTGTATTTGGTATAATGTGTGCTCTGACATACAATTTTTTCCCTCAGATGGATAGCCAACTATCCCGATACCACCTGGTCCTACCTAATGTCACTTCTAAACCGTTCCAGGCTCCTAAACTCTGGCTTAATGCTAACAGAAAACTTTCATGTCTGCATTAAGGTGATCATTTTTCAAAGTAATATTGTTGTCTGAGTGGTATGTATTTTGCTTCTAGCATTCCCTGCACCTGCTGGAATGAAAATAAAAGGGAGAGTGGGAGTGGGTATATCAAATTTGACTGCAGTGCCAAAACAGAACCATTAAGGCACCAGAGCAGTTTACCATGTGCATGTACGATTGTAGGATGACCGAAAATTGCACCTGAATTGTTGCCTCTGGACAGCACTTTTAGATATGTTATTTTGCTCTGGTAAATCAGCAAAACCTATACAAGGTAGGCATCATACTTACACCTGGGAGCGAACTACACCTTGATAGCCGGCAAACAGGAACACAGAAGTGGAGAGTCACAAATAACCCAGAATCTAATTTCAATCTCATCTACTTATTCTAAAATACTTTTAAAGGAGACTGTTTAACTTAGTGCTCTTCTTCTGACAGTGACAAGCACAACGGTTTTAGGGAGCGTGTGCCTGGATTAAGAACAAAAGCGGGAGTTGGGGATCTAACTCAGTGGTAGAAGCTTGCTTAGCAAGTATAAGGCCCTGGGTTCCACCCCAGCATTGCAAAAAGAAAAAGGAATAGGAAAGGGAGAAGGGGAGCCCAGAGAGAGTGCACCCCAGCTAGCCTGAGAGACATATCCCAACAATTAAATTAGCAGCATTAATGTCCACGGCCAGTCACCAAGCCACTCATGGGATTATAATTTAGCTTGTTCCAAAATAAGATAACGTACTGCTGAATGGACAAGAATTCTAACCTTCTTCACAGTGGTATTTCTCACAACAGATTAGTATGTTAACACAACAGGCACTGTGCTTCTGTCTACTGTGTATCTGGTTAGCAAGAGTCAGTTCCCTTGAACTTAACTACCTGCAACTATGCTGATAAAGCCGAATTTCTGAGAACCGGACCTAGCAACAAGCCTACAGATGCTGTATCACCCTTTGAGGTGCCAACAAGTCTCCCCGTTGGTCATCTTGTCTCTGCCTTCCATGATAAGCATCAACACAAACATGACTCAGAATCCAGCACAACCCAGTATTCACTCTGAAAACACTCCTCATCAGCCGGCACTGCCAGTAGCCTGGTACTGTGAACAAAACAAGTACTTACGGAAGAAGCCTAAAGAACATGCAGTGTCTCCATCCTAATTATTCCAACTCTTTCTCCTTTGAAGTCAGAAGTTTTCAGCAGCCCCCACCCGGCACCCCCACTGCATCCCTGCCTTCACTAAAAGCACTCCGGCAGGACACCTGACTTGCAGAGGCATTAGGAAATCTGTTAGGGTATCCACAGCACAACTACTGCTTATCCCCCTATTTGGTACACTGTTTGTAAAATTTCCTTTTAATTTTAGTGTCAGGAATTGCTGAGCTTTTCTTTAAAACAAAAGTTCTTAAGTTTTATAGACATAAATTCACCAGGTGTCCTTTTCTGCATCATCTACTATGAAGCTTAGAGAAATCTGTCCCATTAGAAATAAATGTTAGATTTTTATATTAGGTCTCTTATTGTATATTTTTATATTTTATATTTTTACTTTGCTTTGTTGCTATAGTTTATGAACTTCTATAACCCAACTTAAGTTTTAAGGAAAAGACAAAATGAACAAATAAATGGATAAATAACATTTAATACATATCTAAGAAAAAATTCATTTAAGAGGTCAGGGAAAAAAAACGTCATATGCAAAGTCAAGGGAAAGAAAGGATTTCCAGAATATAGTATATAGATTTAAAAAATAAAAAACAGTCAAACTCTCAACTAGAGAAACAGGGGAAGAGGAATTATGGAGAGAAGCAGAAGGAAAGATCAAATAATTTTTTATTTATAGAAATTAGACCAACAGTAGTACAAAAACGACTGGAAACTTAGTCAAGCTTACATACGATATTTATAAACATTTATTATTCCACATCACTCAAAATGGCAGAAGCAAAACAATGACATTTGGTAAAGAAAACACAAGAGATACTGGATAAAAATGGCCAAAAGGGCTCCACCAAGGAAACAAAGCAGACTGGCTGTAACCTGTTTCTTTTCTCCCTGCCCCTCCACAGAATATTAGGAAAAAGCGTCTGCAGGCAGCCTGCCCCTTTCCAAACACCCCTCAGCAGGCAGCCCAAGTAGGTTTTATTCTCCAGAGCACTCTGGATCATGCTCTTTCCTTTAAGGTCACTGTCACCTCTCTCCACCATCAAGGGACTCCACCCTTCCAGGGCTGTCCCTGCTATAAGGTAACCACAATTCACACATCACTGCTGAGCCACCTCCACTCAGGAGTTAAAACCTTCCCTCTCTGCTTCCTTAAAGGTGTTGTTCCCTGAGTCCCAGAGAAGCAGGAGCTTGTCAGGTGAGACTGTAGTTGGCCCTGCACTGGAGACCCCAGAGTCATCCTTGGAGGAGAAAAGCAGACAGGACTGGACTAGCCTTCACTCCTCCTTCACTCCTCCCTCCCAAATCCCTGAATACGCAGTGAGACATCTCGTTCACTCCAGCTCTCCTCCCGAGAAGAAACGCTGAGCACAGTGCAGGAGCTCAGTGCCCAGCGGGTCCCTTCTACCCAGACTCTGCTACCAGCCCCCTAAGGCCCCCGAAGGCCCCCCTAAGACTGAATGGCTTGCAAGGAACACTTTGATGACAAAGGGCACAGTGACCCCAAGCTCTACCCTCAAGCCTAAACTGCTGCTTGAAAAAGGCATAGACATTATCAGGTAGGGTCAGGGAGAGGTACGCATGGAAAGAGAATATTTAGGAAGTCATAAACTTTCAAGAAATCTACAAGCATTCTGAAAAAGCCAGAAGCAGTGCAGTCCAACAAGAAGAAAGTAAACCATTTCCTACATTCAAAAAATACATAAAAGAAGAAGTAACAATGTAATAAGATGTCCAGGATACAGCAAAAGCATGAAAACCAAAGCAATAAGATGTTTCACCTACCAACTTAGGAAACAAGAAGACAGACAACCAACAGCACTGGAGACCAGAGACGCTGACACCATCAATTGCTGTAGAAACCAAACCAGCCTGGTGCCACTCTCAAAGGCCTGACAACATGTACAGAAATGTTGAGGTGCTGGGCTGTGGCTCAGTGGTAGAGCGCTTGCCTCGCATGCATGAGGTGCTGGGTTTGATCCTCAGCCCCACATAAAAGTAAACAAGGATATTGTGTCTGTCTACAACTAAAAAATATTTTTTTTAAAAAAATGTTGAATACGTTATCCTGTGACACAAAATTCATGGGAGGCCACTGTGTTGCACTAGCCTCCTCTCTGAACTAGGCCCCTGCAGACAAAACCAAATCAGAATGAAGTTTCTTATGCTAACTCTGCAACAGGCCATTTTCCCATTAAACAGGAGATGCACAGCAACCAAAAGGAGCCTTAGTATCTGAGCCAACATAAAAAGGAAGTCCCCTGTTTTACCCCTATGGGGAAAATAACTTCATACTGACTAATCTGCTTTTTGTTCACTATTTCTGCCTTCTGAAGTCCTGTCCTACCTATAAAGTCAAGCTCCTCTGCTCAGTTCATTGAAGGACACATTCTATTTTAAAGAATGTTTCCTGATTCTAAAATTGCAAATAAAAGCCAATTCAATCTTTAAATGAGTTATAATTTTGTCTTCTGGCAACCTTTTGGTCCTGAAATTCCATTCCTGAGAATTTGTCTTTAAAAGTGGAACATTGTACACGGACATTTGTAACACAGCAAGGAAAAAAACTAATTGTGCAGTAAAAGGGATCAAGTCAATAGATGGACAGTTCAAAACAATCAAACACTGTGCAATCATTAAAAATGACAGGATTAACACATGGAAAGATGTTTGTGAAAAACAGTTAAGTAAAAGATGCAAGTAAGCTTCTGAAGAAACCAAAACCTGCAAACACGTCAACACTGCCAAGCTGTATAAGACAAGGCAAAATTTCCCCTTTACTAACCTCATGGGGCTTTTCTAATTAGCAAAAGATTCTCACTTGATAAGCTACTGGCTGAGTAATAATTCAATGATCAACATCTTTGTGCCAATAGAAGACATTCCACTAAATGAAATACAAGGAAAAAAAGAGGAAAAAGTCAACCTTAAAGCTGCACCCAGCAAATAAAAGATATTTTTTTGTTTTTTACTGAGTGAATTCTAAATGGGGAGCCATACAAAACAAAAAGGCAGGTTATATAACAGGAGTGTACCATGTTAACATTTTTCAGAACTGTGGCATGAAGGGGCATATACACAGGGACAAATTCCAGGAAATGGGCTCAATAACAGAACCAGCTTCACACTGGGTCCTTAGAGCAGCATGTAACCATGAAGATGGGTTCCAGCACCATGAGCTGATTATACCATGATTTCTTCCAGAAACACTCATAAAATTGTTAATCTACCTCCTCAGGCTGTAATGATTTTAAGATGTCTCTCACAACATCAGACAATCTTCACCAATTCCTCTCTACCTAACACTGACGGGCATCGAGTGTGTGTGTGTGTATTCCAGTCTACCAGAACAGCATTCTCCTTGGCCAAGTACATAAGGAGACATTCTGAGGGGGAGTCTAAAGGAAAGTTCAGAGACAAGCAGCACAACCACTGAACAGGGGAAGACAGGCGGAACTGCACAGGCTGTATATGACTGAGAACCAATACCACTGAATGGCCAACTGCTCATCAGAACAACGATCAGCTGTCATGCTTCCTCCACTAAAAACTGTACCCTCGCTCAATAACAATGTGATGGGGGGGGGAAGCAGTAAACAAATCTACCTTTTTTTTTTTGCTTTATGCATAATTTGCCTGTATTTTATGTCACAACCCACTTGAGAAACATTGAAATATTTTAAACATGTCAAAATGATATGTGACCATTTATGTCCTAATTTCCTATCTCACCAATTGGATCACAAAATATATACATATGTATAAATGACGTCCCAAAAGAAAAGTATCCATATGTTCACATCTGTACTTAGTTTTAGCCTAATACATAATTTGTAATAAAAATCCAAAATGTTCAGAATTTGAGTTACCATGGCCACTAACAGCAAAAGTCTGAAAGCTAAGTTAACATCAGATTTGGAAATCAACTGTCCATCTCTCCAAACTGCAAGACAGAGATAAAGATGCACAGGTGATTCTGTACCACACAGTCTGGGCCTGAGAACTGTGCAAGAGCACTGAGCATCAACTCAAAAATAGTAGATACAAATGTAAATCCCACCGGAAGTCCATTGGATTAGACAAAGGGGAAGGAAGGGAAGGGAGGGAGGGGAACGGGAAAGACAGGAGAATGAAACAGACAGAACTTTCCTATATTCATTTATGAATACACAACCAGTGTAACCCCACATCATGTTCATCCACAAGAACTGGATCCTAATTAGAATAAGTTATACTCCATGAATGTATAAAATGTCAAAGCACTCTACTGCCATGTACATCTAAAAAACACAAATTTTAAAAATGTAAATCCTACAGCGGAAACTCTGCAAGCCCTCACTCTATCTGACACATTTCTTCATCATTCAACTGGACTGAAGCAGAAGTTAATGGTCAAGAGAATGATCACGTTCCTGCCTACTGCCTAACCAAAACAGGTTACAGAGCCCTAGGTATGGCACTTAGCCTCTCTAAACCTTAGCCCCCTCACCTCAAAGATGGGGCCACTGCAATTACTACGAATCCATGTAAAGCAGTACATTAGCTGGCACAAAGACTTGGTAAACAGCACTACCATTGTCACTAGGAATTAATGCATTTGCTGGAAGGCACAGAATCTCTGACATAAATTTTGACTATGGATTTGGTTGCAAAAAAAGTACCAAGAACATGAAAAGAGCCCGGTAATTTGACAATCATGCTCAGCTTTTCAGGTAAATCCCACCCACTCTCCCTGAACTGACCAGGTGAACTTCACTCAGTTCCCTGAAAGTACTGCATTTTCACTAGTGAGTGTGTTTATATCATTCTCTGCTCAGAGCGCTTTAAATCACACCTCCCACTCACTCCCAGCCTTGGACTCATCTACTCCTACCAGTATTTCATGCCTCGGGATATACACAAAGCACCTCTTCAGCAAGCCCTTTCCAGAACCTCTTGTCCAGATGAGGGACATACCTTAGGCTCTGAGAGCACTCTGGACTTCCCATATTTGACCCAATGAACCACGAGCAGGGTCAGTGTGACTTCCCCAACAATTGTAAGCTTTGAGAGAATAAAAGACATATCTGCATTATTCATTACTCTATCTCCAGGACTGGGTTCGTGGCAAGGAGTGAAAGCAGCTCTATGAATACCTGTTAAATGAAAGCAGAAATTGGGTAATCATGACCTAGTTCATACTCATGTGGAATACTACTGTCTTGAGAAGCTTATGCCCTTATTTGTTCACATCCTAACAGGACATTCCAAGCTTCAAATCTAAATCCCACCTTTCAGTACTATCTATCACATACGATTTAGCTGCGCTAAGACAGCATCAAGTTTATCATATTCCACATTAAAATGGTACCCAGATGAAAGCCCAGATGCTCACAAAAGTATCTGTTGTCCTTACTGATTTTCATCCAAAAGATGTTTTTTACAGAATTCCACAGCTTAAAAGGAGAGAGAGAAAAATAAATATTTTTAGAAAGAAAAAATATATGAGACCTACTTATCTAGTCCAACTCGGTGTTATCAATAAGAACTCTATGGACCAGAAAAGTTAAGCAATTTGTTCAGGATCAGAAAGCTAAACAGTGCTTGAAACAGAAAAGGAAACAGGTCCCTAGTTCTCAGTCTGCTTTCCATTATGGAGTTGGTGTGTGTGTGTATGGTGTTAGAGGTCCAACTCAGGCCCTCTGAGATTTCTAGGAAAGTGATCTGCCACTGAGTTACTGTTCAAGGTATTCTATGCTTAAAATGTGACAAGTAATCATTTACACAACCAAGTCACCTGTACCGCCTCACAGAATGTGAGTGTGCAGACCACTATTCTATTAATAAACTCGGGTAAGAACAAGTGTCATGCTGAAAAAGTTCCAAGGGTGATTCTTATCCTGACAAAGATTGAAAATCACTAATTTAATCAATCAAGCATTATGTGCTAAATACCTATTCTGTCTCCAGCAGTAGGTTCCTGCTCTCAAGGTTCTTGAGACAAGATTTACTTATATAATTAAGTAGGGAAGAAAATAAGGCTACGTTTAATGAAGTGCTGAATTAGCTAAATGAACACAAATTAAGTAAATTCAGAGGAAGGAGGACAGGAGCCTAGGCTTGAAAAAAAGTAACTATTTGCAGAGAATGTGGATAGATAGGTACCTTAAGAAAAACATTAAGGTCAGGCACAGTGGCACAAGTCTGTAATCCCAGCAGCTTGGGAGGCTGAGGCAGGACGATTGTGCTCTGTGCTCTCATTAACAGCAAGGCACTAAGCAACTCAGTGAGACCCTGTCTCTAAATAAAATACTAAAAAGGGATGGGGATGTGGCTCAGTGGTTGAGTGTCTTTGAGTTGAATCCCTGGTACCCCCTCCCACAAAAGAAGACAATAAAGTTTTCAAACCTAGCATGTTCAAAGCAAGCCCTGGGGATGTAGTTCAGAGGCAGCATGCTTAACTAGCATGTGCAAAGCAAGCCCTGCTTTCATCCCCAGCACCACTAAATAAATAAATAAAGTGGCACTCTCCTTAATTTACAAATGTAATTTAAAAAAAAAAATCCATGGAGTAATGTCCCAAAGCTGTGCGACTAATTAGTGACACAGAACCCAGGTCTCCCAACTCTCAGTGCCCTTTCACATCCAGCGTTCCACAGGAAGGTGGGGGGTGGGGCGGCAGTGCAAATAAACGCTCTCAGAATATCCCAAACATTAGAGCCGGGCCAAAACGGTGGGTATACTACCAGATCACAGGTCTCAAACTGAGATGGGCACAGGGAGAAGGACCCAAGAAAACCTCAAGATAAAACACAGTCACCTTCCTGAAGCAGGTCTTGAAGTTTTTAGGGAAATTTCTAAATGCTAGATAAGCATTCTGCCACTGAACTACATCCCCAGCCCAAGTGTCAGACTTCAAGAAAAAGTGGAGCTGTTCTGACTGAAATCAGGGGTGGGAGCAGGGGCAGCATCCTTTCTCCACTTTCCACAGTAGCTCTGCCCTCACAAGATCCTGAGGATTCCTGCAGAACAGGGTTTGAAAACTTTATTGTTTATCTTTGGGGGGGGGGGCAGTACCAGGGATTGAACTCAGGGGCACTCAACCACTGAGCCACTCAAACCTGATCAAAGAAATGCTGTACTTGAGGTGGGTTCATGACGGGATTTCCTTGGCAGAATCATTGAGCTGTGCTATTTAAGGGAAGCAGTAAAAGGTAAGAATGCAGGAACACCCTGAACTTAAGGATGAGTTTGTATTTGTTTCAAAGCAATGCTTTCATCATGCAGTCTTCAGAAAAGCACTAAGAGGTCGCACCCTCCCCAGGCTGCTGGCTGCAAGCAGAAACACATGCTCCATCAGCCTCTAAGCTTCTCTTCAATATCAGCACAAGTAATAAAATTTCTGATTTTACTCTTATATTTATGTGAGAACTATTACAGTACTTTAAAAATGCTTCTGCTATCAACTGGCTACCTCCCACAGCATCCCTCTAACACTGGTATTGTGACCACCTTATCACTGGCGGAAATAACTGTAGAAATCAATGCCACAGTCAAAATAGGATGTCTAGAATTTAAAATGCTCAGTCCACACAGCAGCAGCATGAATACATAATGTCCCTAGCCAGTATTCATATGCTTATCACATATTTAATTCACTAAAAAATTTTCAATTTTCACAAGGAACTTAAAACCTAGTAAGATCCACCCAACAAGATCTCAAGCAACATGTTCAAAACTAAATTCCTGCCTTGCTCCCCAAAAAGTACCCTCTCCCAACTTCCTTACAACTATCTGTTCATGGCACTACTCTTCTCTGGATAACCAAAGCTCAAAACCTTAATATTTCCTTTGTACCTAATTAGCTGCTAAACACTTTAAAATAAGGGCTTTGGGCTGGGATTGTGGCTCAGTGGTAGAACGCTTGCCTTGCATGCGTGAGGCACCAGGTTCGATCCTCAGCACCACATAAAAATAAATAAAATAAAGATACTGTGTCCATCTACAACTAAAAAAATATTAAAAATAAATAAATAAATAAGGGCTTTGATTGCAGCACTGTCCAGAACAACAAAAATCTTCAATACTCCCTATTGCCTAGCAAATGAAAGCAAACTCTCCCTACTAGGGCAGAGTACTCAGTGTTCTCTACAATAAAGCCCCAACCTGCCTTCCTCCACTCTCCAATATACAGCCCAAGTAACAGCTAGCCTGGAAGCCTGGCTATTTACTTCCCAATATACTTGGTGCTTATTAAAGCACAAGACCTTGGGAAAGTCACTTAATCTGACCATTATTTTACTCCACTATAAAATGGGCATAATAACGCTTGTCTGAAAGGTCTAACTGAGGTAATGTAAAATGAGTGCTGTTATAAATTTTAGGGCACTATAAAAACACAGCCATTATCATTATGTCACAGTTATGGTAATTTTATTTTAGTTCTCTTGCTCCAGAAAGGAGGTAAGGTAACCCCAATAAAACTCAAAATAACAACAGTTTAAAGATGGAAGCAATAAAAGAAATACAAAACAAATGTAAGATCATAAAATGGAACTGGAAATGAGACTAAGAAAAATGCATACAACTACCTGCAGATTAGCTTCCTTTCAGGTGAAAAATTTGGCCTAAATACTGTATTTGATCTGAAAAGGAAACAAAGTCAATTAGGCGATTCTGTGTCTATAAAACTAAAAACAAACCCAGTGGTCAGAAATAAAACAGTTCCTATGACCAAAGGCTATTTCTTCCAAGTCAAATAACTGGACAGTCTCCTCAGCCCTGTCAGAGTGTCACTGTGGTCCTGTCGCTGTCGGACTGGAAGCCTGCGGAAGGCCAAGGCTGTTTCATGATGTCTGCATCTTCAGCAGCACTTGTAACCCCGTTTGTGGCTTCTAGAGACCCATCTTCTCTTTTCCACGCATTTGCACATCACACATCAATCCTAACACACCACTTCTATCACCCCAGGCCCCTCCAGCACCCCCTCCAGGGATAGCACCTGCTCCTCACCTCACCTGGCCAACCTCAGAAACTCAGTCTCCCTGCAGCGACCTTCCGTTTTCCACTACTCTACTTCATTTTGCTCTTTAAAGCTCAGTTTAAAAGTCTCACCTTCTACATAAGGCCACTCTGACTAGCGTGGGGACAGACAGGAGGCTGCAGAGTCAGCAGGGCCCACCGGTGTGGCTCCTGGAGAGGCTGGGCTCTCCACACAGGAAAAGAGAAAAGGACAAGGAGAAAGGAAGGAGCAAGCCAGAGGTCTTATCTGTGTTCTTATCTGTGAGAACATTCAGCAATGAAGGCAGGTCTGCAGGCCAGTTACTACTAGGGTAAGAACACTGTCTTGGGTGAAGCCAAAGCTCTACCATAGATCGTATCTACACTGCCTTCAGGCCATAACAGGCTAGGATGGGTGCTTAGGTTGATTCAAACTTGGACATGCCCCATTTCTTCTCTGATTTTCACTATCTATTACATATTTTAATATGCAATTATATTCACTGCTTTTAAATTTCCCTTGCTTAAATAAACCAACCTCTTCACAGTCTTATATTTCCTTGTCATTCCCAAAATGACTGACACAGGAACAGATATACAGCAGGTGATTTTTTTTTTTTGGGGGGGAGGGCACTGGAGATTGAACTCAGGGGCACTCCACCACTGAGACACATCCCCAGCCCTATTTTGTGTTTCATGTAGAGACGGGGTCTCACTGAGTTGCTTAGCGCCTCGCTGTTGCTGAGGCTGGCTTTGAACTCACCATTCTCCTGTCTCAGCCTCCCTAAGTGCTGGGATTACAGGCTTGCGCCACAGCAGGTAATTTTTTAAGCTAAAAAATGTTTAAGAGTAATTTTTAAAGATTGATCATAACATCTTGTTGCAGTATGAATCAGCAAAAAGCAATTTTTTCATTAAGCATACCATTAAAATAACTGTATTAATGGGCTAGGATTGTAGCTCAGTGGTAGAGCGCTTGCCTCGCATGCATGAGGCCCTGGGTTCGATCCTCAGCACCACATACAAAGCAATAAAATAAAAATACATTGTGTCCATCTACAACTAAAAAAATATTTAAATAAAATTTAAAAATAACTGTACTAAACATGAAAACGCCTAAGTCACTTCCTAAGTGGACCCACAGCCATCAGTACTACTCCAATACTTAGACCACATCACATGTTAAACCAAACGGGTCTGAAAATGTGCAAC
Source organism: Xerus rutilus (assembly GCA_028644305.1). Classification (NCBI taxonomy): domain Eukaryota; kingdom Metazoa; phylum Chordata; class Mammalia; order Rodentia; family Sciuridae; genus Xerus; species Xerus rutilus. The sequence continues at coordinate 88,470,949 of CM053410.1, forward strand.
ACGCCTCCTTCCCAGTCATGCCAGTTTATATTTTCTATTGCACAGACAATGCTCACTAGGGGGGAAAAATAATTCATTATTTTAATGTTTTAATTTTATACACTATCTCTACAGTTCTAAGAAAGTTACAGAGAATTACAAATTATGTGACAAATTAAACTGTTCTTGCAATGATTTTCAGTACTGCAGGCTAAGCCACCACTCGTATTGAGCTTAATTTTATATTGAGCTTAGTTTTATGCTTTTCACATTTTTTTTTCAGTTAACATAATGTACCCTCTCTAAATATCCAGTTTCCTGGACAGAACTTCAAAAGACAAGCAAATCTAGTTTGCTGATTCTTCTTCTGTTCAATTACTAGTCCTGTCAGCAAAATTTAGGCAAAACTGCAAACTTTTGTAGGCTTCAATGGAGGAAGGTGGCACGGAAGAGCCATATAAGATATCCTATCATCACTCAATGAATTAACATCCTACAGTGAGACACAGACCTGGTACACACACTGCATCTAAAGAGCTCCTTCAAACCGGAAGTTGTAAAACTCAAGAAAATTCTCTATTTCAAATTCTAAACACACTTTAAACAGATCAGTAAGCCAAGCAATGGCTCTACATGCTGGTTTTGTAGCCACTGCTATTACTGATCAAAGAATTCGAAAGAGCTCATTGTCAGTTTAGAATGCAGAAATACTTCAGCACAAAATAAAACTGATTTAAAACTCCAGCTATTGTTATCTTTATTCATAAAGATTATGAAAACAATGTGCAAAAACATTCAGCAAAAATATACGAAGACACTACTATTCTCTGTGAACTTTAATTATCATCTCTTTTAGTCACCCCCAAAGATATTTATACTATTTAGGCAACAAAGACAAAAATTAAGCAAAATTCTGGCCCAAAGGGTCTCAAAAAAAAAAAAGGAGGGCTGGGGTTGTGGCTCAGTGGTAGAGCGCTTGCCTAGCATGTGTGAGGACTGGGTTCGATTCTCAGCACCACATACAAATATATAAAATAAAGATCCATTGACACTAAAAAATATTTAAAAAAAAAAAAAGGAAAGAATCCATTTACAAAAGTAAAAAATCTCAAAGTAGATGTGTCACTGAATGAAATCCACAACTTTTAACATTAATATCAGATTTCCTTGAAGGAATAAATGGTAAGTATGCCTGCTCAGGCATCTGGCATTTAAGGAGACCCGGAAAACAAGAACATGGTGGCCAGGAAGGGGCAGGTTTTGTCTGTGACCTGTTCTGTTCCGTAAACAATAATTATCTGAATAATTCTAAACGCAGTCACCTCCTTTAGGAGAAACACATCTTTACTAATCACCAGAATCGTGTCACTGAACCAGCACTGATGTGTAAACACAAGTTATGGCAGTTGCACACCATTATTTTCAGTAGTGCTTAAAAGATGACTAAAATGCAAAAATTAATTAAGGCTGTGAGTTTTCAATATAAAAACAAAACAAAAAACAGTATGGCAATCGCCACTACACACTAGTCTTCCAACTATAAAAACAACTATTCGGGGCTGGGGCTCAGTGGTAGAGCACTTGCCTTGCATGCGTGAGTCACTGGGTTCGCTCCTCAGCACCACATAAAAATAATAAAATAAAAATATTGCGTCCATCTACAACTAAAAAAATATTTTAAAAAACAACTATTCATGAAAGTGAGTGGTCAATTTTAAAACACGCACAAGTAGATTCAAGATCAAGCAACAGATTCAAGAAACATTTCAACTACTTCATTTTTTAACACCAAAAAACTTACAAAAAAATAAAATTTCTAGTTCTATCATTTCAGAACAACTAACCTAAGATATTCAAGGCCCTCAAATATTTTTGGAGGCTTGATAAGAATAATTTGGTACTCTGAACCCTGAAATTATTCCAAAGCCACTAACTAGATGAGTGACAGATTAACAATTACTTCAACATAGGCAGTAATAAGTACATTTTATTTCTTCTGCTCTTTGCTACCTACTGATGCAGAGAATAGTAAACTGAAACTATGGCTGAACTCAACACCACTTACACCTAAGTAACAGCCACAGTTTGTTTTTTCCCTGACTACTGCATTTTTGACTATGACAAAATGAAAAAAATTAAGTGATTTGTGGGGAAGACGTTAAAAAGTACTTTTAATAGCTTGGAAGCAGAACAGTCCTTTAGAAATTAACAACATCTGATCAGCTGTCATACACATGCTCAAGACTTTAATTCAACAATACCATTGTAATTAATAGGTGGGCACATTGAGAAAGAAGTGATGGTTTTCTCACGAGAAGCACCCTAGAAGATGTAAAAGGCTCAAAAGCAAGTAAACTACTCTGCCACACTTAGCCCACAAGCAGCAATTCTATCACATTTCCACAGCAGTTGTAATCACTTAAATTTAATCATCCTTAAGATACACTAGTTAAAATAGATGACAAATGCCTAAGAAAAAATCTGCTAATACACCAAAATTTATAAAGTGAAACCATTACCTTGCTGTAGAACTATTTCAAAAATCATCAATCAAAAGGCCCACACTTATCCAGACTAATTAAGAGAAATTCAAAAATAATTTTTTTTAAATTTTTTTCAGGGGCTAGGGTTGTGGCTCAGTGGTAGCCTGTTCGCCTAGCATGCGTGAGGCACTGGGTTCGATCCTCAGCACCACATAAAAATAAAAAATAAAGATATTCTGTCCACCTACAACCTAAAAATAAATATTAAAAAAAATTTTTTTCAAAGCACATACTTTCCTGTATGTATTTATTTTAAACAGTATTTTCAACCTAAAAGAACATACTGTCCTCATTCTCTCGAACTGAGCTCTATGCATTAAAATAGGTTCTAAGATAAATGGTCTCTCCATGAGTCTGGACGTTACTCTGATTAAGAAACACAGTTCCTTATGAAAGTTTGAGGAAGCACAACAAACCCATCTACAATGAGCATGCGTATGAATCACTTTTATAATTATCCTTATTTAAAATCCAGACTCTCTTTTTGAGAATAGAAGAAATGAATTTTTACTATAACATGGAAAGTTAATCACAATGTAAGGCTAGGTAACAACACCCATCCTTTTTCTGTATTAAAAATATCCTAACAATGAACTTCAGTTTGTTATTTGAAATTTGATTTGTAAAATGCACTGTGTATTTTATCATCCTGGATAAAATATCTCCAGCCTCAGTATTGGTTAAATTGCAGCTATAAAGGAAACTATCCCAAGATAAATGGTTTCCCTATGAGGAGGTTTCATTGCTACAGTTCACCTCAGGACAATAAATCAAAGTAACTGCACCTTGTCCTCTGTCCAATGACATCATCAGTCTGACCACATCTTGGGAATCGGGTGCAAAACATATGCTATTTAAGGCATGAAACCATATTACTGCTTTTTGTCCATCAGACCTCCTCCTTCAGGTCTCTGAGGTAGTCATTCACCTGAATATTCTCCAGAAAGCTACATGTTTCTTCCCCTGATGCCTTCAGGGCCTACCTACTGGATGGGGGGGGGGGGGGGGCCACTGGTTATTTTAAACCAGCTTGCTTTTAGTCCTTTAGTCGAATAAATCTTAAGATTTTGTTGCAAGTTACACTGAAGATTAATGTCCCACAAAATATCTGGCTACTTAATATGACTTCGATGGTTTGATGTTCAATACCATTCCTTGAATACTCACCTTAAGAAGCAACACATTTAAACACACACACACACAACAAAAATTAAAATTGTTTTTAAAAGTTTACCCAGGAAAGACCCAAAATCAAAATTACTGTTTTCTCTAAGCAGTAAAAGTTAATCCGGCCTTCGCAGGCCAACTGTCCTAAGCGCAGATCCAACATAAAATCAGTTCTGACAACTTCCAGCGGAGGGGCGGTGCGCCGCGCGGCGAGCGGGTTCCAGGCCGGGTGGGCACGCGCCCGTGTCGTTCTCCCCCGCGCTCGGCTGACCACGCACACCCCCGAGGAAAACGTGACCCCATTTCTGCGTCCACCAGCGCCACAGCGAGAACCTGCAAACCCCGGGGACGAGCGCCCGGCGAGCGCCGGCCTCGCGCCGCTGCGAGGGCAGAGCGGGCTCGGGAGCGCGGCGGCCAGGCTGCCCGCAGCTGCCACCGGCACGGCCGAGCTCCGGCGGCCGCGCTCTGGGGCCCCGCGCGGCGCCACCCCGCCGCGGAAGTGCGAGGCCGGCGCGGGCCGTGCCCAGGGCCCCGCGGCCTGTCGGCGCCCACCGGGCCCGCGGCCCCGAGGGCGAGGCGCGGGCGGCGGGCGGGCGCCGGGCTCCGCCGGGGAGCGAGAGCCGCGGCGAACCGCACGAGCACATGGCGAATGTAAAATATAAACACGGCGTTGGGCTGTGAGTGGCTGTTATTAAAGGTCGGAATTACTAAACATGAGAGGCGGGGAAAGCCGGGCGGCCATTTCAATAATATAAACCTCCCCGAATTAGACATTATTCAAATGAGCGGGCGGGCGGCGGGCGCAGGCCTCCGCACCGGGCCGCCCGGCCCCGCACCGGCCCGCGCCCCGGCCGCGTGGGCGCCCGCCTCCCGCCCGGCCGCGCGGCCTGCCGACGCTCCCGCCGAGGCCGGGCCGGGCCCCGCACGCGGACCCCCGCCGCCCGAGCATTGTGCCCGCCGCCCGCGCCCTCCACGCCCCCGCCGCCCGCCCGCGCACCCGGGGCGCCCGCCCGCATTGTCCTGCGGCGGCCCGGCCCGCCCGGCGCGGGCAGTGGGGAGCGGCCGGCGGCGGAGGGCGGAGGGCGCGGGCCGCAGCCCCTGCCCGGTGCCGCCGCCGCGCCCGCCGCTGCCCTCCGCCCGCGCCCGGCGGGGGCTCGCGCTCCGGCCCCCCAGCTCCCCGCCGTTAATTATAATAATCCTGAGTACTAATAAATTATGCTAAGTCGCGGGGGGGCCGCGGGAGCCGGGCCGAGTATGAATATGAATATGTAAAATGCCGTAATGATTACCTGCTGCTGCCGCCGCCGCCGCTGAACTCTCATCTTGACTCGCTGCTCCTCCGTCCGCCATTTTGAATATTTTAACCAAAATCGCCCGGTCGATGAGCCCTCCCTCGCTCCGCGCCCCTCCTCCGCCGGCGCCGCCTCGCCCCGCCCGCGCCCGCCGCTCCCCGGGCGCGCGCCAGAGGGCGCGCGAGGCCGGCGCTGCTCGCCGCCGGACCCTGGCGGAGCTCCACCCCCCTCGCGCGCTCTGCGCACGCGCGTCCAGCCGGCGGCAGCCCCACGGCCTCCAAAGCGCACTCAACCTGCCAGTCACCCTTGCACTCCATTTGTTTTCGCGGCCGCTCTGGGCATGCGCAATTTCCTCCACGCGCCTGAGAAGCGGTTGGCGCATGCGCTCCCTCCCCTTGCCGCCCTCCTGAAGCGCGGCCCAAGCCGCCAGTGTAGTGCTGAGCGCCGGTGTCTTCTTACGGTTCCCCCGCCTCGCTCCGCCTTCCCCGCGGCGCTGTGAGAGGCGGGCAGGAAGCCCAGCGGCCGCCAGCGGCCCCGCGCCTCCCCCGCTTTCCGCGCGGTTGACGCGCTAACAAAGCCGGGGCCGCGGACCCGCTAGGTGGCTTCTGGCCCCGCGGGCAGGTAGGCGGAAGCTCCCGCCGCGGGCAGGGGCACCTGCGGGCCGCGCCGCCCCCCGCGTCCGGCCGGCCCGACGGCCGCGGGGCCCCGCCGCACTTCCCCGGCGCCCGCGGGCTCCCTCTGCCACCCGCGCGGTGGGCAGCCCCGGCGTAGGCCTGGCGAGGAGTCGGCCGAGCCGAGGCCGGCGGCGCCCGTGTGGCTGACCCTTACCACGCCCCAGGACTTGCCCGGTTTTCTTTCAAGAGTAGTAAGAGAAGTGGCCCATGGTAGGAGGCAGCAGCGCGACGTGGGCTGCGCAGCCCGCGCCGAGCCCTCCGTCCCGCTCACCCCGCAGCGCGGGCCGCCCCACCCGACGGCCACTCTTGCGTCCAGGCCGGTTGGTCGTGGTGATGAAGCCCGAGGTGTGCGCAGGACTGTTTGAACCGAGTAATTGGACCACCAGTTATTTCAAGCCACGCCACCCAACAGTTAGAGAAGTGCAAAGTTTAACCGTGTCACCGTGAACCTGGAAATAGGCCTACCTTACAGTCACCAGCAGTGCTGTGTGCCTGCTCAGAATCATCGGCCGTATTTGAAGTAAAAGTGTAGAACCTTCTCTTGAGGGCTACGGATTTGAAATCATCTCGAAGAAGGGCAATCATCTCGAATGCCCTTATTTAAATCCCCATCTTCAATTTAATCTTAGTTTCACTCTTTGAGTCAAAAAAGTAAATTAGTATGACCATCAGAAAGGCAATGAAGCTAGTGAGTGCTATTCATTCTTTACTATTTCATTTCCATAAAAGGAAATTTTTCAGTGAGAAAAATACGCGTAAAATAGTTGTATCCATGTTTTATGCTTATCTTAATGAAAAATGTGTTTTAAACTGCCTAGCGAAACTCCTGGGCTGCTTAGGTGCTTACAAACAAAGACATAATTGTACTTAAACAGTTATATAAGGATTTTTTTAAGCTACCAAAGTCTTTTATTCAACAAAAACTTAAGAGCATCTCACATTCTGCCATGAACTTTACTAGGTGCTAAGGATAGGAAAATGCTAAAACTCTACTTTGACCTCAGCAAGCACACACTATCAACACTTCAACACCTTGGAAGTCAGGAACTCTGCTTATCCCAGTTTTCCAGGATGGGGGAATTGAGGGATAGAGATGTCAAGTAACAGTCTTCACAGGCTGAGGAGAAGCTTGGGATTGGAACTGGTAGCTTCCTTGTACTGAACTTAACCTTGGTGCTGCCACATGCTTTTGTTAAACTCCAGGAAATGTACTTCAATGATCGTTATTGCTTCAGGTGACAAAATTAAAAATTACCATTTTTATGTTAATATTAAACCACTATTAAATGGCAGAGCTGAAATTCAAACAGGCAAGCAAGAGTACTCTTAACCATTGTACTATGCTGTTTGCTGTGGATCAGGCAAACTCGAGGTGCATTTAGTTTGCAGTAGGGAGAAAATATATTAACAAGGCCCTTATGTGTAATCTCAAAATAAAAATGTAACCATGAATGAGAACTTATATTCACACAAAAACATGCACACAGCGGGGCACTGTGTCGCACACCTGTCATCCCAGCAGCTCCAGAGGCTGAGGCAGGAGGATCGTGAGTTCAAAGCTAGCCTCAGCAAAAGCAAGGTGCTACACAAGTCAGTGAGACCCTGTCTCTAAATAAAATACAAAATAGGGCTGGGAATGTTGCTCAGTGGTCATGTGCCCCTGACTTCAATCCCTGGTACCAAAAAAAAAAAAAAGCACACAAGTAGCAACTCTGTTACAATTGCCAAAAACCAGAAACAATCTAAATGTTCTTCAAAGATGAATGAATAAATAAAACTGGTACATTTGTACCATTGGATACTGCTCAACAACAAACAGGAATAACCTGTTTGTATATTTAACAAGTTAAATGAATCTCAAAGCCATTATGCTGAGTGAAAGAAGCCAGTCCAAAAGGTTACATTATGTGGTTCGGTCTATGATATCAGTGAAATAGCAAAACTATAATGAAGGAAAACAGACCAGTGGTTGCCAGTGGGTTGTGGCAGGGGAAGGTGTAAATGTAAGGAATAGGTACAAGGGAGGTTTCGGAGGGTAGCGGAGTTCTGCATCTTGATTGTGGTATAAAGTGAATACACAACACATGCAAAACTGAGGAGGGGTGGTCAGTTCTGCCTAGACATTGCTGTATTGTAGTGAATGATCCACTCTGTCTTACCAGTGGGCAACACACAAGGCTCCCTTGCTGCTAGGTATGGCTTTGTGTTAAATTTTGGCTATTGAATTATATTATTGGGTGGGCTTTCTGGGAGAGCTCTTAAAAGAAGCAAATTTGTTCTTTCCCACTGTGTAGAATGCAGATACAAAGACCGAAATTTGGGCAGCATTTTTGGACCATACAGTGCCATCTTCTAGAGACCATAGCATGTTAGGAGCAGCAAGCAGATGGGGTCTTCACAGGCTGGGGGAAGCTTGGGATTGGAACTCATAGCTTCTTTGTACTGAACTTCACTTGGTGCTGCCACATGCTTTTGTTAGAGACAAATGTATTTAAATGATTGTATTTCAACAATCATTGAAATACAGAAAATGTATTTCAATGATTGTTGTTGCCTCAGGTGATAAAATTAAAAATTACCATTTTTTATAAACATCCTCAACAGTTCACCTGTTCAGAAAAATTAACATTCTAATTTAACAACTTGTTTAGTGGCCTAGGGAAGCCACTAAATTTTGCAGCAGAGGCTTTCGAGCTATGTTCCATGAAGCATTCAGGGTTGGCTTATAGTGAGATGAAAAGCCCCTGCCTCCTCTGCAGCCAGAAGGGCTTTGCTTTACCCATGTCAAATTCAAACACGGTATCACTGCTTTTAGAAATATCTATGTGTGTATGAGAGAAGGGAAGACAAATTACTGTCTGGGAAGATTCACCCAAGAGATTTCATTGCTTGAAGATGTTTTTGCTATGCATCATTAAAGAAAGTTACTTGTGGGCTGGGTCTGTTGCTCAGTTTGTAGAGCACTTGCCTAGCACCTGTGAGGCACTAGGTTCGATTCTCAGCACCACATAAAAAATAAATAAAAATAAAAGGTATTGTGTTCATCTACAACTGAATATTTTTTTTAAAAAAAGTAACTTTTACAAGTTTTCAAGATAAAATGGTCATGACCATTAGATATGAAGTAGTAGAACTTCAGTCTCCTTTTTGTGAATGTAGAGCGTACCCAGAAGCTTTTCTAAGGAAGATGTCGGACCTGTCTCAGGTATTTCCATGGTTCTTGAGCAGGTAGACCAGCTGTCTATTAAATTAATGAATGTGTCCTGGTCTCATGTCTTAGTATTCATAAAAGGATGTCAAACCTACTGACTGTACCTGAGTGCTGCAATTTGCGTTGTATCCTTAATGTACAATGTAAAATATTTCTACTTCTCTGAGAATGTACATGGAGATCTTTACAATTCATTATTCATCAGAAAGCTCAATAACATTTATGGAGAACTTTCTGAATAGGTTCATAGGCATTTTCTCCTCTAGTTCAGGGTGACACTGCTCTTGCTACTGTACCTTCAAAGCCCCTGGCTAACTTTAATCCATGATCTTTCCTTAGGCTGAGCCTAGAATCTTACTCAAACATGACTCTTTCCAAAGGCAGCCATTGGCACCTCATCAGCATTGGCATAGAGCATGAAATCCATTCGCTATTTCACCTCTAGATATTCTTAAAAGCCAAACTGTCAGAAAGCCATGCACTAGAAATTTGTCCCCTCCTAAGAATCTTTCCTAGAATTGTGCTTTGGACTTATGTCATCAGCCTATATTAAAATCATAAGAAGAAAAACTCTTAGAAATGTGCCGTATTTACTATATGAGTGTTTTTGGAGTCTTCTTTCTGAGGGTTCATTCCTAACATTGAAGGGCAGAGGTTAAGTAGCACCCCTAGGTACACACAGTAAGGGGTAGAGCTATGATTGAGCCAGGCTGCCTCTCTGCACTCGCTCTGCCTTTCCTCCCTGCCCCGTCTTGGTGCCTGCCCAGCTGCCTCCCCATCCTGCCTTCCTCTTGCATCTGCACGTCCAGGCCTTCACTTTATTTCCAGGTGTTGAGATGCCCCTTTTTTCCTCTGCATTTATTGATTCCATTTCTGCCCATCCTCTCCTTTCCTGCTGCTTCCTATCCTCCCTCATAAGCTTTTTTCAGATAAACTCTCCCTGCATTTACTCATCAACCCACGACAGTCTGACATCTGCTCCAATCATTTTCCTGAAATTGCTTTACTGGAAGTCATTGATGACCTCCCAGCTGCCAGATCTGATGACATCTTCACTCCTCATCTTGGCTCATCTCAGCAGTTTGACAATGCCAATGGCTGGTTCCTTCTTAAAGCCATCTCTGCCTCTGTCCTCAGCAACAAATCGCTCTCCAGCCTCTCCTCTTCTCTCTCTAACCATGCCTTGATTTTCCTCACTGGATCCTCTTCTTCCCATCTAACATAGGTACTCTCCAAGGACCTGTTCTTGCCCCTCTCTTCATGGGGCAAGCCTGTTTGTTGTCAGTTTCTGCCCCCACAATTTCACCTATTCTCTCTCTGAAGATGACTCCTAAATCTGCAGCTTTAGTCTTGATTTCTTCTCCGATTGTCAGATGATGTTACATTTGTCTCTCTCACTAGGGTATAAATGATGCAAGAACTGGGCCCTATCTTCATTATTTTAAAAATCTTTTTGTTTTTAATGTTATAGTACAGAGCCTGGACATAGTCTATGCTTAATATCTTTTTTAAAGCAGATTTTCTTGCATACTTCCATCTGTATTACAGTGACCATCCAATGCCATGTGAAAGCCTCAGTTTATTCACAAGCATCAGTCACCTATACCTGGCATTGCCCTAGGCAAAACATTTCCTTTGCATTTTTGGAACGTTCCAAAATCAGTATGCATTTAATTCAACCTTTTAATCTTTCAAGCAGCATCTATAATTCTATACTTTAAGATGCACTTTTTTCATATTTTGATGTCTGAAGTCAAGTATTGTACAAGGGTTTTGATAAAGTAATTGTTGGGGCTGGGGTTGTGGCTCAGTGGTAGAGCGCTTGCCTACCATGTCTGAGGCCCTGAGTTTGATTCTCAGTACCACATATAAATAAATAAAACAAAAGTACATTGACAACTTAAAAAAGAGAGAGAGAGAAAGAAGGTAATTGTCATAGTTTATTTGGAAGCATTTTTAATAGTAAATAAAATACTGAAAAATCTTATGACATTTTTAATTCTATAAAATATTGTATTTTATACTGAGAAGATTTAAAAACATAATTCTAACATTTTTTATCAACTGAGAAATGGTTAGTAATTTTGAGTGTACTGGGTTTTTTAATGCAGGAAAAGAGATTTTTTTGACTGTTTTTTCTTTTAATTGTTGCATTATAATTATACGTAATAGTGGAATTCAAGACATATTCAAATATGCTCATAACATAATTTGATCAATCTCATTTCCCAGTATACCTTCCCTCCTTCTTCCTCTAATCTGCTTGCTCTACTCTACTGATCTCCCTTCTATTATTATTTTTTTTTAATATTTTTTTTAGTTGTAGATGGACACAATATCTTTATTTTATTTATTTTTATGTGGTGCTGAGGATCGAACCCAGTGCCTCACGCATGCGAGGCAAGCACTATACCACTGAACCACAATCCCAGCCCCCTATTATTATTTTAATTAAGTAAATTATAATTATATATGCATATGTATAAAATCAGGGGATATGTTGTGGGATATTCCTACATGGACACAGCACATGATTTGGTAGATTTTGTTCCCCAGTACTTCCTCATCCCCTCAATCCCCTGCCTATGTTCTTATTTGTCTCCTTTCTAAGAAGAGGGATCTCTCTTTTTTAATTCCTTTTCTTTTTCTCTCTAGTTTCCACAAATTAGAGAAAACACTTGACTTTTGATTTTCTGAGTCTGACTTAACATTAATTTGCTTAACATGATGTTCTCCAGTTCCATCTATTTATCAGCTAATGATATAATTTCATTCTTTTTTATGGATGAATAAAACACTATTGTGTATAGATGCCACATTTTCTGTATCCATTCATCTGTTGACAGGCACTTAGGCTGGTTCCATAGCTTGGATATTGTGAACTGTGCTGCTGTAAACATTGATATGCATATATCACTATAGTATGTTAGTATGTTAATTTTAGTCCTGTTTGGTAAATATCAAGGAGCGGGATAGCTGAGTCATATGGTAGTTCCATTCCTAATTATTTGAGGAATCTCCATATTGCTTTCCAAAGTGGTTGTACCAATTTGCAGTCCCACCAACAATGAATAAGTGTACTTTCCCCCCACATCCCCACCAGCAATTATTGTTATTTGTTTTGTTGTTGTTGTTGTTTGGTACTGGGGATTGAACTCAGGGGTATTCCACCACTGAGCCACATCTTCAGCCCTCTTTTGTATTTTATTTAGAGACAGGGTTTCATTGAGTTGCTTAGCACCTGACTTTTGCATTGGCTGGCTTTGAACTCGCAATCCTCCTGCCTTAGCCTCCTGAGATGTGCGCCGTGGCGCCCAGCTTTTATTTGTATTCTTGATGATTGCCATTCTAATTGCAGTAAGATAAAATCTCTGTAGTTTGTTTTTTGTTTTTTTTTTTTTGGTGGTGCTGGGGATTCAACCAGGGCCTTGTGCTTGCAAGACAAAATTTATTAAAATAAATGAAATTATAGAGAGAACCTACCAATTACAAAAAAAAAATGAGCTATATCCCCAGCCCTATTTTTTTAAATAAATTCCGTGTGGATATACATGAAGGTGAGATTCACTGTGGTATATTCATACATGTACATAGAAATTTTTTTTTTAATAGATGAACACAATGTCTTTATTTTATTGCTTTGTATGTGGTGCTGAGGATCGAACCCAGGGCCTCACGCATGCGAGGCAAGCGCTCTACCGCTGAGCTACAATCCCAGCCCCATGTACATAGAAATTTAGTTCACACTTATTCCACAATTTCTTTCCGCTTTGTCCTCTCCCCCTTATTTTGGTCTAACTTCTGCATATCAGAGAAACCACTTGACCTTGGATATTTTGGGTTAGACTTATTTCACCTAGCATGGTGGTCTCCAGTACGATCCATTTCCCAGCAAATGTTCAGTGTAATTTTGATTTGCATTTATTCTCAGGATATTTATTTAACAGTAAGGTACAGAATGTGTGGCCCCTGGATCAGCAGTATAGTACCACCAGGAAAATTGTTAGGAAAGCAGAATCCCAGATCCCATCTCTGTCCTCCTGAAAGGAAAAGAGATTTTTAAGGGCTTTTCAATAGTTAGGGTTACAACAGTGAATTTCCATTGGGACAGGTTCACACATCCAAACACTCCTCTGCTTCAAGTACACAGCAATGACAGATAAAATGTACAAAGAGAAAACCAAGAAGAAGCAGTCTGAAAGGCAATAATTTCCATGAGCTAGGAAGAACACACCACGCACAGGTCTGCTGCTTTGAACCTGCTGGGCGACAGCTCAGAGCAGGCGGTGCTGGTTGGGGCTTAAGTAACACAAAGAGGAAGTACAGAACAAGTCTCTGCCCCATCTCTTTCACACACACACATTGCACACAGGCAGCACACATTTTTTTTTTGTAATTGGTAGGTTCTCTCTATAATTTCATTTATTTTAATAAATATAATTTTTCTTTTGTAGTGATGCTGGGGGTTGAACCCAGGGCCTTGTTCATGCTAGGCAAGTACTCTACCACTGAGCTACATCCTAGCCCCTTAATAGATATATATGCCTTGCATAAAAATCAGAACTGCGACATTTTATGGTACAGAGAAGTTTCATGTTCCCCACTTCCCCTCCTCTTTAGAAACTCTTTTTATTAGCTTGTTGTGTATCCTTCCAACAGCTCTCCTTGCAACTTTTTAAATTTCAAAATAAGAAAAATACACATATAGCCACATATGGATTCTTATTTTGCTCCCTTTCTTAAACAAAAGCTAGCATACCTTACATACTGTTTTGTATCTTCCTTTTTCACTTAATGGTACCTGCAGGAGATTCTTCCTCATCAGGACATGGAGATCTTAATCATTCTTTTTCCATGGCTGTGTATGATTCCCTGTGTGCATCATGGTTTACTCAACTATCTCTTGATAGACATGGGGTATTTATAAATGTAGCTTGATGCACTGTGACAGTGACTGGTGTCACTGCATCCTCCCACAAGCCTTTGTAAACAGAGGCTGAGTAAAGCCTCTGCCTAAGTGCTGCCTGAGGCTGCAGCTTCACAGGAAGTTGAGAATTCAGCCACACAGGAGGACAGAGACACAGCCTCCCAACAGCAAGTGTGTGAAACCATCTCCCAGAGCCCCTAACCACCATCCTGAGATCTGGGAAGTGGAATGGAGGTGACCGCAAAGCTAGGAAACAGCGATTGAGAGTTCAAAACATAGGTATGTATGAAGGGATAACAATATATATTTCAAAGTACATGTGTTTACATGTTAATATCATATTAAATATATTTTATTAAAATTTAAATACTAATAAATAGTAAATTATATTCAATACATATTAAAGTAATTTATCCAATTTTAAAAATTGGTTCTGTACCTAAAATCTAGACCAGTATCAGTTCCCAATAGTTCAAACATTTAAAAGTGAAAAATAAAAATAAAATTCTAGAAGAAAACATCAATGATTTCCTTTATAAGAAAGCCAGTTCAGGGCTGGGATTGTGGCTCAGCGGTAGAGCGCTTGCCTCGCATGCGTGAGGCCCTGGGTTCGATCCTCAGCACCACATACAAAGCAATAAAATAAAGACATTGTGTCCATCTACAACTAAAAAAATATTTAAAAAAAAAAAAAAAAAAAAAAAAAAGAAAGCCAGTTCAGCAATATTATTGTCAGAAAAGAAATAATTGAAGGCAAAAAGGAATAGGAATGTATTGTAACATAATATTGAGCCATCAAGAAACTCTTAACAATTATGCACTAATATGAAACTAACAACCTACCTAGACAAATATAAAACAAAACTGCCCATTACAAAGAGAGATCGATAAAATCACAAGCGTAGAAGGTTTATAACACAAAAGAAATTATACCTACTATAACTTCACCAAAACTCAAACTAAGCATGGTACCCATCCCCCTATCATAATCAAATCAATGTGTCCAGCTTGAGCCTAAACTATGTATGCCGTTAGTGCCCAGCCATGTCTAGACATAGGTGGCAGGGAGAGAAATGAAGTCTGTGTTTTTGAAGACCAAAGGAGTGTTCTGGGAGAAGAACTGCTCTAAGTGATCCTGATGCTGCCAACTCGACCATGCTTCCAAGTCCATTTTGATCTTTTAAGAGAATAAGTGACTAGGATTTGAGCATCGTGTCTGTCCTGAGGCTAAACTACCAGCTCAGAGTCCTATGAGCCTTCATCTGTGCCATCCTATGGAGAAGTAGCTCTAATTGCGGGGGTGATATTTAAAACAGCACCTGGTGTGGTGTGAACATTGACTACACCTATGTGTGTATGTGTAGACACCTCACTCATCAGGGCATGCCAGATGTGTCCCGTACTGCTGGATTTCAGTCCTGTCTGCAAGATCCACTTTGACACTTTCGGCAGGACAGGGGAGGTTTGATTCTCCTGACAGAGTTGAATACACAAAAGGGAGGACTCTGCCGTGTTCTGGCAAACGGAACTGCAGGGCTTTGGGAGAGGGACCAGCAGCACCAGCTGACCGAAGTAGCAAGCTACTTACTGGGCTTTGGTTCTTTTCTTTCCATAGATATCATTTTCAGAGGGAAAAACTACAAGTTTTTCAGAGAGAAAAACTCCCCCAAGACAGCTGTAGTCCATTGGCAGTCACCAGTGTGGATTGAGTACACACTGGACGCAGTGCGTGCCGGCAGGGCGCTCAGCTGGTGCCTTTACTCCTAACTTACGCCAGGTGCACACGGCGAGTAGGTAAGAGCTGGTAGGCAAAGGAGATAGAACTCTGAGCACCACTAGCTTTCCGGTTGGGTGGCTGAGAGTCCCTCCTGAAGAGAACACGCAACACGGGCATCATGGCCAGAAGTGAGGACAGCAGGTGCCCAGTGTAGGAGCGTGTTCCTGAGTAGAGGGCCCGAGGGAATGCAGGGCGGAGGAGAGGGCCGAATGTACCTGTTTCATTGAACTCTTGGCCCTCCTCGGACCAGGAGGGTCATTTCCAGCGCTTGGTGGTCAGAGGCACTGAGGTTCAGAGAATCAGTAACTTGCCGAGTCTCTTGGGACTGCCATCTGGACGCAGCACCACTCGCACCAGCTCGCCTCGCTCAGGAGCTGCCCCAGCCCAGGAGAGAGAAAGCCTCGTCTTTGTCTGACTGCTATTTACTTTCTCGTCTATTTCATATTATGATAATGTTTTCCTGGAATTGGATGACATGATACTAGAAATTGAAGATGTTTATTCGCAACAAAGATTACATATAGGCTTCCTGTCACAGCCAAGGGAAGTTGCTCACATCATTGATGATTTCCAGTCTTCTCTGTATATGGTAATGTTTATTTTAGGAAATCTGGTTTTGCTGCTAATCTTCCAAAGGAAAGCAGGCCGAAGGGGGTGGCAGTGACATATCCCTTTGGTATTTATTGAGCCTGGAGTCCACCTTAAATTAGTTTGCTGGGAAGCATTGCATGTGATGAATGATACAGTATTTAAATGATGCTGTAGACATTTTCCTTTGTAATAAAGCAAATTACTCTAACAAAACTATTTTGTTTCAATTCTTCATACAAAATTCATGTTTGAATTCCATCTAGGCCCTAAAACTTTAAATTTCCATAACAAGTTTTATGCATTATTAAATTTTATACGCCTCTGCATTATGCTTTTGAAACCTATTATACAATCTTTAAGTCAGAATATTAACTACAATTTCCATAAAATGAATAGGCTAATGTTGATGGGAGCAAGGTGGAGAGCTACAACCATCTCTTCCCCTCTCCCTAGCATCCCAATTATATATATACCAAAAACTGTGTTTCTGAAGTCCCCCATCCGGTAGCTTCAATCTGAGGTACAGCCATGATCAAAAGTTACGTTTTGTTGTTATTATTGTTTTTTGTACTGAGGATTGAACCCAGGGCCGCTTTACCCTGAGCTACATCACTGATCCTTTTTATTTTTTTATTTTGAGATAGGGTCTTGCTAAGTTGCTGAGGCTGGCCTCAAACTTTCAATCCTCCTGCTTCAGTCTTCTGAGTTTACAGTTGTGCACCACCGTGCTCAGCCAAAGTTGAGTTTAAATACCTCCGGGTAGATACACACAAAAAAACTTTAAAAAATTTGCACTTCACACCTAGGCAAACCCTCCCAACCTCCTATTAAAAGTTAAAACCCTGGATTTTTTTGTTCGCTTGCTATACATTTTTAATAAGGATTTTCACAAGAGTCACATGATTCCTAAATGCAAAGCAGATAAAATGTCCAATTAAAAGTATGATGAGGGTATTGTAGACACTAAGGAACGCTCTCCCTGGGAGAATCAAGAAGAGTGTATTTACAGCCAAGGAAGAGAGTAAAAGGGCCAAACCAGAGCCTGGATCAGGCAGTAGTCCAGGACCATCCCAGGTGGGATGCTGGGCTGGTCTCAGGTCCCTGGAGACTCCCAGGAATGATCACAGTCATTTTTTCCCCTTTACCAATGAAGTTAGTGAAACAACACACAGCATATTTTGGCAGACCCTCCATTAGAAAAATTAAAACATTCCAAATCTAAAAGACCATTTCGATTACCTAGAAAGCCGACTTATTACAGTATTGCATTTCCTCATCACATAAACCAAGCAAATGTGTTCTACATTATGATCCAGTCCCCTTCTGTTTAAAGAAAAGGACCATGAAAACCATGTTGATATCAAACACTCCAGATGTCTCAAGGTCCCACCAGCCTCTGGGTACAAACGAGGTTAAATCTCCATCAATAATCCAAAAGTTCCCGCTCTCAGCACTGTCCCCATCAAGGCAGGGCCAAAGCACCCCCATCCAATGCTGTCCTTTCACATTCCACTCCTGTACGGAGCCCCCTGCTGTCCCGCCAGCCAGGAGAAGGCTGCCTCTTGAGGCCTCACAGCCTCCAGCCCCTGCACATTCCAAATGCCCCGGACCCTTGTGATCTGGCCATGCTGGGCATCTAGCTGAAGTGAGAGAGGGCATGCGCTCCACCATCATGCTGAAATTTGTCCCCTGTTCCAGAAGCATCAGTGTTCATGCCTTGAGGCCTACCAAGCACTTCAAGGAAACCACTTGGTCTTCAGGTCAACCTAAGGAATAGGCACCATTTTTAACTCTGACTCTGCTCACTTCCTCCTCCACTGCCCCTCCCATCACAGAGCAAGAAGCACAGGTTCCTGGGGCTGCGAGCCAGGGGCTCAGCAGACAGACTCAACTGCATGTGGGCTGGGATTCTTCTAGAACATCAAGTATCACAAGGGGTATTTTTAAGTTCTTGGGGGGGGGGGATACCAGAATCACATGGAACAGTGGTTTTTAAAAATACCAGTGTTTCAAAAAAGTAGTTTTGCATTTTTCTCAAGAGAAGTATGCCTATGGCCTTCAGCTCCCCAACCTCTCTGGAGGTGCTCAGTTTTTCTCCACCTGACAGGATTTAGCACTAGTTTAGGGCCACATGGGACACAAGGACAGACACTCCTGGACATTCTGTGTGGGAGCTGCACACTCCAGATGCCCACTGGCAGAACTCCTTCTCTGCAGAGTTTTTCTCCAAAAACCTCTGTAGTTGAGTTCTTTTGTTTGAGGACTGGACGAAGACAACTGATGGATTAACTGCAAATAGTATAACTCTTCATCAAGGTTTAAAGTCCACATGGACTTATTCTTTTTTTTTTAAATTTTTTTTTTTTTTGTAGATGGACACAATGTCTTTATTTTATTGCTCTGTATGTGGTGCTGAGGATCGAACCCAGGGCCTTACGCATGCGAGACAAGCACTCTACCGCTGAGCCACAATCCCAGCCCCATGGACTTATTCTTAATTATCTACGCCAATTAGAAGTAATGTTCAACAATGGCTATAACATGATTCTACTGTGAGCTCTTGGAGAGAGCCTCATGATATGACCACAAGGACATTCCTGATCTTGACACCATCTGAGCTTTGCGGTCTCACAGAGCCATGTCTGAGTCTCCCGGAGAACAAGTAGGAGTTTCTTCCTGCAGTTTTAATCTTCATCTCCTTCAGGACTTACAAGATTGGGTCACTTTCAGAATGTTTGTTAGCTATTTTGTGAAATGCTTTTTCAAGACTTTTGCTTGTTTTTCTCTAGTATTCGTACTGATTTGTAAGAGTGAATTACATAATGGACCCTGTGTTCCCTACCCCTGTGGTACGTATCTCCTCCTGTCCTGGGCCTGAGCCCTCAGTGCTATCTTCTGATGCAGAGATTCTGAGTTCTAATGTCGTCCACTGTCAGTCTGCTTTTATGGAATAGTTAAGGTGATCAATCACCCCAGTGGGCTTTCCAAGGACATGGAATGTGGCACTAAAGCAAAGGCAGTCCCAGGTAACCCAGAACGGTCAGCCACCTGGGGTAATCAGTGCTTGCTCCTTGAGGGAGGAAGCACAGACGTCTGCCAGTGTCGTTCTGCAGAGTGTAACTATTGTACCTTTCACCTTGGCATCAAGCATCCCCCTGGAAATGGACTGTTACATGTGAAAAAGTAGTGAGCATTTGAGTCTTTCCCACGGGGATGGATGTAACGGCCCCAGCAGGACTGGTTGAGAAGTCTACCTTGTGTCCACTGCGTTCAGTGAGGATTTTCTCACGAGTTGAGTTTCACAAATCAGTTGTGGGCCTTATTCTGTACACTTCGTAAAAGCATTTTTATTTTTAATTAATATAATTATGTGTATTTACAGGGAACAATGTAATGCTTTGATTTATAGTTACAATGTGGACTGATTAAATCAGACCAATTACTTTAACTGTCACCCCACATACTTATTTTATTGTGGTAAAAATATTTAAAGCCTACTCTTTTAACAATTCTGAAATACACAGAGCATTGCTGTTTGTTATGGTCACTATCTATGCAATAGACCGCTACAATCGCAGGCCTCCTGCTGGACTGCACGTGTGGGCTCGTTGGTCAGCATCTAGCTTTTTCCTCTCCACGCCCACTGCCCAGCCTCCAGCTCCAGCATTTCACTCTCTATTAATGTGAGCTGAACTTTTTAGATTCCTCATACAAGTGAGACCACCCACTATTTGTCTTTCTGTGTCTGGTTTATTTCACTCCGCAGTGTCTTCAGATTCATCCATGTCACAGGCAACAGGTTTCAACAGGTTGTCCTCCCTTTTAAAACTGATCAGTAACCCACTGTGTATCTCTATACACTAAGTCTTCTTGATCTGCTGACAGACATTCAGATTGCTTTCATATCTTAGATATTGTGAATAATTCTGCAACGAACGTAAGAATACAGGTATCTCTTCAGTATACTGATTTATTATTATTGTTGTTGTTGTTGTTATTATTATTATTATTATTTGGTACTGGGGATTGAACTCAGGGGTACTTGATCACTGAGCCACATTCATTTTATTATTATTATTATTATTATTATTATTATTATTTTTAAGTAAACTGATTTAGATCCCTTTAAATGTATACCCAGAAGTGGGATTGTTGGATTCTATGGCAACTCTACTTTTAGTTTTCTGGGGAACCCTCATACTGTTTTCCATAATGTTTATATTAATTTACATTCACCAAACTGCACACAGAGCTCCTGCTCCTCCACATCCCACCAATCTGTGTTATCATTTGTCTTTTTGATAGTAGCCTGGCTAACGTGTGAGGTGAGATCTCACTGTGATTTTCCTCTGCAGGTCCCTGATTATTAGTGATGATAAACATTTTTTTCACATCTCTATGTTGACCATTTGTATGTCTTCTTTTGAGAAGGGTCTATTTAGGGTCTTTGCTTATTTTTTAATTGGGTTATTTTTCTTGCTGTGGAGTCGTTGGCGTTCCTTATGTATGTTGTGTATTAGCCCTTACCAGACATACAGTTTGCAAATGTTTTCTCCCAAACCATGAGTTTTCTTCATGCTATTCATTGTTTCCTTTGCTGTGCTAAACTTTTTAGCTGGATGCAATCCCGCTTGTTTATTTTTGCTTTTGTTGCCTATACTTTTCTTGGAAAGAGATAAGAAATGGAACGTTTTCCTAAACCAGTGTTATGGAGCATTTCCCCTGTTTCCTTCTAGCCATTTTACAGTTTCAGGTCTGACAGCGAGATTGAGTCTGCTATTGAACCCTCTGTTGAATTTTTTTGTTCTGCCTTTATATTCTCCAGCTTCAGGATTTCCGTTTCATTCCTTTTTATGATTTCTATTTCTTTATTAAACTTCTAATTTTGCTAATTTGTTGTTTTCCTGATTTTATTTAGTTATCTATCTGCATAACTAAATAAAATCTCTCACTGAGATATCATGTCTCATTAAGATTTCATGTCTTGCATCTCATTGAGTTTAAGACAAGTATTTTGAATTTTGGGGGCAATTTGTGTATCTCTATTTCTTTGAGGTCAGTGATTGGAGTTTTGAGTTTCTCTTGGTGGTCTCATGTTTGTCTGATTTTTCATTACGCATGTAGCCTTGCGCTGATTTCTGTGCATTTGAAGCCCTTCTCTCAGTCTTTAAAAATTGTTGTCTGCAAGTACAGTTTCCCTTTAGGTCTCTGGGCTAATGGAATTGCCTCTGGGATCCCAGTTGAGTAGGGTTGGGTCCAGGTCATGTGGGTGATGCTGGGTCTACAGGGTAGACAATAGGTGGCAGCCCTGTTCCCAGGGGGCCAAGGTGTGTGGGTGCTATCTGGTGCCTGTGTGCATTGGGCTATCTATAGGACTTTGATCTGTGAGGCAGGTGCTAAGACAATGGTCCCTGACTGTGGGCTGTTACCACGTGTGCAATGGGTTTGGCTTCCTCTGGGTCTCCAGAAGAGCTCCCTGGATGGGACTCTAGGCTGGCTATACTGCCAGTGGTCATGACTGAGTTGAGCCGGCACTGAGACACAGGGAGATCATGGGGCTGGTTGTGAGCTGTGGCTTATTGCCAGGGCCCAGCATCAAGAGAGTATCCTGCCACACATCACCAGCCAGAGGGAAGACCAAAACTCAAAATTCAAGGTGTGCTTTCTACTGAATATTTATAAATGTTGTAGGTAGCATCAGAGTTGAAAATTCCTAAGTTGAACCATATATATCGGAAACTGTCAATGATGATACACGTGGCATAGAGGAAATAGATCAAGAATAGTGATGGAGCAGAAGCTGCTACAGTTAATAGTTTCAAAAGAAATTCTAATCTTTGGCATGGAAATAAAAGCATTTGCATTGAGCATCAGAAGTTTTCTGAGCTGCTCAGAGCCCTGACGCTCAGAAGAGTGTCACATATACATCCCCAGGCAGCTTTGCAAAAATGTCATCTCCATAACCCAGCCCTGTGCGTGCATAAGACAATTTCAGATTTTGGCACAGAATTAGAAGTATGTTCTTTTGAGTCATAGCATTTTTCCTCATTAAATACCATCTACAAGCCGGGCGCAGTGGTGCATGCCTGTCATCCCAGCACTTTGGGAGGCTGAGACAGGAGAATCGCAAGTTCAAAGCCAGCCTCAGCAAGAGCGAGGCGCTAAGCAACTCGGTGAGACCCTGTCTCTACATAAAACACAAAATAGGGCTGGGGATGTGGCTCAGTGGTCGAGTGCCCCTGAGTTCAATCCCGGGTACCAAAAAAAACCATCTACACACCGCATTAGCAGCTTTTGAAAATGTATAATTGTTATAAGTAAAATGAAGCCCAGGAGCTGGGAACATAGCTCAGTGGTAGAGCCCTTGCCTAGCATGTGCCAGGCCCTAGGTTCAATACTAGCATTGCAAAAAAAAATCATCTGGCAAAGGAGGCACACCTCCCAGAGGGAGGCTCAGGCTCAGCCCTGCTTTTGTTTGAAGGAAGATGGCGGCGTAAGTGCAGGTTTTTATCTTCTGCACTGAAAAAAAAAAAAATGGACTGAAAGTGTTTTCTGACCCTTAAGGTTTATAAATCTTTTGATAAAAAAGAAAATGAATCAAAAGCCTTGGAGTGCTCATCGTAAACTACTTTTTCAGCTACAGGAACTAACATTTATAGAGCACAATTTATCTCTCAGGGGTTTTGCTTTTTATTTTACACATTTAAAAATTTCAAAAACCCTAAGAGAAGGTTGGATATACAGTCCACTTCATAGACAAGGAAACTGAGGCTCAGAGAAGTTTAGTGACTTGCCGACCTTCACACAGTAGAGGTGCAGCCTGGGCTTCAAGTCCAAGTCAATATGTGACCCTGCTGAGCTTCCCAGGCTGTCAAAGGTGGTCCTTAACCTGGAATTGGAAGCTGCTTTCATAGACTATGCTTACTTAAAAATGCCAGGAGTCAAATCTCTTCACACATGCTGTTAGAATAACAGTCATAGGTGTTATTGGCAAGATGTAAATTACCACCAGCACCCTATGGAGTCTGAACACAATCTACAGATTTCTGTGACAGCAGAACTAGCTAACACAACAGTAGTCGGTTTGTGTGACATAGAACAGTTTGCAATACACTTTCACACATTGTCTCTGTGTGTTCATACCTGCAGTCATACATA
>CM053410.1:88494767-88510563 GCA_028644305.1 Xerus rutilus
GATGAGACCGGGTTAAACTTTATGTTAGCCATCCTTCTAAGACACTGTTGTCACTGTTTCATTTCTCAGCAGCCTTACAACATTAAGCTGAGTTTTCAAAGGAGATTTACTTTTTCAAGCTGATGGGACATCCTTTCTAGCACTGTTTGGGATCCTCCCCTGTGCCATAACCTCTGCGATGTTTTAGGGGAGCGTCAAGAGAAGCATGTTGATGGAGCACATGAGCAGATGAGGTGCTATGAGACCGCAGGTGTTTCTCCAGCTTAGGAACCCCAGTCCCGCCATCCTTGTGCTCACCTTGTCCTGGTCATTTTAACCCCTATTGCTTTTACCTCTTTCAAAGTAATTTCATCCTAATGGTCCTCTTAGTTTCTCTAAGAACCTAAGTTAAACTCTAGGAGAATCTAGTTCTTTAATTAGCAAGTACTTATAATAAATGTTTCATTATGTGATATTTTAAAAGTGAGTTGTTCACCAAAAAACCAAATAACCCAATCAGTAAATGGGCAACGAACTGAACAGGCTCTTCACAGAAGAAGAAATACAAATGGTCAAAAATATATGAAAAAATGTTCAACATTCTAGCAATTAGAGAAATGCAAATTAAAACTACACTGAAATTTTGGGCTGGGATTGTAGCTCAGCGGTAGAGCGCTTGCCTCGCATGCGTGAGGCCCTGGGTTTGATCCTCAGCACCACATACAAAGCAATAAAATAAAGACATTGTGTCCACCTACAACTAAAAAATAAAAATTAAAAAAAAAGACTACACTGAGATTTCAACAGAATGGTAACAATCAAAAATTTAAGGAACAATACATTTTGGTGAGGATATAAGGAAAAGGGTACACTCATTCATTGTTGGTGGGACTACTATGGACAGCAGTATGGAGATTTCTCAGAAAACCTGAAATGGAACTAGCATTTGACCCAATTATCCTGCTCCTCGGTATATACCCAAAGAACTTAAAATTAGCATACTACAGTGATACATCCACATCAATGTTTATAACAGCTCAATTCACAATAGCTAAGCTATGGAACCAACCTAGGTGCCATTCAACAGATGAATGGATAAAGAAAATGTAATACACACACACACCACACAGGAATACTACTCAGCCATAAAGAAGAATGAAATTGTGACATTTGCCAGTAAGTGGATGGAACTAGAGACTATCATGCTAAGTGAAATAAGCAATCCCCCAAAACCAAAGGCCAAATATTCTCTCTGATATGTGGATGCTAAACACAACAAGGGGGAGGGATAGAAGTTCAGCAGATTTTACAAAGGGAATGAAGGGAAGGGAGAAGGGACGGGAATAGGAAAGACAGTGGAATGAATCTGATAGCTTTCCTATGTACATATATGAATACACCACAATGAATCTCCACATCATGTACAACCACAAAACTGGGATCCTAATTAGAATAAGATGTACTCCATGTTTATATAAATATGTCAAAATATACTCTACTGTCACATATATCTAAAAAGAACAAATAAAATGATAAATAAATAAATAAAAGGTGAGTTGTTCAGTGCTTGTGTGAGAAAAGGCCAAATAACACCCAAAGGTATTAAACTGATTACTAGAAGGTGTGCGGCCAGATCAGCTAGGAAAACAATACCAGCATCAGAACACATCATCTGGAAGTGATATAGCAACTGAAACTAATTGAACATCCCCTCCTCCCCAGGTTTTGTGTGACATTTTTTTCAAATGCCAATGAGCACCTCATTGTCAAGTTAGATAAATCCACACTGCTGGTACCATGAAGCTCTGAAGCCATAGGGCCCCATGTCCAGCACATTCCAGGACACCCAAGTCCATATAATTTTATCTTTTTAATAAAGGCAATTTGTTAAAAGTATAAATAAAAATGAAGTCATTTTATATACTTGCAAGACTTCATGTAATTTAATCCATAAGAAAACATTTCTCTATTACCATTCAATTCAACCCAACCAACTCTTGCTACCCTAAGATATAAATAGCTCAAAGGGAGCTAAAGATAAACAAACATGACATAATCCCTACCCTTAAGGATTTTACAAAACAAACAATAAACTTCTGTTTGGTGATTCATGTGCAACAGTTGGAATATGTTCCAATCCCCAGAAGCAGAGGGGCAGTCACTAGCTGTGTCTAATCCAGAGATAGGCAGTAGAACGAAGTCTTCCCAGCAGAGGTAACACCTGTGCCGCATTTCCACAGATAAACGGATGCCCATGAGGTCCATCAGGGGGTGGAGCCTCCATTCCAGCCAGAGGAAGCTGATTTGGGGTTTAAGAAAATAGGAACTGGGGCTGGGATTGTGGCTCAGTGGTAGAGTACTTGCCTCGCATGTGTGAGGCACTGGGTTCAATTCTCAGCACCACATAAAAATAAATAAAATAAAGATATTGTGTCCATCTACAACTAAAAGTTAAAAAAAAATAGGAACCTGCTGAAGAAATAAGGTAATCAATAGCCTGAAATAGGGCTATTGACCTAATGATAGTTCTTGTAGTTCAGAAATGTCTCTGAAATTTTAGTTTTGATTTAAAATAATCTCTAGCTAGCCTTAACTGGGAAGAAAAATTATTATTGGATATAGTTTTGTTTAAAAACTATAGAAAACCACTTTTGTATGGACTTTACTGTATTGGCGATGGTGAAGAAGGATGGCTGTTTCCTGGCTCTGGGACTGGGCAGTGATCACCTTCAGACATTCAAAGAAGGTCTCTCCAGGCGTCTCTCTCGGTCCATTCTCTTATTATAATGGAAAATCTGAGACTGGGTACTTTTTTTTATTTTTAATTTTTTTGGTACTAAGAATTGAACTCAGGGACACTCAACCACTGAGCCACACCCACAGCCCTATTTTGTGTTTTATGTAGAGACAGGGTCTCACTGAGTTGCTTAGCATCTCACCATTGCTGAGGCTGGCTTTGAACTCATGATTCTCCCGAGACTGGGTACTTTATAAAGTAAATGAGTATTTTGGCTCACAGTTCTAGAAGCTGAGAAGCCCAGGAGCATAGAGCCAGCAAAAGCCTGGAGGGGCCTCAGCCCTGCCAGAAAGCAGCGGGAGAGCGGGGGCATTCAGAAGAAAGTGCACATGGTGGCCAAGCTATGGAACCACCTGTTGCTGCAATAATGACCAGTCCCTGTTCCTATGAGAATTCACCTAATCCTGTGAGAACAGCATTGATCCGGTTATGACCCAGTCCCTGTTCCAGGCTCCAGTTCCAACCCAGCGGCAATCAAAGCCCCCCATGTGTTTAGTAGGGGACGGTCATATTGGAACCCCAGCATCTTAATTCACTCACTGCCTACACTGTGCACTCATTTGCACAAGGCATTTGGTGAACATGGTGCCAAAGGCCAAGTTGCCTGTGACCTTTTAGTGTCCTTGAGGGACTGCTCATTGGAGGGCATGAGGGTCCCCCAGAGAGGTGAGCCAGATCTCAGTGCCTGGAAAGAGACTTCAGTTTTCTGAGACAGAAAGACACACATTTCTGGGCAATTTCTGAGAGCTTGGGTGATGACGAAAGCCCTCTGCTCTGTCCTCCCCTGTTGTTTATGTCTTGCCTCACGTGGGTTTGCTGACGAGCTGGGGTCCCATGGGATGAAGGTATGGGGCCCTTAGGAAGGGCAATATGGGGTGGATGGTCACAGAGTCACTCACCCAGACACCGGGGGTGGGTAAAACTGCTCTGCCAGAGCAAGACGCAGAACCCATTTATTTCAGGAAGTGTAACAGCTTATATAGAGTCCTTGGACCAATCATAGACCTGAGGTTACAGCCAATAGGGTATTGCTCTGTGTCAGGCAGGCAGTCAATCAGCATGGGGTGAGGAAAGGGAAGGGGAGGCACTGAAGGTGTGGATACAGCTCCTATATTTCCCCCTTTTTACTTTTATTTGAAAGGTCAGCAGGGCCTGTGTGGCCCATAAGCAAGCATGTCGGAGGGATCTGTGATACTCTCCTCATGGGAGAGAATCATTCTGCTGGATTTCCAGACTCCTACATGTTGCATATGGGGGGGGGAAAATGAGACTGTGCCTGTCTTAGGTTCTGCCCATCTTTCAGAGCATCTTACCTGTCATTGACTAACCAGCCCATGTGAACATGCCCCGAGATGAGTTCTCTCCTAAAAGAAGGGGTAATAGAGTTGGGTAAGGTTAGAAGGGAAGGGGGTTTGGGGTTAGGGTTGGCCAAAGCTGCGAAGCCTTGCATTTCTAATGAAGATGGGGTGGGTGAGTTTCTTACATGTTCTCAAGGGCTGTGATCCATGCGGCAGGAATTTTTTTTTTTTTTTTGCGTTTCTGCGATTCTTTTTTTTTTTTTTTAATTTTTTTTTTTGTTTTAGATGGACACAATGTCTTTATTTTATTGCTTTGTATGTGGTGCTGAGGATCGAACCCAGGGCCTCATGCCTTCGAGGCAAGCGCTCTACCACTGGAGCTACAGCCCCAGCCCTCCTGCGATTCTTTAACAATATGAATTGAGAGAGCTTGTTTAGTTTCTGGTTTGGTTAATTGTCTTTTTATACATTTGACAAAGAGAAGGACCAGAAGGCGGCTTAGGACCCTGAGCCCAATGATAATCCAATTGGATGGATCTAACAGAGCTGATAATTTATTCTACACCTTTTGAAGAATAGAAGAGTCAAAGACAACATTAGCTTTGGTTTAAGTACTCATGGAAGGGACTTCTTTCTTCAGGTGGGGAGTTATGTTATCTTCTTGAGAGAGGCTTGGACGAATATTCCTGGCTGCGATCCAAAGGTGCTTAGACTCTGTAGGGGGGAAGACACAAGTATAGCCTCGCCCTTGTGTGAGCAGAGGGTCTGGGCCCTTTCATTGAAGGGTCAAGTGGTCCTTCCATATCACCTATAAGGTTACTTTACGAGAGGGTGTGAAGCCACCAACGCCAAGGATGTTAGGTCCGTTGGCGGATTTCCAGGAGGGGAACAAGGAGGCAGTCTCAGTGTTAATAATAGTAATGTCAGCTCTGGTGTCGATGAGACCTTTAATGGGCTTCCCATCGAGATAAATGGTCATGCTAGGTTTTGTGGGGAGCAAAGGTACTGTCCAATTGACTTGAGTGGTGCTCTCTTATTTAACAGAGCTGAGGGTTGCCCCTGTTAGAGTTTAAAGGATTAGAGCAACAGTCTTGGGCCCAATGATACCCCTTTTTGCAACAAGGGTGAGGGGTGCGGGTCTTCCTTGGTAACTCAGATGACTGATTACAGGGACAGTTGTGGGCAATATCACCAGGTTTATTGCATCCCCAAAAGATAGGGGCTTGAGAGTGGCCCATGAAGGCCGCAGGAATGCTGGGAGTCAGGCAGGACTTGAGAGCTGCCATGAGGGCTGAAATTGAGTCAGGGGTGGAAACTTCCTTAGTGGCAGAAACGCATTTACTAAGGTCCTCGTGTGTAAAGGGGGCAATTGCCACTTTAGAAGTGGAATTGGCACCTTCTCAGGCGAGTTGCCAAATGAGGGCATCTTGGCTTGGTTCAAAATTTACTTTCTTTTCAACAGCCTGGATGACATGAGCCAAGAAAGCAGGAAACCATTCATCAGGACGTTGAATAAAATTTTTGAAAAGTTCCTGAGGAGTGGGAGGGCTCAAATTATATAGGGTTCTGAGGACACTGTCCCTGACTTGCTCAAAGTAAATAAGATTGCCCACAAGCACTTGAGACTGGGGGATGTAAAGTCACCCCTGCCCGATAACATATCCATAGAAAAATTAAGACCTTGTGTTATATTGTGACAAGCCCGTTCTTCTACAAGTTCTAGGTAAGAGGCCTTCCACTGAAGGTGTCGGGAAGTGGAGAGGACTGCCGTGAGAAGGGAGAACCAACCAAAGCGAGTTGGGAGAGAGCAGGACCAGGACTCCAGAAGTTGAAGAAAAAAGGGAGAGGAGGGGCCAGCGTCTTGACAGGCCTTGCGTAGCTGAGTAAGCTTGGAGACCGGGGTGGGGATCCAGGGGGGAAATTGCCATCGGCCTGGAGATTAACCAGATAAGTGTGGGCGGTGGGTGGAATCTGGCAAGAAGGGTTGGAAGGAGAAAGACAAGTGGGCAGGTCACAGGCAGAGGAAGCAAAGTAGGGAGGGGGAGGGGCTACTGCAGGGGTGCTGAGGGCAGGGCCAGGTCAATATGAGAGGGGTTGGAGGGGGGGATCTCCAGGAAGAGGGTGATCACAGGAAGTTGAGGATGAAGGATCAGGGCTATGTGACTTGTTTTGGGGGTGTGTGTGGGAGCAGCCTCATTGAGGTCGTCTTCATCCTCCATGGAGGAGGAGAGGACGAGGAGGGTAGAGTCCTCATGGTGAAGGAGTGGGGACAGGAGACGTTAAAGTGAAGCAAGCAGTAATGTTAGCAGGAGGGAATGCTAGCAAAAAGAAATCAAAAGCAAAGAGGACGGAAAAAACTATGAGGATTGTGAGAAGAAAAAGGAGAATGTGAGTTTGGGTCTCAGGAGACATAAAAACACACAAATGTTTAGGATCAGGGTCTGTAGCGCTTTGTGAGGGACTTCTGTGGTTTTTTAGGCCACAGCCGTATGCTCACACAGTGTCTTGAAGGACCATAGGCCACGGGCGTTATGGCGGTTCCAGTCGCTGGTCTGATCAGACCCTCATGTGCGACTGCCGGACGAACCAGAAAGTGGAAGTATGTTCCCTGACTTAAATTTATTGCACAAAGACAAACAGACACAGGGGACAATCACAAAAAGGCTGGTGTTACCTTTACCAGCAAGACAAGAAAGATGGGGGACTGCCACGAATTCACTTACCAAGGGGTTGAGCAGGCCCTAGGGCACATGGGCGCCAAATATCGTTTATGTCGTGCCCCGCGTGGGTTTACTGAGGAGTTAGGGTCCTGGGGAATGAAGGTATGGGGCCCTTAGGAAGGGCGATATGGGGTCCCGCAGGACGAGGTATGGGGTGGCCAGTTGCAGAGTCACCCACCCAGACACCGGAAGTTGGCAAAACCGCTCTGCCAGACCAAGACACAGAACCTGTTTCTTTCAGGAAGTGTAACAGCTTATGAACTGGCCCTGAGGTTACAGCCAATGGGGTACTGTTCGTGTCAGGTGCGCAGCCAATCAGCATGGGGTGAGGAAAGGGGAGGGGAGGCGCTGAAGGTGTGGGGAGGGCTCCCATACTCCCCGACAGGACTGAGGCAGAAGGGAGCTCAGCTCTGGCAGGCGCTCACTCACACCGCAGGACGATGAATCTCTCCCTGCCTCAAATAAAAGCCTCCTAAAAACCTGCCCTCCTGCGATACTGGCTATTAAAAAACTCAAGAGAGACCGGCTCAGTGACGGGCCCCTTTGCCTCCTCCTGCTGCCTTCTGACAGCCCCAGCCCTGTCAGGGCCCCCGCCTGTCTGCCTCCTCCACTGCATCTCTCAGCTGGGGAGTTTCAGAGACGGGCTTGAGCCACACTCAACCCACTTCTGAGCAGCGTATTGACTCCACGGGTATTTTGCTTTGTTTTATCTTGTTTGTTCTCAAGTGAGATGAAATCTTCCTGCTGGTGGGACCAACATAACAGCAGGGGAAAGCCCGGCTGGCTGGCCATCACAGGCTGGTGCCCAGTGTGACTACCAGACACTCGACAGGCTGGACATTCACTCTTAGCACTTTTCCAAGATGGCCAGTGTGTAGCACTGAAGGTGGCGTGCTAAGGGCAGGAGGAAGGCAGGCCAGGGGAACATGGCCTGGAACTGACCACCACCCAGCTGTCCTCCAGCTAGCGCAGCTGTGATCACGGATGCTAAGGAGCACCTGGAAGTTTGGGCAAGAAGGGTTCCTCTAATCTGGAAGTGCACCACAGGCCCTCCCAACCAAGAGGAGAGTCTTTGCTGTACAAACCCAAGGTGACTAATAATTGTTAGGGCCTCTATGTAGTAATCATCAGAATGCCGTCTTCCTAAAGGAATCTTTGAAAAGCAAAGAGGAGAAGGCAGTCTGTCATTGAAAAGGGAGATGGGCATGATCCTGGGACAGAAGAGCTACCTGGCTGCAGATGCGCCTGACGCACAGACATGGGCACCCCAGAGCTATGCCTAGACAGCACACATGTTGGGCTGTGGGGACAGGGGGTTTGCCTTTTTGGGTAAAGACCGTAACTTCATCCTGCCTTTTAGATAGCATCTTCAAGCATTGTATTATGGTACACGCTTTCTTTTCCTTTAAAATAGAACACAGAGTTGACTGCAGCAAGCCCAGTGGACATCTGGCTGAGGCTGAAGCCTGACCCTAAAGTACAGGATGATTCGCACCTTCATCTGTTCAGTTAGTGAGAACTTTGCCTCCCAGTACTGATAAAAGCACTTTCATCCTCGATTCTCCAGTCATTAAAACCTTTTTGTGTTTATCAAAGTAAAACACACACACACAGATACTCAGTGGTACTGTAGCTTTAAGAATTTAGAAATATTTCCACTGCCTCACCTGTCGCCCTGTGCCGGTGCCTGCTGCCACGGGCAGCCGTGTAAGACCCTTGGCCGTCTCTTCTGATTTTCACTCCTGTATTTAAATAAGCTCATGCCGCTAACCTCCCAGGTTCCTATCTGAGACATCACTCATCCACTACCCACGGTCCAGGACCAGCCCCAGCTCCCCCACGGCCCCCACCGGCCACCTGCAAACCACTTCATCTGCTTTCACCGTATTTAATGGTCAGGTGCGATTTCTTGTTTTTTTCTGAAGGGAAGAACGGTTCCCGCTGTGTGCGTAGTTTCCACGTGACTCTCAATAACTCGTCTTCAGGTGCGACAAGCTCCTCCCTACCTTCCGCTCTCTTCCCCACTGTCCCTCCCAGGCCCTCCCTTCCTGCTGGCCTGCACCGGTCACTCACTCACCAGGAACTGCTGGAGTAAAAGGGCACAAGAAATGTTTTGGTGTTTGTTTTGTTTTCGTTTTGAGACCTTAACCAGTCTTAATCCTGTCTTTTGACGTGATCACATGTTTCGCTGGGTCTGGAAATCCTGGTTGGAAACTAAGTTCCCTCAGGATGGGGATGTCCTGCCCCAGTGCCTTGGGGCTTCCAGTCCTAGATCTGAGAAGCCCTATTTCTGACCGCTTGAATCTGCCCCTCAAACCTTCCAAATCTCTTTCTCCCTATAGTTTGGGATGTTCTCTTTTATTATTTTGTTGATAATTTCCTCTCTTTTGTTTTTTGATTTTTTTTTTGAACCTCAGAGATTAATTTTCTTTTTTTGGTTTCGTTTGTATTTTTATTCTTTTTGAGATTTTCTCAAATTGATCTAACCATTTTTCAACTTGACTTTCAACTTTTGATGCTGCACATCAGTTGTTCCATTATTAAGTACTTTCTCATTTTCTACATGTTCTTTTTCCATAACATTGTATTCTTACTTGACAGGTGCAGTATCTTTTTGTCTCTTTAAAACTATTACTTATAGCATTCTTGAAATTTACTTCTTCTGGCATTGTATTTCTTCTAAACCATTTTTCTTGACATTTCTACGTTTTGCTTTTAAAGTCAGAGGATATTCTCAAATATATGTCAGTCATTCCTATTTAAGAGTGAGGCATTACAATCCAACGGCAGGGGGCTGGGATTGTAGCTCAGTGGTAGAGTGTTCACCTCATATGTGTGAGGTACTGGGTTCAATCCTCAGCACCACATAAATAAAGAAAGATATTGTGTCCATCTACAACTAAAAAATATTTAAAAAAAAAATCCAACGGCAGGGGGCTGGGATTGTAGCTCAGTGGTGGAGCGCTTGCCTTGCATGCGTGAGGTGCTGGGTTCCATCCTCAGCACCACATACAAATAAATAAAGATTTAAAAAAATCCAATGGCAGTTTTCTGTGCGTGGCAGGGATGGTTGAATCGACCCCTTGATCGGGAAGCACCAGGTGTTGGAGGCCAATTTCTCCAGTGGGGAATCTTCCCATCTCTCTGGGAGCATGGACCATCCAGCCCATGTCCACCTGGCAGCATTCTGGAACTATGGCAAGGAACAGGATCCTGACCATTCTGTCGCCAACCTCAGGTTAGCTCGTTTTCAATACTGTGTCTCCCCCACATAGGTTTCCCCGAACCCGGAGGTTCTCTGCCCCCACCTTGGGCAGCAGCCTGCGCTGTGGTGGGGTGAGGAGGTGTCTCAGAGCCACACAGGCGGGGCAGGACCTGGGTTCTGGCTGCCCCTACACAGTCTTTTGCCCAATACTCAACCCTCCCGCATCCAAGCCTTTACAACTAGCTCTGTCTTCTCCTGAATTTCTTAATCCTGTTACCAGCCCAAGTGTGTTCATTTAAGGAACTCTTTCCACTAAGTCAGAAACCATGCATCCATTCGCAGTCCCTCTTCCAAAATGTGTTCACAACTGTAGTCCTCTTCGCTTTCAATTTCTTTCCCTTTGTTTGTTTTATACCTTTTTAAATTCTTTTTTTTTTTTAATTTTTTGTTAGTTGTCGATGGACTTTTATTTATTCATTTACTGATATGTGGTGCTGAGGATCGAACCCAGTGCCTCACACATACAAGGCAAGCTCTCTACCACAGCCCCACAGCCCCAGCTGTGGAGCCACAGCCCCAGCCCTTTAAATTCTTTATTGTGGTTTTAGTTGGATTTTAGGAAGAAACAGAAATGGAAAATTATATGCAAATAACCATGTCTAAGTAGAAATCCCCAATGTTCTATTTTCTACAAATTTTTTACAAAATCAAATAGCATAACCAAAACAACACAGAGCTGAAAACACTGCCGTTGAAAGTGGTCGCACTGCCCAGGAGTTCACGATGCACTTCCCCCAGCCTTGCAAACACAGAGGGTTGAATTCCACCCAGGACCAGAGGGAAGAGAGAACTCTGCCCAGGTCCTTGTGGGATTCCACGATAGGTGATGGGTCATCGAGGACAGAAGTAGAATTGGAATTTCATCGTTTTTCATAAT
This sequence comes from Xerus rutilus, assembly GCA_028644305.1. NCBI lineage: Eukaryota > Metazoa > Chordata > Mammalia > Rodentia > Sciuridae > Xerus > Xerus rutilus. Next base: position 88,505,704 of record CM053410.1, read on the forward strand.
AGCCAGATTCATAATAGGAATTTCATAATAGGAAGATTTGGTGTCTATTAATTTTACTCAATATTTTTATATGTAGGAACTCTAACTTTTAAAATATCATATTCTTATATTTTTTAAAAAGATTTACTAAAATTAAAGAAGAAATTAAAACAACAGTTCACCACCCAGATATTTTACAAGTTTTTGGTAAATTAAAAAAAAATGCAAGCAGGACATGGTGGCATGCCTATAATCCCAGTGGCTTGGGAAGCTGAGACAGGAAGATCATGAGTTCAAAGCCAGCCTCAGAAAAATACAATCATGGGCTGGGGTTGTGGCGCAGTGGTAGCGTGCTCACCTAGCATGCGTGAGGCACTGGGTTCGATCCTCAGCACCACGTAAAAATAAAATAAAGATATTCCGTCTGCCTACAACTAAAAATTAAATATTTAAAAAAAAAAGAAAAATTCAATGATTATTGCAGGGTATACCATTGTATTATGTGCAGCACTTGACTTAACTAACCTAGTCAGGTAGTTTCCAAGTTTGGGGACATTGTGAACAAGGGTAATGAGCAACTTTGGGCATATACATGGTTGCTAAAGAGTTTTTACAAAGTAACAAATGTACTTTACAGGCTATCTATTGATTGAGAAAATTTATAATTACTAAAATCTAATATGAATTTAGTAACAATTTTAGGTGGGGTTGTGATTTATTGCTTTTAACAGCCTTGAGACATATTTTTAATGTAGAAATACCCATGTGAATGAAACTTTTTTACAAAAATCTACAAATAGTGGTAGATACACAGAAATCTAGAAATAACTCCACAGCCCTCCTCTTGAAGGTCCATGACCCACTGGTTTGGAATTATTGGGTACACTGGCTCAGATCGTACCCAAGTGATTTGAAGTATGATCATCTTCGAAGGCGTTTAATGTTGAGGACTGTGCCACAAAACTTAATTCTAGCCATCTAATATCTTCATAAACAATTTAGATGAACTTTGAGTATGCTCATTACTTTTTCAAAGGACAGTTGGGTAGAGCTCTTTGTGAAAGTTTGAATAGAAGGCAATATTATATTCTAGAAATGGGGAGGAAGAAGTCTATTGAACAAAGGAGTGATCGCCTCCTTTTAAGCCAGCAGACATGGGATAGAAGAAAGGCCTGATGGCATTAGTGGGCCACAAGTTGGAAGAGGGTTATTTTTTTTTTCAAGATAATTGCGGTAATAGGAGAGGGTAACAAGAGTAATACATTCAAGGCCAACATGTAATCCATCCAGTATATTTTCAGTGGCCCAAAAGGGGCTCGTGCACCAATATCTTTACCAAGATACCTGACTCTCCCAAACAAGCACTAAAAACAAACATTCAAAATAATCATTTTATGTATTTCCATATGTACAATGCTTACTGTGATGGGTTAGGTAATGGATTCTTATTCCCCCCACAAGTCATACAAATATATATTTCTAGTGAGCTCTTCTCTTTCTCCTTTCTAGTTTGGATTTTGCTTGGCTTTTCCCCTTTAGACTGATCACAGTAGCTGGCTCCAGGTGGCTGTCCCTCCCCAGCCGGTGCATGGAGGTCCTCTAACCAAAGCTGCTGGGTCATGCAGCAACACGTAAATGAAGGAACTGGCTCCGGCCTCTCTGACTGCCTCCCTCGGGAAGTGTGGTTAAGCCACTCCACCTCTGAGACTCATTTTCCTTTCTGCCAGTGTGGATGCTGAGATCCTCCTGGAGTGTTTAATTTGAGGTGTCCCCCAAAAGCTCCTACGTTAATGCAGAAGGTGAAATGACTGGACTGTGAGAGCCTTAACCTAATCAGCCCATCCCAGTTTGAATGGACTGACTGGGTGTAGGCCAGTGTAGGCCAGTGTAGGCTGGTGGCCTGTGGCTGAGGGGGTCATTGGGGACTGCCCTGTAAGGTGCACCTTCCCTGCGGCCCCTTCCTGGCTTCCCTTTCTCCGTCTCCTCACCCTGTCACCAGCTGAGCAGCTTGCCCCTGCCATGGCCTTCTGCTTCGGTGTGCTGCCTCATCTCGGGCCCAGAGCAATGGAGCTGGCCAACCATGGACTGAGCCAAGGTAAACCTTTCCTCTTCTAAGCTTCTGGTCAGGTATTTTGGTCACCGTGACCCACGCTGACTAACACGTGAGGTAAACCTTTCTGGAATGGAATGAAGACTAGTAGCTGACTCCTGCAGAGCCCTGTCAGCACCTTCTCTGCTTGTGGTGACAGCTGCGTCACTCCCGGGTGGAGCCGGTCATTTCACTTGGTCAATTACGCTCCTCAGCCCGAGTCATGTTTTCTTGCCTCTTTGCCTGACTGGCAGTCTTTGATTGGATGCCAGGCATTGTGAATTACATCTTGTTGGTGACAGAGATTTTTGTATGGTAATAAATCTCGAGCTTTACGCTGAGATGCAGTTATTTGGAAGTAGTTCAATCTTTCGGGCTTTTACTTTTATGATTTGTTCAGTGGCTCCAGGGTAGTGTTCAGTGCAGAGCTGAGCATTCCTCACTCACTACCGAGGCAAAGACTTCCCGAGTGGTGGGCCCAGTGCCCCATGAACTGTAAGTGTGTCAGACTCAAAATGCCACCCAATTAGGTGCCGTTCCTCTAATTGCTCTCTACTCCCTTCAGATGGTTCCTTCCTGAATTCAGCATCCTGATTCCAGCACATCCCTGGGATTCTCTTCCTGTGCATCCTCTCCCTCCTGACATTCTGCTTGGCTGACCTCCGACTCCTAGCTCCATCCGCTGCACTCAGTGAGAGGACAAGGCCTTCCTCAGCCGCCTGCCCTGAGCCACCAGCAAGATCCCCTGGAGGCGGGGCAGGTGTCGGGCTCATTGATTTGCCTTCTCATCTCCGGGCTCACTCTCCTGTGTACCCGATATCCAGTCCTGAAGCAGCTGTTGCCCCTCTTCCTTGTCATGGTTGTTTCAGGCAGATGGATAAAACCTGGTTGCTGTCATTCCATCCTAGCCAGAAGCAGAAGTCAGATTTCATGTTTGAAGTCACCTGAATTTAGATCACATTGCTGGCTTTGCTCATTAAGGCCTGTATGACCTCAGTCGAGTTAAGCAGGCATGTGAGTCTTGGTCTACTTTCTGTAAGTGGCACAAGCAAGCCCTTCCCTGGCACAGCAAGATCCTGGGGCACCGTGTCACCCCAGTGTGGGGAACCGGGAAGAAGGTCCTCTGCAGGGGACAGCAGAAGCAGGGTAAAGGGGGATGGAGGAGAGGTCGCCAGGGCCCTGGGGCATGCCATGGGGAAGAGGCGTGCGGGAGTGAGTGACCAGGGTGGAAGGAGACCATGAGCGGAAGGAGGACATCTGCGGCCACTGGGGGTGGGGTGGGGGTGTGGTTCAGAGGAGCCAGCCCAGGAGATCAGGGCCTGGACTCACCTGCAGGGAGCATTCCACTTTTCAGGGAGGCACCTCACCGCCTCACAGAAGCTGCTATGCCACCAAGCTGTAGCCTCTGGGGCTGCATCTGCCTAGGGGCCAGCACTGGTCTGACTGGTACAAAGGTGCTGTGTAGTCCAGAAGTCCTGACTGCAGGCACTGGGTGGTGTTGGGAGACTGGTCAGCTTTAAGTGAAGCCTCTCTTCCCGCCTGGGAACGTGGGAGGTGATAGCTTACATCTATGCTTTCAACAGCGTCCAGTACCACTGTGGGCCGGGTGCTGTGCTGGAGCAGGGACAGAGCGAAGAACCCCTGGGGCACCATCTCTGCTTTCTGAGGACAGGCTGTGAGCACCTGTGGGCTGGCTACAATGTGGGCCTGTGACCAGCTGGGCTCTAGAGCAGGCTGGCCAGGCAGCCAAGGAGGCCACCACCAATGGGACCAGAGGACTTGTGGCTTGTACTCAGAATGACTCCACTCTCTCCTGTCAAGCCTTGGAGGAAGGGTGCGGGCATTAGGTGTGGGGATAGCAGGACCAGTCTGCGTGCCCGAGGGAGTGTCCAGCGCTGTCTCTGGAACAGAGAGTGTTCAGCGTCCACTTGGAGTCCCAGTCGAAGTCCCTTACGCTCTCAGCTCAGACACGGGGCTGAACTGCTCCAATCACAACGAAAAACAGCCGGCTGCTGCCCACGAGGGTGCCTCCCACCCTGAACCCTGACGCACTGCAGGCTGGCCTTGGTTCCCGCCCGTGGTGCTGCCTCCTTCATCTCTAGGGCGCAGATCCAGGGTGCATTTGACCAATCAGACTTTTAAGGAAGTTATTGTAATAAAACATTTTCCAGAAATGAACCTTTGCCAGTTATACAGTGGCTGGTTGATGATTCACAATGAAAATAGTGGAAGTTGGGGCTGGGATTGTGGCTCAGTGGCAGAGCGCTTGCCTCGCATGCGTGAGGCACTGGGTTCGATCCTCAGCACCACATAAAAAAAATAAGTAAACAAAATAAAGATACAGTGTCCATGTATAACTAAAAAATATGTATAAAAAAAAGAAAATAGTGGAAGTTGTTTTCAAATATATCTAAACTCCGATCTGCAGCAATTTAGCCTGTGCTAAGTACATAGTCTTAAGCTAGAAATGCTTGCTTGAAAAACTTCAAAATGTGTTTTTCTTTCCTTTTTTTTCAGCTTGTTGTTGTTGTTGCTGTTATTGTTAATCTCTTTCTTCTACCGATCTCCCTACCCCGGCTGCTTTAGTTATTTCGGAGAATTTTGGAAAGGAATCTGAGACTGGGAACGTATCTTAGAAGTTTTTAAAAATTCTTATTCATTAAACCCCCCAGGATCCTTTTCCAAGAGTGTAGACTCCTTGGCCTTCTTCTGCAAAGTCTGTTTCAGTGGTTGTAAGATGTGGCCAGGAGCGTGTACCTTCCCAACCTAGAGGTGATTGCAAGGGGCTCTCC
>CM053410.1:88511063-88561943 GCA_028644305.1 Xerus rutilus
GAGGTAGGCAAGGTGCCAAGGAAATGCAAACCCCAAAGGTGCCCCCCTGGCTCCCTCCTCCAGCCACATCCACCCAGTTGCCACCCAGTTGGCCCATTGAAACTGGGAGGGACTGATCGGGTTTCAGCTCTCACAATCCAACTATTTCACCTCTGAGGAACTTTCCCGATACCTCATCCAAACCATAGCACTGTCTCCTGTTATCTTCTTTCCTATCAGAGAGCAGCATTCTTTTTTATTTTTATTTTTTGGTACTGGAGATGGGACTCAGGGGCACTCGACCACTGAGCCACATCCCCAGCCCTATTTTGTGTTTTATGTAGAGACAGGGTCTCACTGAGTTGCTTAGCGCCTCGCCCTTGCTGAGTCTGGCTTTGAACTCGCGATTCTCCTGTCTCAGCCTCCCTAAGTGCTGGGATTACAGGCTTGCGCCGCTGCGCCCGGCTGAAAGCAGCATTCTTACTAAGCACTCGTCCTTTACTACTCTCGGCTACTGAGTGTGTCAGACACAGTGTCTGTCAGAAACATCAGATGGCCTTGGCATGTGGTTTTGATTTACTGACTTGAACCCATGTTCACCTGAACCAGTGTTTGCTAACCCTGGCTACGCACCAAACCCACCAGGGAGCTCTGGGGAAAGTACACGCTTCTAGGTGACCCCAGACCTAAACAATCAAGGTCTTCCCTGGTGGACCCTGGGGACCACATTAGCTCCCCACGTGAGCCAGCCAGGCCCTGGTTACAGGGTCGAGTGGAGATCTCAGCAACCAAGCTGGAGGGTCCAGTTGCAGTCCCGGAGTTTCCCAGCGAGCCACCATATCCTCTCTTGAAATAAAATAGATGGGAACAGGAGACTCTGGAGCCTCCTGGTGAGCTGCCATGTGGGAATGGCAGTCACCGGCCTGCTGCTGGTGATCTCCTTCTGACACAGTGGTGTGGGAACATTACTATGAAACAGCTTTCCATGCAGCTTCTCTGTAGGGTGGCAGAATTGGCCAGATTAGTGGGTGGACCCCTGATCCCGGGGCTATTTAACAATAAGCATACTCTGTAATTATAGTCTTCTCACTTGAAGCATTCAGAGGCCTCATGAAAGGCAGCTTTGGGTGCTAATGTGATTTTCAATGCGTAAATAAGCACTGTGTTTCCTGAGGTGCACACCTGGAGTCTGTAGGCTGTTGCAGACAAGGCAGGGGTCATCCAGGTTTAGATCTGGTAATTTCTTTGAAGCGATTGTTACATAGACAGGCACGGTCACTCCCCACCTGCATATGCCTCCTGGCTCCTTAATAGCACATTTGAAAGAAGCGAGTCAAGTGGAAACACAAGCTGAGGGCGCTCCTGTAAGGAGGCTCTGAGGAGAGGCCCAGCTCTGTGGCTTCTGGTCAGGAAAGCTTTTGTACACAGCTTTAACTGTCAAACCAAGGGCTCTGGTGAACTTACAGCTCTGTAACGCGCAACTGAAAGTCAGTGCTCAGAACAGCTGTCCGAGTGCTGACCCATGACAGCACTGGATGGACCTCAAAAACCCCGCAAATGCAAGAAGCCACGCACAGAAGGCCACACATCATGTGAAGAACCCAGAAAGGTAGATCCACAGAGAGGGAAAGCAGGCTGGTGGTTGCCTGGGGAGCGTGTCTCAGGAGCGATGCTTAGTGGCCCGGGGCTTCCTTTGGGGTGGTGGAGGTTTGGAGGTAGACGCCACTGAAGGAAACTCCCACGACTAACTCCATGTCGTGTGAATCCAACCTCGTTTTTCAAAGGCCACAGCCTGTTCCCGTAGGCCAGGAACTCTAGAAGGACTCAACAAGTTTCTGTGGTGGGTGAAGGCTGTCACGTGGTAGGATCCAGACGCTGGCTGGGCTGCTCCAGAGACGCCCAGTTGGCTCCGTCCCTACCCTGGTAGCTTGGAGGAAAGAGCCGGGCAAGAGGGTTCAGCTGGCCCCTCTCCCTCTCCAGGTCCTCTTGGGGGCCTCTCCACATGGTGAATCCACTGGAGTTTCCAGAGTTCTTGCACCAGAAGCCCAAGCCACAAGCTGACAGTCCTCCTGAGGGCCAGGTTCCGATTAGCAAGGCTTCACTTCTACCTACTCCGCATAGAAGCAGCCAGGTTTTCCTGACTCAAAGGGAGGAGCCATTGACTCCATCTCTCAGCAGACGTGTCAGAAATTTTAGAGGCCATCTTTAATTCACTTCCTCAGTTTCCTTTCATGGGTGAGGTTACCTGTTTGGGTTGCTGAGGGAAACTCAAAATTCAGACCCCAGATCTCTGGTAATGCTGAAAAGCTGCATATGCCAACATATTTGACTTTTAAAGCTGCTGGCAATAGTTAACAATCAAGAAACACTTATTAGCACCCATGGCAGACAGAAATTCGTATTATAACAACTATTGCAGAAGCCCATGGTATACGATCAATGGCAGCAATCACCATCTTGATTTTGTGAAATATGGTTGAGCTGAACCAAATGAGAATGAGACGTGTCTAGAAGATAAGATCAAGGGCAACGTGGAACTTATCTCAGAACTGAGGTCCCTGTGGGACCAAGAGTCTGGCTGTTGGACCCTTGACTCACGGCTAGAGAGTCCTGATGTGACTCGTGGGCAGCTGGCTCACCTGGTCTTCATGGCCTACATCCTCCTAGTTTCACCTTTTTGTTCTCCTTGCCGACTCTCCCTGCCCTGGACTCTGAGGTCCTCCCCTTACAGTCCCTGTGACCAGCTCCTGGCAAGTACACAGCCTAAAGTCTGACTTGGGTCTATTTCTAGCTCCCCTGGCTCCACCCTGAGGCTCTCGTGCCTTGCACGGCTTTAGTCGGCCTGTCCACGCTTTCTCAAGGCATGGCTTACCAGAAGTGTCTTAAGTCATCACCCCCGGGGCCTCCAGCTTTCCCCATGCACAGCAGCTCTGTTTGCTGTTTCCAAGACACTCTTAGAAGTGGTCCCTCAGCTCACTTTGGAAAGCTGAGCAGGAGTCGGCCACACTGTGACTAAAGGCAAGAACTTTGACAAGTAGCAGGAACAAGAAGCTCCCTGGTTAGCGACGTGCTAAGGAGAGAAGGCAGTCTATGAGCCACCCTGGGAGAGGCGTCCCCGCTGGCTGGGTCCTGCCCTTGCTCCCTGGGAAGGGCTGTGCACTGCCTTCCTGCTGACATCGAGCTTGGCCACCAAAGAACCATGAATGAGGCAGCCAAACGCCCCCTAGTGACATCACTTTCTGGTGCTCATCCCCTGGGCAGTCCTCTTCTGCCGAGGCAGGAATGACCCTTGTGGCCAACAGGATATGGCAGAAGGGATTCCGTGATTGCAAAGACAGGTTGTGAAAGGCCCCTGCCTTTCTCTCCTGAGAAGGTCATCCGTTGCGCTGAGGACCCTAAAGCCACACCATGGAGAGCTGCAGGCAGGTCAGCTCACAGCCCACACCTGCCAGCCCAGCAGGCCTTCTAACGGTGCAGCCTCAGCTGCAGTCCCCTGAGGGCCCTTCAACCAGAGCCACATGTCCCAACCCTGACCCAGAACCTGTGAGATAACAAATGATTGTTGTTTCAGGGTCCTAGGGTGATTCGCTATGTAGCAATAAGTAGCTAGTACCCTAGTGTAAGTGGTATGGGCTGTTTGCCATGAGGTGGGTATGCTAAGAGCCAGCTCAGGTTCTGCCAAGCTCTCTCCTGTTGTGACACCAGCCATCAAGATCAGTTTGTGTCCCAAGTAAAGGCAGCATGGGGTGCAACCACGACCTGAGATGGATGTGGTATGTGGGCAGGAAATCACCCTTCATGGTCGTGAACCCTGAGATTCTGAGGTTTTGTTACTGCAATATAACCCAGCCTGTCCCATCTGAGGCCATTGCAGAGTGTCCATATGCAATGCTAAATTCAACCTGGCTTTATTTTTCTTCAAGGCAAATGTTAATGAGAGATTACTAGAGACAGGGAGAGGTCTGATGTATATGTGTAGTGAGTCCAGAGAAGAGAGCTGCAGATTGCCCAGCCCTGTGCTGAGCCTGCCCCACGCTCCCCTCCAGCATGGGTGTCTGTTGGCTCTGCTCTTACACTGGGGCCATAAATAGCTACCAACAGTAATCCTTCCTGGGCTGGTGAGGTCAGAAAAAGAAGGTGCTTTCCAGACTGAGTGGGTATAGCTCAATGACTGCTAATAGCCACTGAATGTGCTGGGGAACAGTTTAGGTAGGAGCTCGCAAAAATCCAGATTTTATTGACTCAATTGCTAATTATAGCCTCTTGGGAAAGGGGCCAATGGGAGGAAGGGGGGATAAAAACTTCAGACTCATTTGCAAAGTTGTACGTGTTTTCGCAGCTTAGGATTCATTGCTTACGCAGTCTCCCAAGACAGTAGCCTAGACACCATCCATCTGAGCGATGCCAAGCAGGGGGAGTGCGTGAGCGTCGCCGCACAGCTAATCTCAAGCTGATCCCTGGGACGCCACAGGCACGGCCAGGTCCTGCTCCTAGTGTTCCAGTACCTTGAGAGGCCAGGCAGTGTCACTCTGAGGGGACAGAGAGGAAGACAGGGAGCATGACTGACAGGATGGGGCCTGGGTCATCCTGGCACATGATAGTGACTCAGAAGTGCCAGGTCTCTGGTCCTTTTTTAGGAAACAAACTGTGATGGATCATCCCTGTTACAGGCTGAGTGCGCGCCCCCCAGGTTCACGTGTTGAGGTCCCACCCACCAGCCGGACGGTATTGGAGGCAATCGAGTCATGAGGGTGAAGACCTCCGGGCAGAAGAGACAGGACAGAGCCACACTCGCTCCCTGCTGCCCACCATCCGAGGATGCAAGAGAAGAAGGCCATCTGCAAACTGAAGGCGGGCGCTCACCAGGCACTGGCTCTCCCGGCAGTTCTGGAGGGAGAGCTGTAGGGAGAAGCTCCATCCTCTCACGAAGCACAGGGTAGTCCTGAGCGGCAAGTTGGTGGAAATGAGTGACAGGCTGTTCTGATATCCCAGGAAGAAACAAAGACCCTGCTATCGGACAAATGGAAGCCTGTCCATACACAGAAATGGAAACTCATGCTAAAAAGAGAGCCCTAAGGGTGTGGCAGACCAACCACTGAGTAAGACTGGTGTGACTGTGACCCACGGGCTGAGTCGGCCGTCTCACAACTGCCTGTCCGGCCCCTGCATTTTGGAAGCACATGGCCTGTCCATTTCACAGGTTCCAGCGGGAAGGAATTTTGGCCTCAGGATGAATTGCATCCTCATCCCTGATTCAGGTCACATTTAGATCAACCTGGGATTTTAGAGTGGATGCTGAAATCAGTTGAGGCTTTGGGGTGGTTGAGATGGATACATGCATTTTACCCGTGAGGAGAACGTGGAGCGGCAGGCGGGACATCCTGGACTGCGTGTTTGTGTCCCCCTGGTTCACATGTTGAAATCCTAAGCCCCAGCATGACAGTATCGGGAGGCGGGGCCTTATGGAGGGCAGACCCTCATGGGAAGGGCCGCTCCTCTGTAAGAAGAGACAGGAGAGTTTCCTGCAGGACTGCTGGCACCTCTACCAGGGGCTTCCCAGCCTCCAGAACTGTGGGGAGTGTCTGTGAGTGTCCTAAGTCACCCAGACTGGCCACAGCAGCCCGAGCTGACCGAGGTCCTAGGGAACCACTGCAGGACTGCAGGGCATGCTGCTCCGCCCAGGCCGTCTCATCAGATCCTCCTGCCAAATGCCGAGGACCTCAGTCGCTGCCCTCTCCTGCGGCCTGGGAGACCTGCGGAGATGTGAGACCTATGGAGCCCTCACTCCCTCACCTGCTGGCCCCTGCTGCCCCTCAAAACAATAACAGCGTCAGTCATTGTGGGAGGCAGCTGCAGGGAGCTCAGCCTCAGACTCTAGCGCTGGCCTCCGAGTGCTGCCCCGGCCCCATCATTAACCTGCTGGTGCTCATGGGCCAGCGGTCAACCTCTCAGTGCTTCGTCCCCTCGGCTCTAGAATGGGGATGAGGCAGTGTCAGCCTCACGGCTTACATGGGAGGACAGGACGAGTGCGCTCACGGTAGACCTGGGCACGTGACAACGTCCTGAGCCAGGAACAGCTTGCGTCACTCTGGGAACAGCCCGGGGAGGTTCGAGAGCCCCGTCCCCCTCAGGGCATGACTGGCCTGGCAGGGTGGGCTCTCCCATGTCTTCAGGTCCTCTGGGCTGAGGTCGCCCCACAGTCTGGTTGCCACGGGCTCCGTGTCAGCTCTCCACCGTGCACAGCTGCTCTTGCCTGCAGGGATCCAGCTAGTTTATCTCGTCGTCTCCACGGAGACAGAGGCCACACAGAGCCAGGCTTGACACGTCATCACACTCGGGCTTCGTTAAGCGAATCCATGCAAATGATTGTCAAATGCTTGTCGACCTCCTCTCTTCCTCCAAATAGTGTATCACACATGATTTGTTTCACAGTGTGTTGGTATCCACGAGGGCTGGTTCCAGGATCCCCCGCGGCAGATACCAAAATCCCAGACGCGCGGGGCCGTGACACAGCAGCCGCAGTGTTTGCGTATAACCTGCCCAGTCCTCTCGCGTGCTTCCCGCCGTCTCTGGGTGGCTGACGATACCTAATGCAGCTGCGTGGATCATTGGACCGTCTATGTCCGTACATTCAGTACAGATGCAATTCTTTTCCAAACATTTCTGACCCACAGCTGGTTAAGTCCAGGGATACAGAATGTATGGACATGGAGGGCCAACTGGACGGCTTCGTTACAAAATTCTTTTATGTTTATTACAGAAAAGTTACCGGCTTGTACACAGGGAAAGAGAAGGTGGGCGGAAGGAAGAGAGAGAGGATGAAAATGTGGGTCTTACTGTGGTCCTTCCGGAGAAAGCCTCCTCATCTTGGAGTCCACACGACCAGTGATTCACAGTGTTTAGAAAACTTTCAGAATGATGTTACCTTGGCAGAACAATTTAAGATAGTACAGAGCTCCAGTTTCCCAGTCCTGACATCCTACAGTTAACGAGCCAATCCTGATAGATTTTTTTTTAAATTTTTTTTTGGTAGTTGATAGACCTTTATTTTATTCATTTATTTATATGTGGTGCTGAGGATCGAACCCAGTGCCTCACGCATGCTAGGCAAGTGCTCTACCACTGAGTCACAACCCCAGCCCCCTGATAGATTTTTATTACCAAAAGCCCACCCTATTCAGACTTCCTGCCCCCCAGTGCCTCTCTTCCATCCCAGGATCCCATGCAGGATACCTACCATATTTAGTTGCCCTGTCCGTTTGGACCCCCTTGGCTGTGACAGTTCTCAGTCTTTAAGATCTGCAAAGCCCTGGTGGGCTGTGGGGATCGTCCTCCCCGTGCTCTAGCCTGCTGCACCTCCCTGAGAGGGCTTGAGATGAAGCTCCCAGGGTCAAGGGGAGCCACAGAACTAGCTGGAGGAAGAACCTGAATCGGATCCCCTACTCTTGCCCTCCCCATGGTGAAAGTGGCCACCAGGTGGGAGCGCATGATGTCCTGGCCAGGGAGACCATCACAGCGAGGAGCCTTGGTTGACAGGGACCTCACCAGCGGGTGAGGAGCTTTTGGTGGCCTCTCCAGGACCCCTAGGTCTTCCCAAGCCAGGGTCCTCTTCAGGTGACAGCTGCCTTCCTCCCACCTTGCCAACTCTGCTTTTCCTCTGGAGCAGAGGCTAGCCCGCCGGCTCTCTGCACCCAGAGCCTGCCCCCAACCTGTGCCCCTTGGCAGCAGTAAGTCTGGGGATCCCCGTCAGCCTCCAGCTTGTCCTGGGCCAGCCGCCCGCCCCCGCACTCTTCCCTGTTCCCTCCTCTCTCCACTCCTGCCCTCAGTCCCCAGCTCCCTTTCCCACTCTTGACCAGGAGAGGATTGGAGACTAAAAGAAAAAGTTGAAAGCTATTACCTCTGGTCTGTTTCTTTCATTTCCTAAGCTGAATTCCAAAGGGGTAATTGCATTAGTCATCTGCAAATCCGGCCTTCCCTGGGGGCCCTGGGCTCCTCCTCCTCACTCTCTCGGAGCTGGAGCTGGGCAGTTATAAAGGCCCACGCTAGGTTTCCAGCCTGTGCTCTCTGGGAAGCTTGTCCTGATCTGACAAAGCTGCACGGGCTCTGGGGCTGCAGCCTCCGCTCCTCACACTGGCCTTGCAGACATCCTGACCACTCTGCTGGAGCACCAGACTGAGCGGGGCTGCAGGAGGCCCTGCTGAGCGCAGGGTAGGGCCTGGGATTGGGGACCAGTGCGCTGCAGCCCTCGGGAAGGCAGGCTGGGTGTGGAATCCTGCACAGCCACACAACGCAGCTGCTGATCAGAACACAATGTCGGTCCCTTTCCCTACAGGTCTGGCATTTTCTGCCCAGTGGAGCGGGTGTGGACAGGTGCAGGAAGTTCCCTGGGACCATTCAGTTTCCTCCTGTCTGATTCCAGCACCCAAATGAACCTTGAGGCATTTGAAGTGGCCGTGACTGCCCCCGAGTTTCTCTCCCCTGTGCCTTTACTTCTGCTGTTGACTCTGCGAGCCCCTGCATGGCCACGACCCACAAGCCCTTTTTATGGAGGGAATTTGGAGAGGGGCTTGTGATCACAAATAAAAACTTACTCATATTGTATTACTTTTGTTATTTACAAACAAATAAGATGATAGATGATTTTGGGGAAAAGTCATTGTTACAGGAAAACCACTCTTCTGTCATTAGTTAAAATTCTGGGTTGATGACTCTTAAAAATGGAATTTCCATGTTTCATTAACCGCTATGATTTTTATAAGCATCCCCGTGGCCCACGTGTTAAAGCTTGGACCATACGGCCTGTGGCACTATCAGGACACGGTGCAGTCCTCATGGGAACTCTTATGGTGATATGAGGGGGTGTCTCTGAGGGGATGCTGGCCCCTCCTCTTCCTTTCTTTCATCCCTGCCACAAAGTGAACAACTTCCTATGCCATGAGCTCCACCGTGATGTGCTGCCTCCCTACTGATCCAGAAATAATGGGACTATGGACCAAAACCTACAGAACAGAGTCAAAACAAACCTTTCTTCTTTTTAATTTGTTTATCTCAGGTAATTTGTTACAGTAATGGAATGCTGATTAATATATTAGCTCTTTTGACATAGACTGAGTGCCTCCTGTGTACCAGACATGGTGTGGGTACTGGGGATACTGAAAGGAAAAAAACACTGTCCTGCTCTTAAGGAGTCAGATGGTAGAGGAAAACAGACCTTGTAACAGAAATTATCTGTGTACAAAAACATGGGATGTGCTGTCATAGAGATAGTAACAAGATGCTATGAAAAGACAGAGGTCAGAGGGAACAACCAATTCTAGAGGAGTCAGGAGGGCTTCACCGAGGAGCTGACATCTATGCTAAGCGGACTAAGTCGGGCAGGGACACTCACTGGTGCACTGCAATTGAGTCCTGACACTAACCACCAAGAGTTAGCCCAGACCCCACGAGGTAGAAGACTCACTTCCCTTAAGACTGCTCCAACCTCAGATGCCAGCCACTGAGTTCTGGGGGTCCCTAGGCCAGCTGTCCTTCTGGCTGACTAGCTATAAACTCAGAGGTTCTCCTGAGTCCTGTGTTCTTATAGATGAGAGGATTAACTAGAACGACTCAGAACACAGTCAAGTGCAGCACCTGAGGTTGCGATTTTGCTGGAAAGGGCACGGAGAGGACGGCCAAGTGAAGGGACAGGCGAGGTCTGAGTCCTGAGTGCAGAGCGTCCAAGCCCTGTCTGCAGGCAGCCAGGCACCTATTCTCCAGCATGTCCCCGTGTCACAACCCAGGGAGCTCCCGAGCTTCAGGGTCCTTGTTTTTACTGGTGTTTCATTAGGCACAAGGCATGGAACCCTCACCCCCAGGGCTCAACCACACACAGCCTCCTCTCGGCCCTGGAGGTTGCACAGGCTCAAAGCCGACCTCCTCCTTCAGGAATGGTCTTCCCACCCTAAAGCCACTTGGGGTCTAGCTGCAGCCACTCCCTTAGCCTTCCATAACAGTGGCATAGAGACCCACTTGGGGCTCAGAACTAGAGACACTTGGTCTCTCAAGAAATCACAAGGATGTTAAAGCTCCATGCTAGGAATCTGGGGGAAAGAAAGACAAATTCCTTATCATACAGTTAAGCTATGCTGGGTAGGAGATTCCATCACACAGTGAAGGATCACTGGAGGTGTAGAGTCAGGGGTCACTGTCCTAAACTGACCACAAGCTGAGCCGGGTTCCCTTGACCCCTAGGTGCAGCACCCGGAACCCAGCTCCGTCCGTCCCTCCCCTTCCTCAGCACCTCCCGACACCCCCTTCCTTGGGCTTCTTTTCATGTGCTCCTTTGACCTTCCCCACCTGGGTTGCTTAAAGCTCTGGCACCAACCTCCAGTCCTAAGGGAACCCAAGGGGTCTCTTCAGAAGACTCCTCCTTTCTCACTGCCCTCCCCTCAAGACTGCAGGTCAAACCTCACCACCATGGAAACCGCTTGCCATGGTGTCCCTTGGGAACAGGGGACTTCCTGATAACTGTTGTTGTGCATCCCGCATTCCTGCATGTCCTCACTGGCAGGTACAGGCTGGGGCTGCCCCTGGCCTGACGGGCAGGTGCAGGGCCTGGGCCTGGGCCTGGGATGCATTTGTGGTCGACCCAGCCTTGCTGACTGTCCGTCCCCTAGTCCCTACCTCTTGCCCCAGTCTGTCTTCTCCTCTGTTAGGGATTCTTTCCTACCCTGACCCCACAAAGGTGAAGACCAGAGACAGACGGGTCTGCGTTGTCTTCCGCCAAGCTGGCTTTGGATAAGCCTGTCTTCCTGCCAGCCTGACCCAGGGTGTGAGTGAGCAAGGAGCAGGAAGGCATTTCCCCGGGATGGGAGCAGGTGCGGCTCAGAAAAAGCGGGCGCTTTAGAAAGAAGAGAGAGAAAGCTGCTCCTCAGGACCTGTGCTGGGGGCCCTGCCTCAGCCCTCCCCAGGAGGCAAGAGGGAAATCGCCACTGTCACTGTCCTGCAGGCTTGGTCCCAAAGGCCTCTCCATGGAGGAGGAGGGCTTCGTGAACAGCACAGGAGCGCGGCTGTTTCTCCCTGAGTCGGGAGCTTGCGACAGGGAGAACTCACGAGACAAGGGGCTCAGATGACTTGCGAATGGAAAGGATTTCTCTCCCTGAGGTAGAGTTTTTAGTTCCCTTCTTCCTGAGACACTGTGAGGTCAGGTGAGGAAGGAGGGGCTGCCCAGACCCCCTTCAGCAGGAATTCCCATTCGTTCACTCACCTGTGCAGCTGATACCGGCACCTGCCGTGTGCCAGGCACTGTGTCAGACGCCTGCTGCCACAGGGATGAGACTGAAATTGTCCCTGTGCTGGCGAAGGTCTCATTCCTTTGAGGGTTGACAAACCAATAAATATAGACTGTGACAGGTGGAAATCATGGCTGTGAAGGAAAGGAGACCTGGGACAGCCATTAGAGAAAGCTGGCATGGAGAGACCCAGGACAGCTGTGAGGGGGCGACATATGAGGGATGAGGGAGATTGCTGTGGAGGTGACATATGCAAAGGCCCTGAGGCAGGAGTCCATCTCACAGCCCCAGTAAGTCAGCACTATTATTAGTCTGTCGTTCAAAAAAACAAACCTCTTTGCTTCTGTAGTTTCCTCATCTTCATCCTCCTCCCGCTCACCTATCTCTCTCCCACCTTTTTCCTCCTTTTCCTTTCCATTCTTTTCTTCTCAGTTCGTCAGTCTTTCTAAGCACTATTCTGGAGTAACCTTGATTCTGTCCAGAACATGCTAAATTTTAAAAGAGCAGGGGGAGAAGGGTGGAGGAGACGTGTCTCCTTGAGTGATGCCCACTGCCCTACATGTAGCCTCCTGTGCCTGTGATGTGCCCTCCCTGGGCTGCCTGCAGAGCAGGTCGCAGCTCTTCACCCCGTGGGTGCCACGTTCTGTTAGCACCCACTGTCAGCTCTGAAGAAAGTGGGCCGCCGGGCCGGGAGGGGGAGGGAGGCACCCGAGAAGGCACACGGCTGCGTCTGCAGCACCAACTGAACACGCGCCAGGTCTGCCAGACGGGTCTGCCAGGCAGCTCGGCTGGTCCAAGCATTAAAACCAGCTCAGCCGCTGCTGCGATGGAAGACGTGTCAGCTGTTAGCTTGGTACCGTTTCACAGACGTCCCATCTCATCAAACAGCATGAAAACCGTCTCTTAACAATGGCACGACTTCCACATTCTCTTTTCTTTGACTGTTTGCAGGAAGAGGTGCAACGATCAAGCCCCTTGGCCTCTAAAGAACTCTCATCCACAAAAGAAGAGGGCTGGGGATGTGGCTCAGTGGTGATCGGCTAGCGTGCGCCAGGCCCCGAGTTCCATCCCGTGTGTGTGTGTGTGAGAGAGAGAGAGAGAGAGAGAGAGAGATGGGAACAAAAACAGGGAGAAGAAAAAGAGCAAGAATGAGAGCGAGTGAGAGTGCCAGCGCAAACGAGAGAGAGAGAGAGAGAGAGAGAGAGAGAGAGAGCGTGCCAGTGCTGTCTTTCATAGTGCAGAGATCACCACTGCCACAAACACTCAAGCCTGGGTGTCTCCAAAGGCACAGTTGCGGGGGGAGCCTCTCTTCCTCACAGTGGAGAGGAGGCTGGCAGGGTCCCTGGCAGGTTGCCTCCACAAGCCAGACTGAGCGTCAGTCAGTCGTCCCCCCCCACCACTTCCCCTGCTGCAGCCCCCGCACATTGCGAGGTACAGATCCGTGCTGGGCCTGCGGGAGCTGGGCCTGCGGGAGCTCGTGGGGCCTCTGCTCTGTGCGGGTTGGTCTCTTTCCTGGGCACTGAGATGCTTGGGCAGGAGCCGCTTTCACCAGGGACGTGCAGCCGGCGGTTTCCTGCCAGCCTTTTGGCGCTGGGCAGCAGCTCTTCCTGAGGCAGTTCTTGACCTTGAAGACCCTTCGGTCACCTCTGGCCTCATCGATCCCGAGTCCTTCCTGAAGCGGTCGCCCTGCGCTCACACAGGGGAGCAGGCTGCTGACTGCCCACGTGGCACCCTGGGAGGCACCTGCAGGGCACAGGAAGGAAGGAGCCCAGAGAGGAACAGCGACTACTTAGAAAGGAAACGCGGGGGGGCTGGGATTGTAGCTCAGCGGTAGAGCGCTTGCCTTGCATGCGTGAGGCCCTGGGTTCGATCCTCAGCACCACGTACAAAGCAATAAATAAAGACATTGTGTCCATCTACAGCTAAAAAAAAAAAAATAAAAAAAAAGAAAGGAAACGCGGGAAGGGCGGCCTGCATTCCTCCACCCTCGCCTGTGTGCCACAGGGCGAATCCCCGCAGGGGGCTGAACGCCACCTGTCCACCCCCCACACCCGAGGGTGCGTGGTACAAGAGGGAGCAGGCGAGTGGCCGGGCCACACAGCTGGAATGCCATGGAGACCCTAGGCAGAGAAGAGGAGGAGGGTCCTTTCTGGTATCTTCCAGAGGTTTCTAGAGCGCTTTCGCCTTGGCCTGGGTGGCAGCCCTTCCCCAGCTGCAGACGCCACCCACACTGGAGCCCTGGGGAGGTCCAAGGGGCAGCCGACCTGGGGGCTGCAGGCTGAGGGCGTCTGCTGGGAGGAGGAAGCTGGCTCTGCCCCAGGGCTGCCACGGGGAAGTTATGAGGTGAATTAAACTTTAATTTGATTTTTATTTGGTTTCAGCAACCAATAAAGGCACGGCAATTTCCCAAGCCTTGTCACCGGTTGGAGGAAAGTGTTGAGAACATCTGTTTATTAACAGCGCAGCAGTACAAGCCAACGGCTGTGTTTGCAAGGGGCTGCCTTCCCAGGCCCCCACGCTCTCCCGCTTCCCGGGGCGCCCGCTGCAGCCCAGCAGCAGCAGGAGTCGCACTCGCTGGTCCTGGAGCTTAACTGCGGCCCTGGCCTGCAGCCTCCACGACCGCCGGCTGACTGCTGTCCGCAGCAAGAAGACCAGCAGGGTGGGCTGGGGCAGGCCGAGGGGCCGGAGGGAGAGAGCGTGAGGAGCCCTGCTCCTCGCTGGCCCTCTGCAGTGCGCACTGGACTCCGTGCCAGGCGGGCAGCGCACTGCTCTAGGGTGAGGAAGGGGCACAGAGATAGCGGCACAGGGAAAGCGGGGCCACCTTCTGGTTTTGCAGAGTTCTGCCTTTGTTCAAGAAGATCTCCTGTGCTTCCCCCAAATCTCTCCTCTGGCCTATCCATCTTGCTGAGATGCCAGCCACAGATGACAGCAGGTGTCCCGAAGGAACTTGTGTGGGAGACCAACAAGTGTGCACATTCCCAGAGTAGATTAACAGTTGCTGGGTCCTCGGGGGACAGAAATGGAGAATAACTGCTAATGGGCATGAGGTCTGTTTTGGGGGTGATAATGTTCTGGAATTAGCTGGTAGTGATAGTGGTTCAACTCTGGGAATACATTTTAAAACCACGGAAGTGCACACTCTAATCGGGTGGATTTTGTACCACATGAACGGTGTCTCAGTAAAGCCCTTGGAAGGGCTGGGGCGTGGCTCCCTGATAGAGCCCCAGGGCTGGGGCATGGCTCCCTGATAGAGCGCTCCTCCAGCACTGCCAGGGCCCAGGCTCAGTACCCAGACTCCTCCTCTCCCAAGAAAATCTGCAAAATAATTTTACGGTCCAGATAACTGGGTGTGACCCAAGGGTCTGAGGATCTGTGTCACCCCATAATTTAATCCTTGACTCTTCATATCCAGTTTAAGGGATTCCTCCAAAATCGGAAACAAGGGTTGGGCAACGGGATCAGTCTCGACACTGCGCTGGACAGCACGGCACACCGAGCCGCTCCTGCTGCCTGGAGGCATGCTCACACAGGAGCCTCAAGTGAGGCATTCCGCAAGGACATTTCCCTGGACGTGCCAGGAGTATGGGTGCCGAGCCTGGGCAGAGATAGGACCAGGGAAGGAGGAAGGTCCTCAGTGGTTTGATGATGGCACTTAGGTACCGTGATCGAGGAGTTGGATTACTTTCTATGGTTATTAAATCTTTGCAGAAAAAATTCTTGGAAAAGAATCTGGGAAGACGAACCTAAGGAACACCACAAGATGAATGTGGCCAAGATGAGCTCTTTGCCCAGGTCGAAGGTCAAGGGGGACAAGCAGTCACTTTAAAAAACTAAAATTACTTTCTCTTAAAGAATTGCATAGATTTTAGGGCTGGGGTTGTGGCTCAGTGGGAGAGTGCTTAGCATGTGTGAGGCCCTGGGTTCGATGCTCAGCATGGCATATAAATAAATAAAAGAATGTTCACTGACAACTAAAAAAACATTTTAGAAAAGAATTGCATAAATTTAGAATGTAAATACATACATGTATTTCTATTGCTTTTGCCTAAGCATAGCCTGTTTGTTATTGTTAAAGGGACAAGCACACTGTAACCCAATCTTGCATCCCACCGTTTTCAGCTTGTGTTGTACAAAGCATTGTTCATGGCATTATACATTCTTAATGGATATCACATTAATCAGGCAACTTTTTGATTATGTGTTGTTCAGGGGAACAGATTCCAACTGATGGATTTAATCTGAATGCATAAAGATTGAATTCTCATTTATAGAATAAATCCCCGTTTTAAAAACCACTGTTCTAACCAGGCAAACAGGAAATATAGTTAAAAGCTAAATAGAATAAAGGTGGAATTAGCACCCTCCCTACCAGCCTCTCAGCAACGATTTTTAGAATCCGCCCTTGGGATCAGGGCAGATAGAGGTGGGGGCCAAAGAGTCTAGGTGAACTGCCGAATGGGGCTGTTTTAGCTCAAGGCTGAAACGATAGTCTTGGACAGAATGCCAGAGAGGGAAAGGTTTCATAAATTCCAAAAGCTGGCTTTGAACATCAAAAGTCAAAGCAGGGGGGAAGCCAGCATACGTTTATCCACAAGGCACGGAAGAGGCAGGAATGCGTGACCAGGCAGGCGGCCTCCTGAGACCTGTGGATGACTGAGATGAGCTCATTCCAGGCCCTGAGTCCACTGCATCACAGCTGCTGTTTGGAGCAGGCGGCGCTGGGGTGGTTGCTTTGGTAGTGAGACTTTGGTGTGAAGGAAGAAATGCGTTGACTTCCATGCGGGTGCAAACCAGCACTTAGCTTGGTGGCCATCAGCACCGTGAGCAGCACAGGGAGGGCCGAGGGGGGGAGCAAGCCGGGAGGGCACTGCTGAGCTCTCCCGTGAGCACGTCTGGAGTCCAGGCTGCTCCGCCCCGTCTTCACGCAAGCCCGATACCAGGCTGGGGGTAGGAAATGTGTGGTGGACGCACCTGCTGGGTTTAGGGGGCAGAGCTTGCGGGGGTGGGGGGTTGTGGTGAGGCCCTCACAAAAGAAGCCTCATCACACTGATGTGGCTTGGTGCCAGAGCGTGGTCACTGCAGCTGACTGGAGGACATTCCCAGTGTCCTAACAACCTCCAGGTCCAGAGATCAAAATTGGAGGAAGGTGAGAGGCTAGAGGACCCCGAGGCCTCGGGCTGGGGAGGGAGAGTCTCAGTAGAGCACCTGGTGTTGGAGAGCTCAGGAGGAAGGAGGCCCAGGCCCTGAGGGCTTGCGGATGAAAGACAGCCACAGGCGAAGTCAC
Source organism: Xerus rutilus (assembly GCA_028644305.1). Lineage (NCBI taxonomy): Eukaryota > Metazoa > Chordata > Mammalia > Rodentia > Sciuridae > Xerus > Xerus rutilus. The sequence goes on from CM053410.1 coordinate 88,527,597, forward strand.
CTGTGCTCCTCTCTGCAGGCACTCAGGGCTCTCACTCCTGCATTTCATAGCGAGCCCAGGCTCTGCCACAGCGCCTCCAAGGGGCGGATCTGGACATGATCTGAAATGATCTGCTCTTCTCCATCCCAAAATGAGCCAGACTAAATTTTCTATTGGTGGAAAGGACAGTCACACTCACTTCAGGGTGAGCAATCAGGATGAGCTTTCCAGCGTGGCCCCCGTCAGGCAGAGAGGACCTCAGATCTCAGGCACACAGCACCTCTGGCTGGGCTCAGTGCCTCCCTCTCTACAGGACCTGTGCTGATGAAGCTGGGTCTGCAGAAGACCAGCTGGAAGAGCTGCAGGGTCTCCATCAGTGACCACATGCCAGCCAGAGGTGACCCACATGGCACTCTTCCGTCTCGTCCACTTAACACAGCAGCCTGAATTAGTCACAGCGTCTCTGTCCTCCCAGCTGGGCCCAGGAAGTGCGTCCTTCTCCCTGCCCAGGGGTGATCATCTGAAAATATGTGGTGGACAGCATTGATGGCCACCGAATGGCTGAGAAATTCTTACCCACTACTGGAGTTAGAGATTAATAATTACAAAAAAAAAAAAAACAAGCTAAGTCCAGCACACCTGGTTAGAGCATGGAAACTGTGGATGTTGATTTTGACCCTGCCACTTGCACAAGGTGGTCTGATCTCAGTTATTCAACCTCTTTGACCCTTGCAATTTCCTTAGGGTTGGTGTGAATATTATGTAAAGTGACACAATAAGTAGTTATTATTTTCATTGTTTATGTTTTTTTTAATTTTTTTTATAGTTTACAATCCTAGTGAAAAAGAGCACTGGGTATTTGGACTCCAGATAAAGCTTTTTTTTAAATTTTCTTTTAAAAATACAGATACCAATATTTGACCTATCCCATATTTCACAGTGGTTTGCGTTGGGGGGTCTTCTGAGGGTGAGCACCTGCCCCCATCCTGAATGGCCCTGGGCCATCAGGTAGAACCAGAGGTCAGTGACCGTGGGGCTGTCTGCTCCTGGTCTTGTGTGTTTTGTGGCTGGTTATTGGAGCCATCGCCTCCCCTGCCTTGACCAAAAAATGTGAGATTGAGGAGAAGGTAAGAAGGGGAGGCCTGCGGGGGACCAGCTGAGCGCAGGCCTCGCCTGCTGGCCAGCCTCCAGCGACAGGAGTGTGGTTCTCAGCTGACACCGGTCAACAAAGGACCCGCAGGTCCGCAGATTGGACCCAGGCAGCCCAGGCCCTGTCCTTGGATGTAGGGCACGGGGTCCCCAACAGAACCTGGAGACCCCAGCGCCACCCCTTCCCGCTCACTGGCGTGCTGTAAGCAGCAGGAGTGAAGGCGTGCTGTCCTCCCCGTGCCCTCCAGGAGGCTGCCCTCCTTGGGTGGCCTCCTTCTGCCCCGGGTCCCAGGCCTCCGCCAGAGAGGGGAGGAAACTGGCGGCCCTGACTCAGAGAACTGTCCAGAACCCTCTCCCCTTTTGTCTTTCTGTCCTCAAGGAAGAGGCCCAGGCGTGGGCAGCAATGCGAGGAACAGCTTCTGGAAGGCACTCTCCTGTCAGGCTGTGTGCGTGTGCGTGTGTGTGTGTGTGTGTGCGTGTGCGTGTGTGTGTGTGTGTGTGCGTGTGTGTGTGTGCGTGTGCGTGTGTGTGTGCGTGTGTGTGTGTGCGCGCGCACATGTGTGCAGGACAAGCCTCTGTGTCCGTTTTAATCACTGAGGACAAGTATTACAGGACGTGCACAGGATGCTAGACGCTGACAAAGTGTGCCCATCAAGGTGAGCAGGCTTGGCCTGAGGCGACCGTGTTCTGTAAAGAGCGGCCGCTGCTGGTTCAGGACACTCCCGCTCGCCCCATGTTGCTGTAGATTGAACTCAGGCAGAGGAGGAGGATACTCCCCTCAGTTAGTTCTGCCATCCAGCCACCCATCCCCCAAACAACCCCAGGAATAAAGCAAAACAGAGGCACAGATTTTGTTCTGTAGACCAGTCCCTGGTTCACATTCTGCAGAGGGAATAAAAGATGTCCTTCAAGGAAGGACAGCCTCAGAAATTGTGTTCTCTTTTAAAATTAATTTTAAAACCCGGTGGCAAGGGTGGAGAGGAATCCTTTAGCATGCCTTACAAAGCACAGGATAAGGTCAACCATAAATAGCAGAGTCCCTCTCCTAACTTAGTTTGAAGGAAAGGTGAGACTGAGAGGGGAGGCAGAGAAAGACGTGGCATAAAAGAAGGATTTCTCTGGAAAAGGATGGCGGAATGCCGGAATAGATTAGAGGAGCCCACAGAATGGGAATTTGGGCCTCCTGCAGGGCACAGATGTCCTCTGTGGGTCCTGTCTGGAGTGAGGCTGGGGAGGTGAGATTCCAGGCTGCTCAGAGACTCTCTGTCTCCTGAAGCCAGGGAAAAGAGTCAAGGAAAATTCTTTAGCTTTACAAGGTGAAGCCCGAGTGGGCAATGGCTTATCAGGTGGGTGGGAAGCCCTGGAGACCATGTGGGCCGAGGGCAAACTGTGCACGCATGTGTTTTCGCACACACGCTACGGCTGTTCGCACACGGGACAAGGAGGCAGAGGCTGGCATGCTAGCCCTTGGTGCCAGAAATGGATCACCTGGGGCAGGCCCAGGCGGGACCGAGCCCCACTGAGGTCCTGCTCTCAAGGTGTGGGCAGGGGGAGAAGGACAGGAAGCTCTTTCCTGACCTGCCCGCTCAGGGTAGCATGGTGTGGGATGCAACTTATTTGGGTCCAGTTCTTTCTAGTGTCTCTCCCTTTGCCAGGCTTTGCTCCCTTGTGATTTGATGGAGACAACAAGATGATTTTATTTTATCTATTCATTTTTTTGTGCTGATGAGGATCGAACCCAGTGTCTCACATGTGCCAGGCAAGTGCCCCACCACTGAGCCACCACCCCAGCCCGACAGCAAGACAATTTGAGAGTGACTACATCCATGCTATTGGGACCTCTGACCTGGTGGCAGTTTGCATATTTTACCATTAATATTGAAATAAATTAATTAATGTATTCTTTTGCTGTAATGATGGTTTAAATGCCACAATCTTTTCTACTCATGAAAAGTGTGGACTGGTTTAGCCCTCAATTTCAAATCCCTCCAGATTGAGCAGGACAGGTCAGGGTAACCCAGGGCCCGGGGTGCTAAGGCCTGTCTTCTTTGGCTGGGTCCTTGGCCTCACTTCCTGATTCTCTGCTGCACCCTGAGCCGCCTACCTCCCAGTTCCGCACAGCAACTGTCACCCCCTGCCCGGAGCCTGAGTCCCTGTCTCTGAGAGCATTTCAGAAACAAGAGGCAGCGTGACACAAAGGAAAGAAAGGACGCCCCCACACTGGCTTGGCACAGAACGTGCCCGGCTAGGGACAGCAGTAGGGAGGCCCGGCAGGGCTCTGGGAGAGCCAGCCATGCAGAGCCTGGAGAGCACCTGAGCTCTGGCCACGTGGAGGAGCAGGGCGAAGGCCATCGGCCATCATGGGGCAGCAGCAGGTGGAACTGGAGGGTGCGCCCTCTCAGGTCCACATGTTGGCCCTGCACTAGAGCAGCCCCGCTCTGTCTGTTAACACGGCCTGCCTTAGAGCTGCAGTGGACGTGGCCTTGGATACAGGCTGTCACTACCAATGTATAATCAAAACATTTTATTCTCTGTGCCCACTTTAAAGTCCACCCTTTAAATGCAGCGTGCTCCTCCACTATGCTTTTGTAGGTTACAGAAACATAAATAAAGGTGCAGAACCAAAGGGATGGATTCAGAACAGCCCCGGGTCTGGCCATTACTCACCAATGCTGTGAAAAATTAATCTTCCCAGAGTCCTAAGGGTGATCAAACCCAGTGACACTGACCTGTACTTATGAAGCTCAAAAAATACAGATGTAAAAACAAGGAGGCACATTTATTCACGCACATTGAGATTCATATCTGCCAAGGTGACCAGGTACTCCTGACCCTGGGCCTGCAACTTCTCTGAAGGAGGGAGGCCATCGTGACCGGAAGCATTCCAGGGGAGTGTGGAGTCAGACGGGAGCTGGCCATGGAACCCACCTGCGCCCGGCAGCTGGCTGCCCTGGCCCGAGGCTTTGTCTCCACAGCAGGGAATACACGAGGTCAGAATTGAGGACAGGCATCATCTGTAATGGACTGTGCTTAGACGGGCACTCCCCACGCTGACTTCTGTCGCTCCTGGATTTCCAGCCCTGCTCTCTAGCCAGCATACGTCTTGAGAAAAGGAAAGTAACGATTCAAGACCTGCACGGTACCAGTTCACCAAAGGACAATGTGCTGCCGCTGCCGCCAGCTGAATGACCGACTTCCCAAGTGACTGGTTCACGAAAACCATGCCTCCTTTGCTTTGTTTTTGATACCGAGATTGAACCCAGACGCACTTAACAACTGAGCCACATCCCAGTCCTTTTAAAAAAATTTTTTAAATAATATTTATGCATTTAATTACACATGCATATTAAAATTCTACTATATGTGAATGGATATTAATTTAGAAGTATTGCGTCATCCCTCTGGTTGGACACTGCATGAAATACTTTATTTTTTTTATTTCCTTTTTTATTTTTTGATTCACTGTACACAAATGGAGCATAACTTTTCACTTCTCTGGTTGTACACAATATAGGGTCACACCATCTGTGCAGTCACACAGGCATTCCACCATCTTTCCTGCTCCCAAGAGTTTGATATTGTGTGTGTATGTGTGTGTGTGTGTGTGTGTGTTTTCCTGTGGTGCTGGGGATTGAACCCAGGGCCTTGTGCAAGTACTCTACCAACTGAGCTATATCCTCAACCCCCTTTTTGGTTTTTTATTTTGAGATAGAGTGTCACTAAGTTGCTTAGGGCCTTGCTAAATGGCTGAGGCTGGCCTTGAAACTCGATCCTCCTGCCTCAGCCTCTGGAGCTGCGCCACCAGCCCGGCTCCATTTACTTGTAATAGATTGCTTTGTGAGAGTCTTGAGGACTCTCCTTTAGTTTTTGTTTGCTGTGGCTTGTGGAGGCTTCCTCGCCGCGCCCTCTCACTTGGAATTTGTCGGGTAGCTCCTTGGAAGTGCGCACTGCGGTCACCTTCCAAAGCCTGGGCTTCCTCAGTGGAGCCCTTTGTGTGAGTGGGTGAGCCTACTCTTCACCCACGGTATGACCTCCCTAGTTTCTCTAGGACTTGAACCTGTCTCAGATTTTACCCACAGTTCAAATTTTGTATGTAGACCCCATCGTATGGAAAGGTTGTGGGCTAGTTTCCATTTTTGTTTTTTATGTGAAAATTGACATGCACACAAAAGTTTTGTTCAAAAGACTGATAAAGTCAGCAGAAACAGGGAAGGGCAAATTGGCATAAAACTGTGTTGAAAGGGCCAACTATTCTTTCCTGTGTACGATATTAAATGAAAGGAATCTGAGATTTGAATCACGCATGAAATATTGGATTGATTGAGTGAGTGTATTCACAGGGCTGCGACAGAGTGGCGGGAAAGGCGGGGGCTGGAAGTCCTGAGAGAGTACTGCACCTTATTTTTTGTGAAGGATTGACATTGGAGATGTGCACACTGTATGAAACGAAATGCACGTGATCCTTCCATGGCTTACTGACATAGTCCCAGAGGGCCACACACACTAAGTACAGCCCACCACCGACAGGATGCAGCAAACTGGCCTAGAGCGAGGTTGCCGCGGGGAGCGGTGGTAGACCTGGTTTCAGGCACCAGTTTGGGGTGTTTGGGGTGAAGCCATTTTTCTAATTAAGCAAATTAATTGTTGACACATTGGCTCTTGGCAAGCTGATCATTTGGTGACTTGACTACTGGTGAACTGACCTTTGAGAAACTGATTTTCATCAAGTTTACGGGAACTTCTTTGGGTTTATTACCACCATTGATGAGGTTGTGGCTAAATCTTCTGTAGATGTGGCCACTCCTGGCTCTTGAGATGATCTGCGAATCCCTGCTCGGAGGGCAAGCACTTAACCCCTGCATCACCTGCCTGGGTGCTCGTCCGCCCCCTCTGTGCTGCTGAGCCCTCTGTCCCACGTGGAGCCGAAGCTACGGGCTTCCCGGGCTCACCTGGAAAACTGACTCTCAGTGAGGTGGTGCCAGGGGATATTTTGGAAAGGTGTGGGAGCATCAAAGCTTTCGTCCTTCATCAAGGTGATGTGAGGGAGGGGGACCAAGGGTGCTCCTCTTCCTGAAGTGCACTGGGCAACCCCACAACTGTTCTGTGCCCTGCATGCTTGGGAGACTTGTCAGTGAAAATCCTACAGACCATCGTCTGAGCCTAGGCTGTAACTCTGCTTTACTTATAAACAGAACACATTTTCCATGTGGTTTTAACATCCTAGATTTTCTGGGATCATGACCACTATGTGAATCCAGGGAGGAGAGTATTTTGTTTTGTTTAGAATTTTACCCAGAGTCGTTTAGGATTCTGGAAGCGCGTTCCTCTGACAGCTACACTTCTTGAACACTGAGTCACCATTTAACCGTGACTCCGTCAGCCCACACTTGAAGCTGTCGCCTCCACAGTGATGCTTAGTAAAGGGGCAAGCATTTGACTGCACGTGTCTTCCGGGTTCCTTGTGCGCTAATGCCTTAGGGCTGGTGGTCCCGTGCTTAGGTGCATTTCGTGGCCCTCCATGGTCCTTTCATTTTCTCTTCATGTTAGCAGGACATTATAGTAATTACAATTATGTGTGTGGTTAGGCGATATAAAGAATCTCACTTCTAGGGGCTGGGATTGTAGCTCAGCGGTAGAGCGCTTGCCTCACATGCGTGAGGCCCTGGGTTCGATCCTCAGCACCACGTACAAAGCAATAAAATAAAGAATTTATTTAAAAAAAAAAAAAAAAAAAAAGAATCTCACTTCTAGATAATAATATGGATACTATGAAATATTTCTCGTAGAAGCAAAGGATTGTCTGAGAGGTAGAGGATCATGATCCTGGTGAGACCAGAGTGATTCTCCACTCCTGCTGGCTGGTGGGGCCTGCAGAAGGCATCTACAGCTGAGAAAGCCCCTTTTGGTATTAGCTGATCATAGCAAGGGATGCCTGTCAGGGAGTCCTCTCCACTGTTGCAGGGTGGTGTGTGGCAGCTCTAAATGGCAGGCCATGCCCTTCGGGGCAACAGACTCCAGCAGTTGGCCACTGACTTCTCCCTGGGTTCTTGTCTTGCAAATCTGAAGAACGAAACTCACAGGACTGAGTGTGGGCAGAGGGGAAGCAGCAGGACTTAGGAAGAGTGAGGAGCAGAAACAACCTTCACACAGGAAACAGGGAGCCCTATAGCGTTGCCACAGAGCGTCCAGTCCAGGGGTTCATATAGCGCTTGGTCAACACTATTGGTTCCAATTTATGCTAATTAGGGTTTAGAACTGTGCCGCTGCTGTTGGCTAACTCTGGAGTCTAAACTTCTGCTCAGGTTGGCCCCACTTTGTTTTCTCAAGACTCACTGCAACTCTGACTTCCAGGGGAGATGAGGTCGTGGGATGGTGGTGCTTGGGGGTTCAGGGCTCAGGTGCTATGTGGACCGGGTATCTCTGCCAGCTGCTGGGCCACCTCGCTGCAGTGCAGGGACGAGGGCTTGGCTTCACTGGGCTTTGCCTGCACCCCTCCAGTGTCAGGTGCTGTCCTCTGCCGTCTCTCTGCCCCGGGAGGTGGAAGGAGCTCTGTAGTCAGCCTAAGCTTTGGGGCAGGAAGGGATAGCTCTGAGGTGAGCTGACCTTCCAGCTGGTGACCTCCTAAGGACTCCTGTGCCACTGCGTGAAACGTCTCTTCTCCACCACCCACCACCTGTCCCTTCCCCTTTGGTCACAGCCTGGCCTGGAGGTTTCACAGTGAACATGTCCACCCCCACCATGAAGCAGCCCAGGAGGACGCTATGCCTCGGAGAATCTGACAGGCCTGGCCTGGCCTGGCCTCGCACGTCTCCACTTTGGGCCTCTTGGCTACAAGCAACCATGTCTGTCAAAAATGCCTGTGTATTGAGAAAATGTCACCTGGGGGAGGAGCCTAGGAAAGCGTCAGCATCAGTGTTTACTACCTGAGGTCAGGCTAGCCGGGCGGTACAAGAGAGGGCAGGCCTCTGCAGAGAGGGCGCCAGGCAGGGGCAGAGGGTGGGCCTGGGGAGGGGTTCAGAAAGCCCGGAGAGTGGAGGGTGGCCGAATTGGGGGGGAGATACAAACTTGATTGAGAAATTGCCAGCGGCTGCTGGAGACAGGCCACTGCGGGGGGAAGAGACGATTGCTTCCCACAGGGACGTTCATTGGCGCCACTGCCCCCAGGTGTGGCTGGCGAGCGAGGAGGCAGCTGGGAAGGAACGCCAACAGTTCTCTCTGCTGGCGCAACCAGGGGTGGGTCTTGCTCGCTCCTTTTCTATTTCTGGATTTCAGAGCAAACAGCACACTGGCTGGAGTCGGCTCCACGGTCACTCCGGTCACTCCGGTCACTCTGGTCACTCCATACGGGCGTGAGTCAGATACCCCTTATGAGGTGTGATCTTGGAGAAAACATCGCCCTGTGTGTCATGAACTGCAAAACAGGGAAAACCACAGAACTGGCCTCGGTAGGCTGGGCCCCAGGAGTCCACACAGCACGCCGCATCCTGCGCAGCTAAACTAACTCAGAGATTCTAATTTGGAGTGTGTGGGTTTCTTTGGGTTGATGTGGACCAGCCATGACTGGAAGGGGGCCTGGAGGTGGTCACTGGCTGTTTCGCCCAGGGCTTGGCTCTCCTGTCCTTGGGAGCCAGGACTCCTTCTTGAATAAACAGGTCAAGGAAAGAGCCCTCTCCAGGAGATGCCAGGAAGCCGCATCAGGAGCATGGCCAGAGAGAGCGGGCAGCTGGCCCCAGAGGGGTCAGCCAGAGAGGAAAGGCCACTGTGGTGCCCACAGCTGGGTGAACTGCAGCTCAGAACTGGTCAGCAGAGCCCTTTCAACTCCCATCAAACCCCACCTCCCTCCTTGCCTCTTGTAAAGTGACGACTGATTTTCGTGGGCCAGAGCCATGGAATATCCTTACAGGACTTCCCCCTTACCTTCCATCAAGTATCAACATAGATTCAGGCTCTAAATTTCCTGCATTTCTCTTTCAATACCATTGTCTTTTACTTTTTCACCCTGTCCTTAGTAATCCCAGTCATTTTTACTTTGGTGTTTTTGGTTTTTTTCCCCATAAATCCCAACCATTATCTACTGTGGGAGGTCACATGTGGACAACCATGGAGTCCTAAACAGTAAGGGCTGCAGGGTTGCCTTAGGGAGAACTCAGGTGCCACTAAGGAGACTTGCTTCCCACTGGGAAAGCCACTGCACTGCCACCTGAGACGGGGCACCTGGAGGACCGCTCATAGGGTTCCAATCTGAGGGTGGCAGGGTGTAAGGAGATGGGAGGACCGTGGTTGGATTTGCATAGAAAATGCTGGAACGCTTCCTGCCTTAGTCGTTGAGGGCCGACCTTTACAAAGGACTTGTTTATTTGCAAACCTACTAGAACTTTCTTGCCACACTTTCCCTTAGTTGAAGGCTGATCCCAATTGCAGGATGGTTTTCTCTACTGCTTTCCTAAGTGAAAACCTCTTATCTCACACTCCCTGCCCTAGGGCACCCGAAGTTCAGCCTTGTAGCTTACTGGGCACAGAAGTCTTTAGTGGCTCATTTCCTATGAACCAGATTTACCGGAGACTGGTGTATACGTCAGGACCCCAGTTTGTTTAAAGGGAGATACACTTGGCTGGTCACTTGCAGGACTTCTTGCCTGGCACAGGGGACACTGGGAGCTGCAGTCCACTGTTGGCAACAGGTCCTGGAACAACAGTGGCTTGAAGAAGATGGGCTTTTATTTTCCTCTCATGTGAATGAATTTTGGATGTGGACACTAAGATTGTTAGCTGGCTCTGCTGGGTCATCAATGCCCCTTCTGATAAGCCATCTTCCTTTGTGGCTTCTATTCTCAAGGCCACTTCAGGGTCCCAAGTTAGACACTGCATTTCCTGCTATTGAATCCATTGTTCTGGAAGGAGGAAGAGGAAGAAGGAAGGCCAAAGGGGACTCTCAGTGATTCAACACTCCTTTGGTAAGGTTTTCCTGAAAGTCCCATGTGTTAGGATCCAGGATTTAGCGGGAGAGTTACTCCAGCTCTGCAAGAGAAGCCAGGACCGTCCATTTCTCCACTGGGCATGTGGGCACTCCTCTCCTGCCCAGATCACAACTGTTACTAAAACTAGACGGCTGGCAATCTCCACCATTGTCATAGAAATGGGACTGGACAATGTCAGAGCATGAGTCAGATGACAGATTGGCCACTCAGGTCCTCTGGAGGGACCCCGCACTGGGGCTGGGGAAGAGATGGACTGGGGAAGAGAGTCCTCCTGGACTGCAGCATCCATTCCTCCCGGGAATGGAATCAGCACTGAGGTTTCAGTCACGCTCTCCCCTAGGCACACCACGTGGACCATGCCACATGACCACCGTGTCCTGCAGACCATGCCCGCAGACCATGCCCACAGACCATGCCCCTCAGCCTGTGCCCCACAGACCGTGCCCCGCAGACTGTGCCCCTCAGACCATACCCCACAGATGATGCCCCACAGATTGTGCCCCATAGACTGTGACCCTCAAACTGTGCCCCTCAGACCATGCCCCTCAGATTGTGCCCTGCAGACTGTGCCACACAGACCATGCCACTCAGACTGTGCCCCTCAGACTGTGCCATGCAGACCCTGCCCCTCAGACCGTGCCCCTTAGACCATGCCCCTCAGATTGTGCCCCTTAGACCATGCCCCTCAGATTGTGCACGGCAGACTATGCCACACAGACCATGCCACTCAGACTGTTCCCCTCAGACTGTGCTCTGCAGACCCTCAGCCTGCCCTGGTGCTGCTCTGAAGGTCTCCACCGAGACACGATGCTGACTGTGAAGACTCCTCAGGTTTCCGCTCTGGCTGATGGTGTCACCCTAGGAAAGGGAGAGAAAAGCAGATCCTCGTGACTCTTTAAGGAGGTTTGATCCTTCTTTCCACACTCTCTTTATTCCAGAGATCAGCAAATATGGAGGAGGAGGGAGACCAAGAGGGGCTGGCCTTGGGGTGAGCTGAGAGAGGTGACACTTCTGTGGTCCTTTGGGAGGAAGATGGGGAACTGCTCCAGATTTTGTTGGTTCAGTTGAAATGCATGGGGTACATCTGCAAGCTAGAAGCACAGGTCTGCACCCTGTCCTTCCCCTGGCCCTTCGGGCTAGGAGCTGCCTCTTCATGTGTTTTTTTCTTGGCATTCAAGGAGATGCTCCTTGGTTGTTATGTAGGTGGCCAGCGCCTGCGTCTGCCTCAGCTGTGCTAGCTCATGCTCTCTGGGCCAGCCTCTTAGGTACTGAACTGAGGAACCGGGAACTCTGCACACACACAACACGCACTATCCTCACAGGTGTCCAGCTCCTGCAGCACTCCACAGCAGCCAGCCGCGCGGGCGTGGACAAAGGTCTTCTCCTAGGAGTCTGGCACGCAGCTTGACCAACCACTGCAGTCAAGGGGAACACCATCTGGTGATTTACCTCAAAACATGCATGTGAATTCACACTTTACTTCTTGGTGTTGGTTAATTGTTTAACTCACCCGTATACTTGTAGAATGGATACCACTGCCAGCTGGCAGGGGTGGCTTTCTGTGTTTTGCGTGTGCATCCAGGGCGCGACGGAGCCGGTGTGAGCTCTCTTTGGTGGGCTTCTGGGACTAAGCAATGCTGAGTTTGATGGGCTTTAGACATGTCCTAAGATTGCTTGTGAGAAATTTTGGTTTTGCAGAGTATGTAGCTTATGTCAAAATCACTCACCTCTACTACTGCAGTGCAAAAACAGCCACAGATGGTGCGTGACTGAGTTGCGTGTGAGCAGATTCCAGTAAAGTTTTTATATGGCAACAGGCACTGGGGAGAAAATTCTGGGAAAAATGGCCAAATAGGAATCTGTGTCCTCACCTAGACCACAAGTACACTGGCAGAATCCATCCTATGGAACTATTTTGGAAGTCGAGTATATGGAAGGCTTCCAGCTTCCAGGGCAGGCTTGGGCAGGAAACTGCAGTTAATATTGGTCCATTTTAGCTCTTGGTAGAGCAGCAGCTACCATCCCCCCACCCCAGTCCCATGGCAGGCAGCTGTCCATGTGTCCCCAAGCAGTTTGTTCACAGCTTATGGGGACCAGGGTAAGCAGAAAGGGCCCTGCCATTCAACTCAGGGACCTGGGCTCCAACACTGATGGCTGATGCTGACTCACTGTGGCCACATCTCCACCTGATGCAAGCGTCCCTCTCCCCTGAAGGGATTCTCCAAAGGGTTCAAGAGGCCAGCATCCATGCTACCTTCCTTCTTTTCATTCCTGAGTCAGGTACTTTACAAAGACTAAGATGTTCAAGGGCAACTATGTGTGTGTGTGGGGTGGGGGTGGGGGATTAGAAAGTGACCAGGTGTGGCCAGGGAAAAGACCTGAGAAAAGCTTAGGCTGATACTTGTCACAAAGAACCTAAAGTAACAATAAAAAAAATAGCATACTTCAAGGAAAAGGGGAGTCTCATTTGCAGGGTTACTACATTATCAGACTCAAACATCCAGTTTTTAACAACAACAACAAAAAAATCACAAGGCATTCCAAAAAAAACAAAAGAAAGAGAAAATAGAAAAGAAAAAGAAAAAGTCAGACTCATTCAAGAAAATAAACCAAACCAAGGGAAACTGTTCCTGAAAAAGATTTGATGGCAGATCTACTACACAAAAACTTCAAAACAACTATTTTGAAGACATCCAGTCAAGAAAATGATGTATGAACACAATGGAAATGTCAACAAAGAGACTGAACCTTTAAAAGAAATAAGAAATTCTGAAGTTGAAAATAATTGAGATACATAAAAATCATTAGAGGGATTCAGAGACAGATTGGAGCAGAAGAAAGCATTAATGAGCTGGAAGATAAGACAATGAATGTTATTTTGTTTGAGGAAGAGAGAGAAAGTTTAAAAAATTTGTATAGAATATAAAAAGCAGGTAGAAGGAAGGGAATAATAAGATGCAAGAAGAAAAAGTGAAATGGAATAGAAAAACAATAGTCAGTCTTAAAAAGCTGGTCTACTAAAAAAATCATCAAATTGACATATCTCAGCCCAGTTCGATGGCGCATGCCTGTAATCCCAGCACTTAGGGAGGCTGAGACAGGAGAATCGCGAGTTCAAAGCCAGCCTCAGCAATGGCGAGGCGCTAAGCAACTCAGTGAGACCCTGTCTCCACATAAAACACAAAATAGGGCTGGGGATGTGGCTCAGTGGTCGAGTGCCCCTGAGTTCAATCCCGGTACCAAAAAAAAAAAGTGACATATCTCTAACCAGATTGACCAGGAAAAAAAGAGAGAGGACAGAAATTACTAAAATCAGGAATGAGGGAGAGACATCATGACCAACCTTATGAAATAAGAAAGGATCATAAGGGAATTATGTGAACGGCAGCTTGATGATAAATTAGATAGCCTAAAGGAAATGGACAAATTCCTAAAAGGACATAAACCACTAACTCAAGAAGAAATAGAAAATTTGAGTTGAACTGTTATGGTAGAGGTTGACATAGTCATTTAAAACTTCCCCACAAAGAAAAGTCCAGGCCCAGACAGTTTCCCTGTAGAATTCAACCAAATGTTGAAAGAAGGATTAACACTAATCCTTTACACACTCATCCTAGAAGAAGAGGAAGGAACACTTGCCAAACATCCTATGTGTCCAGTGTGTACACTGATACCCAAACCGGAGAATGCTGTCACAAGAGAACACTCAACCACAGGGATAAGATCTAAATCTTTGCATATGTCATAGATGCACAGTCTTACACATACATCGCTTTGGATGACCAGGGTGGTTTTAAACTGAGCATTATCAGAGGAAAGGGGATTAGAAATTTTACTGGGGTCTTAGTTTCTTTGAGAACAGCAAACAATGGCGTGGGTCAAGGTTCATCCCAGGTGGTGATGGAGGATCTAGGGCAGACTCTTAGGGGAGCATCACACCGAGCCTGGAACCTGGCAAACATTTCATAACCTTAGGCACCATTAGCAATATCATGTGGGCCAGGATGGGTGCATGTACCAGGCCCGAGCTGGAGCATGGAGAACTCAGCACTGTCGCTGACACTCAATTTACACAAACTTTATGGAAAGCAATTTGGCCTCGTGTCACAGATGTTTTTGGTTTCAGTTTTAAAGTACATGTACATTGAGATCATAACTTCATGTGAATTTATTTTGAAGAAATGAGTGGACCGATATACAACTATGGGATTCATCTCAGTGTTGTTTATAACCGAGAAACCAAAAGAGATAATTGCTCAGTAATAGAGATTGGTAAAATAATTCAGGCCTAGCCAAAAGACCAAACACTATAAAGTTACAAAAAATCATGTTCAATGAAATGTCTTAATATGGTAAAATGTTAAGGGAGAATTCACTTTAAAAATAGCCTGTATGATCTCAAAAAGTAAAATTCTATATTCATTGAAAAGGATCAGCTGTGGTTATCTCCCAGTGGTATGACTACAGGTGGTTTTTATTTATTTTCCTTTTTGTGTTTTTCTGTATGTTCTGTGTGTGCTTCAGTGAAATTTTCTTTTTTCTCTTTTTCGTTAATGGAGGGGAGAAAGTCAAAGTTATTGAAAAAGGTAAATGGTCTATATTACTGCGGCTCACATTTCATTATCTATTCTTTTAATATTCCCTGGTTCATTCTCCAATTGATCATCGAGTGTTAGTTTTGTCTTTTCCATCCCGGAAACTCTATGTCTTACAGGAAACCCTTTTGACAGAAGTTTCCTCCTCTTCTCAGTGTGTTTCTCAGAGCAGAGCCATTAAGCCCCTCTAGACAGAGCTCTGCACAGTGACAGCAGAAGGCTGCAGGAGCTACTGATCACACCAGCACCCTGGGTTGCAGCCTCCTGAAATTTAGTAAGGAAATCACGACGGTCTGTAATGGATATAGACCTCTCCTCCGGGCACCGGAGCAGAGCGCCTGGCTGCAGAATAGCATCAGCAGGCTGCAGGCTCTCTGCTTGTCTTAGGTTCCAGAGCGTCTAGTACCGGCAGCTGCATCCAGCCTACTCAGGGTGGATCACTCAAAGGCCATTCTCACCTCACACGAATATTCTCAAGCAAGAAGTATTAATGTTTGTAGCATGCATGGACAATCTGAGGAGGCATATTTGACACCTATGGAGAACTTAAAACCAAATAAGAAAACTTTGCCAGAAAATAACAGATGCTCACAGATCAAATATCTCTCTTCCTCCAGAGGGGGAAAAAACCAAACCAACAGGAAATAAACCCAGATATGATCTGGACAGCCAACTAGGGGAACATCAATATTATTGACCAATTAAAAATTATTTGCCCAGGGTTTATTTATGGTGGTGGTCCTTGATTTGGGGGCCTGGGGGTGGTAGATAAAATAAATCAGTGTGCCAGAGAGGCGTGCGTTCTTCCACACTTCACGCCACACTTGCAGAGCGTTTGGTAACCGTGAGGTGGGGTGGGGGGCATTGGCCCCAATCAGGCCAACTGCCAGTCTAGATGACTGAAGACACTGACCTTTGCTTGTGGGAACTGTGGCCACTGATGTCATATAGTCACAAAGCAGAGACATGTGAGCTGAGAGATTTTATGCAAAAATACGGGTATAACTAGGATGCAACCAATGTAGCTAACACGTCCTGGACACGTCCAGGAAGGAATTTCTGAACATTGACATAAAGCTTTAGATGTGGAGTAGCATGATTTTATTTAATAACCAGAAGGATGCGAGTATAATGTCTGATACCGTTTTAACTCTGAAGTTTTCTTGAATATTCCCTGCCTTTGTCGGAACAGAATAAACACAGCGTTACAGTCACCCTTCGTAAGTAGGTGCCCAAGTTAGTGCAGTGGCGTGTCCGGCCAGCAGGAGGGACGTCTTGACACTGCCCCTCTCCACTGTCTGCCATGGTACCACGGCTAGCCTCCCATGGGGACGCGAGGGCAGCCCACCCACACGCACGAGCGTTCACCTGGACAGAACTTGGTCTGCAGCTGAGAGGTCAGTGCGGCATTCCAGGCCAGTCCTGAGTGCCCAGGTCCTGTTATTATCACAGAGTAGGGAAGTGTGTATTATTGTTGTACCTGCAACTTTTATAAATCGTCCAGCTTGCACTTGTATTGAGAAAAGGGTCCCGTGAACATTCTCACCTACAACTCCACGCTCTCTTGAATCAAATACAAAGCCTCCATCACCTCGATTGGGCAGCTGACACACCGGCTTGAGAAATGGATTTTCTCCTTGTCCTGGAGGGCCAGCATGATGAAGGGAGCTGTGTTCTGTGCAAGTCCCCAGGCCCTGCAGACCAGAGTGTTAAAACAAAGAGAGGAAAGGGAGGGAAGGAGCCCGTCTTGACCTGCAAGGCCTGGGTTGTCCTCACCATTCTCTGCCCAAGTTGCCACCTCCAGACCCTTCCACTTTTTTCCTTTGTAACTCACTTTCTGTGTGTCCTTGTCACTCCAAAGGGACTCTGGCTAATGCATGCCACCAGATTATCCGCAGCCATTTTAGCGGTGGCCAGGGCTTTAACTCAAAGGGGAGAGCCTAGCTCTGAGTGCCCTCCTCTGCTGGAGAAGCTGCTGGATTTGCAAGCGAACTCCTCAGAGGGAGACAGATCAGGGCTGCGAATGTGCGTTTCCTTGGACAGTCGTGGCCACGTGCCGCTGAGTGTGTGTCTCAGGAAAGGAGTGGATGGAGAGGCTGGCGAGGGAGGTCTTCCATGGGAGGTCTAAAATCACTTCTTGTTTGTTTATGAATAAAAATGTATTCTAGTGCCTGTCGATTGATAGGCTTGTTTTCAGACATAATGGTCTGCATTTTGGCCTTGCCTGAAATCCTTGTTCATCCTGACTCCATTCTATCCAACAGGCAGCGACACTAAAGGATGAAGGTCTTCCTAACGTTTCTGTCTACACACACACACACACACACACACACACACGCAGAACGCCGTGTCAGCCCTGCTGAAGCCCCCCCTGCCTGCTGCTGCCCATGGCAGCCTTTGTACTAGATGGAGAGCTACCTCCCTACCTGTCTGTGCAGCTTTAAAAGAGAGAGCTGTCCGAAAGACGCGCAAATATTGTGACTCCCTGCGTCGAGAGCTTCTCTCCCAGGAGCCAGGAAGAGAGCGCAGGCGGAATCATCTAACCTCTTTGAACATCCCGTCCTCTAAGTAAAGCTCCTGTTTGGAGCAGTCCCCCCGGGGCGGGCTTGTCATCTCACCCGCTTGCTGGCTGCGCTGTTTATTAGAGAGACGGCCACGTGCCTGGAGGAAGGCCGGCCGCTCTGGCTTTGTTCGGGAACCGTGTCTTCTGAGTGGCCAACCCGCCTCAGTCCGGCTGCCACTTCCAGATTTCTCTGCAATCACAGTTTTAATCTCCCCCTGGGCAAAATAGTGTGGTAGAAAGTGGTTTTAAAATTAGACATGTCTAGGTTCAGATTCTCCCTGTGCAATTCTGGGAACATGACTTCAGCCCCCGTCAGTCCCTAGTGCTGCTGCAACAGAACCCTAGAGAGATTCCGGGTAATTTATGAACAGCAGACCGTGCAGCTCACGCCTCGGGAGGCCTTGACCAGGCGCCAGCACAGCCAGTGTCTGGGGAGGGCTCTCTGCTCTCATGGAGGACGCCCACACGCTCTCTGGGTTTCATTTATAAGGGCAACAGTCCCATTGACAGGACGGGTCCTCATGGCCTACCCACCTGCTGGGGGACCCGCCTCTTGGTCCATTGACCATTGCCTTGGAAATTAGGTCTCAGTATATGACTCTGGGGACACAGAACACAGCGCAGCTCTTGGTCAGAGTCCTCCCACCTGTGAGGTGGGAAGAGGGACACCTGTGTCACAGCCTTGTTATGCTGGTCAGTAGAGCTGGTGACGTCTACTGGTGGTTGTTCACTGGGCTTTCCAGATGGCATCCTGGAAGGAAGCGCCAGGAGGGCCTCTCTTGCTACGCCCCTTCCCTGGGGCCCCCAGGGCTGGGCACAGGATGCCACTGACATTGTCTTCCTCTTCAAGGGTTTGTTGGAAATGCAGTCTTGTTTGAAAAGATCCACTCAAGCCACATGGTCTCAATGTCCTACAAAGGGCAGTGAGTCCTGCCTGCTGTCTGCCCTTTTGCCTGTGATTGGGGTTTTAGTTATTCTGTGTTCCTTTGAGGAAAGCTTGGTTCCTCCAGAGGCCCTTGGCAGCCCTGTTGGGCGTGAGGCACAGAGCATGGCAGAACCAGTTGCTGCTGATGGCCTCTGGGGCCAGGATCCTTCCCCGGTCTCCTCCTCCTTGGCCTCTGCTCTGCCTTGAAGAGCAAGGACGTTAGTCAAGATGGGGCTATGCTAGAGAGCTTGCAGTGTTCCCCTTGACCTTGAGAGCAAGCTTCCAGGAGCCTCAGCCCAGTGGTCAGTGCGGTCAGCAGAGGCAGTTGTTCTCCCAAGCAGTTGGCTGAACCGCTACACCCCAACAAAGTCCCACCTGCAATCCCCTCCCACTGTGAGTATCCTGTGACATTGTCTTTCCCATTTCACCCTAACCATCTTGCTCACCCATTAAGGAAGAGGGAGGGGTGGGGGGAGAGGGAGAAGGAAGGAAGGAAGAAAGGAAGGAAGGAAGGAAGAAGGGAGGGAAGGAAGGAGAAGAGAGGAAGGAGGGAGGGAGGGAGGGAGGAAGGAAGGAAGGAAGGAAGGAAAGAAGGGAGGGAAGGAAGGAGAAGAGAGGAAGGAGAGAGGGAGGGAGGAAGGAAGGAAGGAGGGAGGGAGGGAGGAAAGAAGGAGGGAGGGAAGGAAGGAAGGGAGGGAGGAAAGGAGGGAGGGAGGGAGGGAGGAAGGAAAGGCGGGCAGGCACTCTGAGCCTGAATGGAGATATCACCTCCTTTGGGCCCTAGTAGGACCCTTGCTGAGTCAGTCAGCTGACCCTCAGCACCATGATTTCAGAACAAGACTAATTTGAGCCTCACAGGACAGCAGAGGGCCTGAAGACGGGCTGCGGAGCAGCTAGCACGCACAGGCACCCTCCCAAGCCCCGTCAGCGACTGCCCGCCCTGCGAGGCGCGTGGCCCTGAGGTCAGACTCCCTGGGACTCCCTGGGCTTGGCGTGGAGCTGCGCCCTGGGGCCCGGGTAGCTCTTCATTCCACCTCCCGCAGCCTCGAGGTTCCCAGCGGTTGCCCTTGGGGAGCAGTGTTTCCCCTGCGCCCTGGCCTGGCTGGCTCCAGGCTCCACGTCTGTGCTGTCTCCTCTGAGACTCGTCTCCATGGTCACCTGCCTAAAGCCACGCCACCCCAGGCCTGTCCCCACCACTTCCTTCAGAGCACTTCCTGTCTTCACCCAGAGCAGGCTTCGCATCAAGTTGTGGGAGATGCAGCTCAGAATGACGCTCTCCCCGGAGCTCGCGTGCTAGTGGGGACTCAGACACAGACGCGCAGGCCAACACACATGAACGACGTTCTAGATATTCTGGAGTACTCGTCTGCCCGCTATCTCCTGTAATAGGACCATTGGCTCCTTGAGGCCAACTTTGATCTGCCTTGATGTCTGCTGAACTTCCAGTGCCTGGCACAGTGTTTAGCACATCATGTGCTTCAAAAAATGTGGCAAAATAATAATAATAATAATAATAATGGATAGAATTTGGGAGAGATCAAGTAGATAATAGTAGACATAAAGTGAATAATCCATGCTAAAGCTCTCAGTGTAGTGCCGAGAACGTGGTAAACACTGTATGTTGGCTGCTTCTCAATTAGAGTACAAAGCTGTGTCCTTTACTTCACTGTACCATGTCTATAATAATAACAATTATAACTGATCATTATTATAGAATTATATGTACTAATGTGAAACTACTAGATTCTCCTGCATACCATGAACTGCCTAGGCACATTAAAATAATCTTACTGAATTGTAGCACCGTAGTCATCCTGAGTTAGACAGCAAAGTTGAAGTACCAGGTTCCTATGGTGAAAAGCAGACTGGGGCAGGCACCAAAGCCGGGCACAGAGTGCTGTGTGATTTCAGAGGAGACGGCCGTGTGGCCGAGTGGCTGGGAGAGATTGTAGTGTGGGGTGCTGCAGCACCCCAGCAGGGAGGGGGCAGGGCAAGGCGAGGGAAAGCTGAGCAAGGCCCCGAGGCTGCTCCGGACAGGGCCCACTCACAGCCAGAGGGGAGGACAGGACGGTGGGCATGAGAAGGAACTTAAGATTCTTGGGTAAAGGGGAGCCCTCGAAGTCCATCTGCACAGCAGTAAAACGAAACAGAATCATGAACTTTGGGGTAATTGGTTCTAGGATAGATGAAAGGGTGGTGACGCGGAACTAGTTTACAATCCACTGCAGTAGCCAGCAGCTGGGGAAAGAGGTCTGATTGGGGTGACAGCAGAAGGAAGGGAGTGAATGCGTGGAGGAGCCACCTGCCCAGGTGCCGGCAGGAGGGCAGGAGGTGGAAGGAGGCCTGAGCCCTGGCTGTGCATCTGATTTGCTCGGCACAACCTTTTCTGGTTGCTCTTGCTGGTACTGGGAGGCACTCTGGGGCTGAAGCACACCTCCAGCCCTTTCTAGTTTGTATTTTGAGACAGGGTCTCGCTAAGTTGCTGGGACTGGCTTTGAACTTGTGATCCTCCTACCATGGCCTCCCGAGTAGCTGGGAGCACAAGCCTGCGCCACGGCACCTGGCTACTTCCTACGATATTAGGTTCAGACCCCGCTCACGCTATTAAAAAACAGCAGAAACAGCAACAAAACCCTTCCTCGGGAGAGACTTGAGCCCTCCTCTCGCTTGAGGCCGCCTGCCTTCCCTGGCCTCATACGGTGTTCTCTCGGTAGCACTGGCCCTGGCGTTCAGGAAACGTTTGTCCAGCAGAGCCAAACAGAGCAGAATCATTGGTTGCCACCAAACTGAAAGAGCTTCTGCCTTCAGAAACCTCTAGAAAGAAACTAGGTCAAGAGGATGGGCTCCCTGCTCAGAGGGGGCCTGTCCACCCTGGGGCAGGCGGCAGGCTGGCAGGCAGCGCTGCTGGATGAGCATCTGCTCCGCTCACGGAGGCCTCCAGGACCTTAGGGCTAGGGTCAGGGTCTGAAATGGCATGTTTGGGACCTATGAGAATAAAATTAGGTTGCTAATTATTTTCACAATAAATAAATAACCGGATGGATTTACGCTCATTTGTCAGGTGTTTGGGGTGGTGGTGGTATGACAGGGACAGGTTTGTACTCAGGATTCTTCTCACAAGGGCAGCTCTATGCAGCATGCTTCAAGACAGATTGTGGCATGAATGTGTTGTTCAATTGTCATTGGTTAATAGTTCCCCAGGGATAAGTCTCAGGGAGCCCCAAGAAACTCAGATTCTGGTAACATTCCAAACACCAAAAGCAGGTTCTTCCTACTCCATTATCAACACTGTCCCAGGCTAACTGATGCACTGGTCCCATGTTTTCTCCGTGCCATTGAGTGTCTTCTGTTTGTCTGTACAGACACCCCGCCCCCAACACTCTCCATGCCCCCTAAGGCTGACGGAAGGGATGGCAGGCACCAACTCCCCTCTCCTGAGCTTTGGCTGGATTTGCCCCGTGGGAGGCAGGCAGCCGCCTGGGGTATGAGAGGCTGGAGTTCTGTGACTCCTTCCCCAGCTTCCCTTTCTCTGTCTCTGGGGTTCCAGAGGGAGCTGCCTCTCCTTGGCCGGAGGTGGAACCCAGCCCTGGGGTGTGCATGATGCCTCCAGGTTTCCCAGACCAGCTCACAGCCTGGGAGGTTGGGAGTTTTCTCCTCATGAGCACTAGGTACCTTAGGAGAGGTCAGAGGTCAAAATTCACATTTGTTTCCTTATTTATTTTCTTGTAAAACGAAATCACTGTCTCCAACAGTTGATTTCATGCAGCTGAGACTCTGTGCCAAGTGCTGATTCTTGAGTGGGTGCATTTCGTGTTCAGTGCAGCGTTTCTCTTACTGAAGACACATCCTCGGGGCTGCAGAGATGTCCCTTCCTTTCAGTGTGCCCCCTTTTGTGCAGGTGGCCCCCTACCTGCTGCCCTCAGTCAGGTTTGGCCAGTGGGAGCTACTAGCATGAGACTCAAACCAGGGCCAGAGGGGCCGGGAAATTTATTCCCCTGTCCTGCAGGTGGTCAGATGGCCCTCCCTTGGTTATAGCTCTTGTGGGGCTCTGGAAACCGCTTCCTCACTGTCCCTTAGCATGAAGGAGGGATCATGCTCTCACTGTTGCTCATACCACCTACTCTCTCTCTGACCCTTCCCTCCTGTGCCTCTGTAAACAGTCCCCACCTTGAGCTCCTCAGTTACCACTGTAGGTGTGCCTGCTGCCTCCTGCGGACGCTTTTACCAACAGGCGGAGACTAGCACGCTGGATTGCCACCTGTCACCCTACGTTAGGTATGATTCAGAAGTCGCACTTGGGATTCTAACAGTTCAAATCCCAGATATTTCTTCAAGTTCATCATAAGTCAAACACAATTTTTATTGATGTGGTTTCCAAATGTAGACTCTGGACTCCAGGAGTAAGCTGAATCCAGAATCTTGAATTCTCACACACTCTTCCAGGTGCAGGATCTCCAGCAGCTCTCCGTGGGGGCAGGTCAAGGCCGCACAGGCACCTGTCCACTTCCTCCACTAGTAAGCCAAGCTGGCCTGCAGGTGCCCTCTAGCCTCAGACCTCAAATGGAAGTGGGCAGGTCCTCCCCAGGCTGGAGGAAGACTGGGCGACTCCTCAGATCCACAGACCTCAACCGCTTGGTCTGCATTCGTTCAGAGAGGTATGAGCTGGAATGGACCAGGAATAATTTTTGAAATTCCTTCTCTGCCTTGACACAAGTGAGGTCAATTTGTATATTGTACCAGTTTTGTTAAAAAAAAAATGAGACGTGCGGAGACCTGGGTTAACCGGCTCTGTGGGGACAGGCACAAGGGCCCATCCAATGATAGTCTCAGTCCACCCTTCAGAAGATGCTCCTTCCAGAGGGCATGCCCGCTGCCTGTGCTGGATCAGAAACTTCCCCACAGAGTGAACAGGAGGGAGGCTGGAGCTCCCGGGAAGGCCCAGGGCCTGCTCTGGAGGGTGTCAGGATAGCACCTTTGTACACAACGGAAGTACACATGACCCAGCGAAGACCACTGAAGTCAAGGTGAACCGGAAGGAGGACAGGGTGACTGGGACAAAGACTGAGCTCCCCGCCAAGGCCTCTTTCTCTGTCAGTGAGGGGAATTGGTACCAGCAGTGACTGAGGCACAGCGGTTGGGGGGGAGGCAGGAAATGAACTCAGCCGACAGCCGCTGTGCGGGGCTGGGCTTGGGCCTCAGTGGCGCCCTTTGCCTTAGCATTTTCCTCTTTGAGCTCATGAGGTGCGCGATGCTGATCCAACCCGCGCAGGCAGGCTGCCTCGTCTCCGCGTCCTGGGCAACTGGGCTTGTAGAGAAAGGGCTCACAGGACCACCAGTTACTATTTGCCCATTGGTGGATTCCTCTTCCTCTCTCCCTCTCAGTAATCATGTTGTTGCCAGCTGTGTCCCTGAACAGGACTTCGTGGTTAGTCACGACATCTCAGATCCCTGCATGGTTCTGCAGCTCCACGGGGACTGCAGCAACCAGCCCACCAGTGGTTTCTACAGTGGCGGTTGTAGGGTGTCCGAAGTCTGTCTGCTCACTCTCGCAACCCAACCTGTGTTTTAGGGTCAGAAATGCCTTGGGGAAGAGTTAAGAATTCTCACCAACTCAGCCCACCCATAGGCCAAGGAAGGACCAGGACACTATCATTCACCAATGAGCCTTCAAGAAATGCAAGCAAGGATGCCACAGGGTTTTATAAAAACTCATCTCCGTCTGGTTGTGTTGGGCTTTTCTTGTCTCCCTCAGGCTGTTTGTGTTCCCTGCCATTCCGCAGGGACCTCCTCTGTACCTCAGACCTCGCCCCTCACACGGCAGAGCTCTCCTTCCTCTATTCCTTCTGTTGCTCCTGGGGTGGGGGCGGGGGCGTCCTGGAATGGTCTTTCAGCTGCAGTGAGTCCTGGACCAGATCTTCCTTCATTATTTAATAAGGAGATGACAATGGCATTGTCTGGAGGCACAGCTCTTGTGGAACAAGGTGAGGCAGGTCCATAAAAACCCACTGTGACTTCTGAAGTGAGTCTCCCCTAAAGAACTAAAGTGACCAGAGTGAAGAAGAAAGATTTGACAACACACCCATTTAATGGAGACCCAAGACATTCAGAAGAAACAACCAGAGCTGAGCACTGCTGACAGGCCAGACTTGCTTCAGGACCGATTTCCTCGGACTTGTTATGAAACAAATGAGCAGAACCGAGTTCTGCGTCCACAGCCTTCCTGGATGCACACGGGACTCTCCAACAAACCACAGCTCCTTGTCATGCCCACCTTGCTAGTCTAGGACACACTGCCAAATACGTAAGTGAAGCCCCAAAGCACAGAGGGCCTTGGCAGCAGAACATGGCAAGAGCAGGTCCAGCATGGGCCCCACCTCCACGTCTGCTCTCTTCCCACCACTGTCCTTCCAGTGTCCTTCCGGGGGGCGCTTTCAGCTCTGCCTGTGGAAGATCCCCAGCATGCTCAGCCTTGATGGGCAGGGCCGTGTGTGCCTGGGCCCTGCGCTAAGCTGATATGCAAGCAGGCCAGGCCCTGTTCAATCCTCCCTCCTCCTCTGCAGCTTAGTCCTGGTCTCCTCCTGCCGGCGTCTCCAAGCAGCGATGATGGCTTCGTCGTCCATCTCCTCCTCTTCCTCCCTGTCGGTGCTTCTCCGATACTGGGTCCTCCGCCCAGAAGCAAACCTCCCCTCCTCTCTGCTTTCTGTCCTCTCTTTCTCTCCCTCCTCTTCAGACCTCATGAAGCTCTGGGTGAACTTCCTCTTGGCTCCAAACTCAGAGAAGTCCGACTTGGACGACTCTTCCACATCCTCCCAGTCCCTGGGCCGAGCCCAATTCCGGCGCCGTGGCTCTGGGGACTCTTCCCCTTCGGAGGGCTCAGGGGTCCGGCGGAAGAAGTAGGGCTCTGGGTTCTCCTCGTGGGAGCTGGAGGTCTCACTGAATGTGGCCCTGGAGAACTCATGTGTCGCTCTGCCCTCCCTGCGGGAGGACGAGGAGATGCGAGACGTGCTCCTTACCGAGCTGCCGTCCACATCGTGGTAGGAGGCAGTGTCCTGCTCCTCTGACCGGGACTTGGAGAACTTGTAACTGGAGGATTTGGACTCAGTTTCCCGGTGCAGAGAAGATCTGGTGTACTTCCCCCTGGAGCCTCTAGACCAGTCACTCTGGGGAGGAGAGTCTTCCTCTGTCCTGAGGCCACTGAGCCATTTATTGATGCTGCTGTCCACCTCCCTGCCAGCTCTGCTGCCACTCCCACAGTGATCAGAGACCGCCAGGGAGGAGGAGGTGTCCGTTTCGGGCTTTTGGGAGTTACTGCGGGAAGAGTATCGGAAGCTCCCAATGGCACTGTCTGTGTCCCCATCTCTGTCACCCACACCATCATCCTCACCTTCCTTGACCACCTTCTTCTTGAAAAGCGAGCTGCGTTTGTTGTCTGAGGCCAGCTTCTCCATTTTGTACTCGGACATCTTGTCCCTCAGCTCCATCTGCATCTCCCTCTCCTTCCGGCCGAGCTCCTTGAGGTCCACATTGTCGGCAAAGAGGCTATAGATGGGCTTGCTGGTCCCCCTCCCTCTGCTCCCAGTGCCCTCAGCCCTCGAGCTCAGCGAGGTACCAGAGGACAGCATGGACTGCATGTCGGAGCTGGCTCTTGCCTGGCTCTGAGACAGGAGGCGGTCACCCATGAAGGAGCTGCTCTGCCCACTGAGCATGGAGGCTTGGTCGTCCCCTAGGCAGCTGGCGGCTGGCGCTGCCTTCACGCTTGCCGCGGATGGCGAGCGAGACAACAGCAGCATTTCACTCTGCTTCTGAGCGAGGGTCTCACTGACTACGCTGGCAATCCAGCTCTGAATGCTGGCAATGGAAATGGTGTCCCCAGGCCCCACTGGCAGGCTAGGCAGGGGTGTGCTGGCAGCTGAGTGCTGGCTCTGAGTACTGAGCACTGACGCTGTGTCCCCATTAGCACTGGCCGAGGACGCTGCAGAGCAGAAGGCCGACAGGGGGATGCTGCCACTGGCCACCGAGCTGTCTGCCTCCCAGCTGCCCATGGACTGGCTCTCCTCCAGTGTCTGCCGGCTTCTCTCCAGCAGCTCCAGCCTTCGTTGCCTCTTCTTGGCCAAGACCACGTCCTCTCCCTTGCTCAGCTCCACCACCTCCTCCTGGTTCTCGCTGCCCACCTTCTTCTGGTGTTTCAGCTTCCAGGCCTGGTAGGCTGTCAGGTTGACGTCACCGGGGTTCTTCTCGCCGGGGGCGGCCTCCCTGCTCTGCTCACCGCTGCCGTCTCCCGCCTCCAAGTCTTTCTTGTGGAATCCAAACTGGATTCTCTTGATCTTCCACCTCTCCAGGGCAGTGAGCTTGTCCTTGTTCCTGCTGCAGAAGTTGTAGAAGGAGCTGGCCTCGGAGGACACACTCTTCTGGTCGTCCTCCTGCACCCCGCTCCCGGCCTCCGAGCCGGCCTCTGAGCCGGCCTCTGTGCCGGCCTCCGCCTCTTCCCTCCTGCTCCTGGAGCGGAATTTCCGAGTGGCTTCCCTCTCAATCTCCAGCAGCCTCTCGTTCCACACGTCCCAGGTGCTGTCGGTGGACACTGAGTCAGAGCGGCGACGAGCACCTGGGCTGGCGCCGCGGCGGAGCACTTGGCGCAGGACGCGCGCTTCCTGGCTGAGCGCGCTCTCGCTGCTCTCGGAGACGCTGCTCTGGCTGCAGGTGCGCCGGCGCCTCCTCCCAGGGCCGCTGTCCCCCTCCTCTCCCTCCTCCTCCTCCTCCTCCTCCAGAGCCCATCGCTGGTGGCCCTGGGCATGGTACCGCTCGTTCCGGCTCTGCCACTCCTGCACGATGCTCTCCACGCCCTGGTCCTCGAGCTCCTGCTCCTGCTCCTGCTCCTGGCCGGCCTGGTGCGCCGAGGCCCAGCGCCCGCGCTGCCCACCCCCGGCCGCCCTGCCCGCCCTGAGGCCCTGGCCCTTCTTCCACTCTTCATACAGCCTCTCCTCCTCCTCCTCGTCAATGAGGGTGAGGGGCCTGGAGGCCTGGCTGGCCTTCCCCAGGGAGCAGCCGCTGAAGTGGCTGCTGGCGTCGTCCTCCTCCTCCACGGTCAGCGCGTGCACTTGCACCCCGGCATCCTCGCCCTGGGCCTCGCCCGCACCCTCTGGGCCGAAGTCCTCCTCCCTGTCCTCCATCAGCTGCTCGTTGAGCTCCCGCAGCTGCTTCAGGAAGCCGTCGTTGGGGTAGATGGCCCGCTTCTTGCGCACAGTCATCAAGGCCTCCAGGATGGCCATGTTGTGGAAGATCATGAGGTAGGCGACGACCAGCACTGCCGACCGGCTGATGCCCATTTCGCTGCTCACCAGGACTTTCCCTGCAAACAGAACACACCGGAGACGTGATGCGACCTCAGTGGCTGCCAGGGCCGCTTCTCAGAAGCGCTGAGGCTCACGCGGACGGTGTTCATCCACCCTGACTCCCCGAATCAGAGTAGGTCTTGGGGCTGAAGAGCACCACCCATCAGTCTGAGCTTGAGGCTGGCCACCATCCAGCCTCTGCAGGACGCTCCCTGGATTGGGAGCTCACTGGCGGGCAGACACAGGCACACACCTCCCTTCATCCTAGATCACTGGATTTCCGGAAACTGCTTCCTATGCTGGAGCACAGCATACCGGTGCAGCAGGCAGCCAGTGCTCCTATTCTGACATTCTGGATTCAGAAATGAATACATCTACATGACCCAGACCTTATGCGCAAAAATGGTTAAGAAGATCACTATCATATTCTTCCCTAAAGATTTTTTTTTCTGGCTATTCTGTGTCTTTCAGTCAGTATTCAAATTTTTTTTTTCATATTTCTGTGCTATTCCAGCCATGCTCCTCCAGGATAGGAGCATGGGTCTAGGAGCCTGGGTCTAGGATGGAGAGAGACAAGTCAGATTTGGACTGAAAGGCATAGAGTAGGTGCAACTCTCCCCATTCTTGATGTAGGCACCTGGCCTCCGCCCATGCATTCTGTATTAGTCAGCTGTTCATTACTATAATGAAAGACCTGATGCAGGCTACTTTATAAAGAAAAATAGTTTATTTGGGCTTATGGTTATGGAAGTGCAACATCTAGGGGCCTCATCTGGCAGAGCTGGCAGAGACCCAAGGCAGTGCATAGCATCACAGGACAAGAGACAGGGAGCGTGCATTTGTGTCTGCCTTCAGCTCTTCCCCTTCTTAAAAAGTTTCCGGGATGCAATCATGAGGGCTCCACCCTAATGCCTGCATCTAAACCTCATCACTTCCCAAAGCTCTCAGAACACCATACTCTGATTAAGTTTCCACCCTCTTAATACCTCACAATGGGATTAAATTCCAATATATGACATGCTGGGGGACACTCCGACCATAGCACTATGTACCCGAGTGGTGGCCTGGGTGGATATGTCACACAATGAACTCAAGACAACATTTCTATCAACTGAAATCTATAAAACTTTAAAGAAACATTGCTAAGTCTGTCTCTTTTATCTCATAGCATCTCACAAATCCCCTCCTGTACTTTGGTAGCTGTAACTTGCTCGTACAGTCTGTGGGGCTCTTCCAAGTCTTGACCCTGCCATTTAGCATGTCAGTATATGCTGCAGAAGGTGAGGCAGGGAGCAAGGCAGGGAGCAAGGCTGGAGGGAGAGGAGAGGCCCCCCTCACCGCAGGCTGGGTGCACGTCTACTGCCAGCAATGTGGGTATCGGATGTTGGCAGACCCCTCATGAACACTGTTAGGTTAGTTCAGCCTGTCCAGGTGGGGGTGGCCAGGGCCACCATGGAACAGTCAGACGCTGAGGTCAGCAGTAGAGGCACCTCCTGTCAATCAGTGGATTTTTTGTGACTCACCAGGAAGGACTCTGACCTTCTCTTCCTGACCGGGCCTTTAAAAATTTTCTGTACCCCGGAACATGTGCGCCATTCTCCCGGACACACTCTGATGGACGGGAGAGTTCAGCCCAAGAGCATGTATTTCCAATAAAGCCTTGCCCAGAGGTTTTAATTCGCCTCTTTTTGGCCATCTGGCTTTACAAGCACCACCAAGGAGCCTCCTGCACCCAATGCATCTTCTCTGTTCCACCCTCCCCACGGGCTCTTGGGGTGGCTTGGTGGCTCAGGGAATGAGTTCCAGCCTCATTCACCCTGGGATGCTGCAGGGACCTGCCAGCCACCGTGTCTGGTGCTCTTGGCTCCCACTCCACAGGGAGGTTGGCCTTGCTCTCCAGGTTCAGTGGAGGGAACAGGCCCCTTCCACAGACCCTGGACAGATGCACACAATGGGTCAAAAGGCCCAGGTCTTTAAAAGTCGGGGATTTTCAGCATTGCATTAGACACGTGTGTGCATATCCCGTTAGACGTTACCTGTCCTTGCTGTTGGTGGTGACAGGAAAGGTCCTTTCACTGACATATTGTTTATTATAGTAATGGTATGACTTTTTAGGCATTTGCCAAATGCTGGGTGTTGTGCTAAATAAAGCCTCATATGCATTTGAAGATTTTTATTCCTCATGGCAACTTTAGAATTAGATGTTTTAATCTTTGTTCTATGTTTAAAAACACTTGAGCTCCCTGGGATAAGGAAAAGAGCCCAAGTTCAGTTGGTAAAAGCCAAACAAGTCCTGGGCTCAGGTTCAAGTTTCTGGGCAGCAACACTGCACTCCGCGTGCCATGCTGTGACCCACTGTCCTGGCTCCAGCCTGTCCTACCTGGGACGCACAGAACCCCAGGCTCTCCTGTGGCTACTCTCACTTCCCTTCCCACTGGGACCAGGGCAGTAGCACTTGAGTTCAAGGCACTCAGAGAGACCTCCCAGATGGCCTTTCCAGGCCAGATGGTCAGCCCAGGAAGCACATCACTGGACAGTGCCTGCCTTGTGCTGGCCACCACCCGACATTTCCCTCCTTCTCTTGTCATTCATTTCCTGTCCCTTCGTGGTAGTGTAAGCACGTCCATCTGTGGCCTCTGTGCCTACAACAGCACCAGCACGTTGTGAGGCCCTCCAGAATTATTAGCTGGATGAATGATCGTCCTGACCTTCCTCCACTTCCTAGAGAAACAGCTGTGTTGACAGATTCCCTCCAGACAACCAGGCTGTTCCGGTAACATTCCCCACCTCGCGTCCCCGGGGCCTTCCAGCAGCAGAGCCCCTCACCTCTGTAGGTCAGCAGTGCCTCGTCGAGGAACTCCGCGGCCTTCCGGAAGTGCTGGGAGATGTCCACCTCGGGGAAGTCATCCACCTCCAAGCCCAGGTACTGGATCTCCAGCCCAGTATAGAATTCAGGGCCAGTGTAGACGCCGGTGCCATGTGCAGCATTCAGGATGTGGGTGATGCCCAGCCTCTTCAGCCGCCCCTTGTTCACAGCCACGCTCCTGCGGGGAGAGCAGGACAGGTTTACCACAGTGATGGGAGCCTGCTCTGGGTCTGGAGAACCAGCAGGGTGAGTACCTCCATCTCTCCCCCAGGCGTCTGGGGTCACTGTGAACACCTGTACTTAAAGGGGCCATGACTTGCCTGTAGCACAAGAGAGAGAGAGGAGCTGGACGGGGAAGGGCAGGATGAGAAGAACAAGACCAGGGTGCAAGGAAGCTTCAGGGTGGTCCAGATCCTCTAGGTTACACATCCCATGTCTTTGGAATGCACATTCACCAAAGCACAAAATCAGCAGACAAAACATTAGGTGTGTTGTGCACGAATAACCCACACTGCATTTACCCAAATCCCTTCATATGCACTATCTTATTTTCTCCTTACAGTAAACTTAAGGGCAGCGATTTTAGCTCCTATTCAAAGATTATAAAAACAAATGACTGCCCAAGGCTGTGAAAGAAGGAAAAAACAACAAGAACCAGTGTTTCGAGCTCTTTGTGCTGGAGCTGAACATGCGGGGCTCAATTTGAAGAGCCCTGAGCACAGGACTGCCTGGGAAGGAGCAGGGCCTTGAGCTGGGGCCACTGGAGATGCCTAGTGGCCACAAGGCAAGCGCTTCTGGAGGTGCAGGTCTGTGTAGAACAGGCAGGATTCGGTGCTCGCCCTGGGAATCAGCCTCCAGGCACCCAGCACTGCAGGGAGGTGCTTCAGACCTTGTGTCCACAGTGATCTCCTACTGCCTGCCTGGACTCAGCTCCCTCCTGTGCTGGCGGATATCCGGGTAATCGCATTGTGAGCACACCCACCAAGTGGGCAGTGGACCAGCAGTTTCACAAATTAACCTGCTGGTACCAATTATGCACTGGTGAGGCCTTGGAGCGAGAGACTGGGAACGAGTTGTTTTTGTTCTGGAAACCACTCATAAACTTTCAAAAAATAACATTTTTGTGATTATAAAGATAATAAATGTCTAGGAAACTTGTAAAATTCATAAGAAGCCTAGATAAGAAAACTAAAGCCACTTGCAAACCCACTTCCTGGAGTTGTGTTAACATTCTACACATTTATTTCTAACTTGTTTATGGAAAAGCGTGTGCGCACACACCCCTCGACCTTGCTCCACGAGCGTACAGTATTCTTTTGTAATCCAGTTTCCCTCTCACCATGTTGCACACATTCTCATGTGTAGGTGTATGCGTATGCAGACCAGCACTGCCAACGACTCCTGCCGATCGGTCAGATGGCTGTTACGGATGTCAAGAGATGGTGGAGATGGGGAGGCAGCAGCAGTCTGTCAGGAGAGGAGGCCCAGAGGAGGAACCCAGAGGAACAAGGCTGGAAAGGGAGCCTGGGGTTCTCTGTGTGCAAGTGGTGGGGAGTCTCTTCCAAGGCCAGGGCAAGGTTACGTGGTCAGGCAGCCTCCATGGGTGCAGCCAGGAGGGGTTGGGTGAAAGTTGAAGGAATGTCATCTCTCCCAGACTCTAACAGAGGGGGAGGATAAAGGGCCCTGTCCCCCCGTGGTTACACTCACTTCTCAGCTATGAAGACGTTGGGCCAGACCTCATCCACCTCATTCCGAGGGGCCTCCTGGCGGTCCTGGACCAGGGCCCGCTGCAGGTCCAGAACACAGGGAGTGTTGTAGAGGCTGGTGTCATCCATCTTCTCCCTGACCCGGTTGTACAGGTCCTCCACCAGCAGCTGCTCGGCAGACTCCAGCATGCCCGGACACTCTGCATCTGCTTTGAGTCCCCGAGGCTTAAGTTCTAGAAGGGACAGGTGGCATTCGCATCAGGGAGTGAGGACAACATAGCCTTCCCTGTTCCTGGGAGGACTTGCTCTTGGCCAGCTTGCTCAGGACTGGGCATGACCTGAATGCCGTGGGATCTGCCAGGATGGACTTCGTAAGGCCCCAGTGGCCCTCTGCACTGGCTGGCCATTGGGGTGGAGGTCCGCTGCAGGTGGACATGAGTGACAGGAAGCAAGCAGGGCTCCCTTACTCTCTCCTCGGTTTCTCTAAAGCTGGCTGCTAACAGTATAGACCTGGGTCCTCGAGAACTAGGGTCTGTCGGATTCAGTCTTATGACTCCTAAGGTGCCCAGCACAGAGTGGATGCTCTGAGTTATTTACCAGATGAACGAATGATGCTCTTCCCTAACTTGGTTCCCTCTGCAGTTGGACTCCCTTACCCGCGCAATGCTAATAACCCTGGGAGAGTAAAGCTCTCAGGAGTCTCGGATGCAGCGCTACCTCATAGTGTTCACTTTAGCTTATTTCAATATCTGCTTCCCAGCACCAGAGTCTGAGCCCTGAAGTCCTCAGCTGTCCAGACCCCAGACAGGTGGCCCCAGTTTGCTGTGAGCTCCCGTGGCAATCTCAAACCAGGACCTGATGTCTTTCCGACACTACGTCAGAAAAGCTCAAGTTCCAGACCCTCTCAGATTCCAGTTCACCCAGCCGAGCTGATCTGATCGCCTGATGATTTACTAGCTCACAGTTTAGCAAATGGGTGGAGGGCCAGGGGGCAGGATGCTTTCCTTCTCTAAGAAGGTGGGAAGGAATAGAGGAGAGAAAACCCTTTCTAGGTAGCCAAATGTACTGACAGAGAGAAGAAGAAAGAAGAGAGGTGTATGCAGGTGCGGTGGTGCACACCTGTAATCCCAGCACTTAGGGAGGCTGAGATAGGAGAATCACGAGTTCAAAGCCAGCCTCAGAAATGGCGAGGCACTAAGCAACTCAGTGAGACTCTGTCTCTAAATAAAACACAATGTGGCTCGGTGGTCAAGTACCCCTGAGTTCAATCCCTAGTACCAAGGGGAAAAAAAAAAAAAGAAGAAGAGAGGCACAGCCTCTGTGTTGAACATGGCCTCTGGCACCACCTTCTCCCTGATGGGTGGCCTCTGGCAGCCAGCTGTGGAAGCAGCAGCCACATTTAGGAGATGGACATAGCTCAGCCCTTCAGGGAAGCATCAGGCAGGTGTCTGAAGTGGGCTGCTGTTCCAGGACTGGGAGTCCAGGGAGTCCTGGCTCTGCCTGGGCCCTGGTGGAGGGTCCGTCTCTGTCTGAAGTGTGTGGCGCCTGCCCCTCACAGCTCCAGTAGGTCCCAGCTCTAAACGCTCTCTGATCTCTGTTTCAAAAGCAGAAAGAAGACTCTGCAATGCCAGAGCTCTCTGTTGTTTAAAAATAGATGAAGCGTTTCTATTTTTCCCACCGCTCAGATTTCTCTCCTGGCTCCCTGGGGTCTCATACAAATGTAAAAGTAAAAAGAGATCTCTTTCCCCTACTACCTGTAGAAAGAGCTCTCCCAGGCCTCAGTAGAAGACCCAGCACTGTCTTCTGAGCTATGTAAGCAGTGGTTGTTTTCATTTCCTCCCTTTTCAGTTTACAAACACACACCCCAGTCCCTCACCTGGCCCTCCTGCTTTCCCTGGGCCTCTGGTTAGAGCAGGTGGAATTTGTATTTCCCTCGCCTTGGTTAGAGCACACCTCCCTGCCTGAACAGTGTTCCAAATTATTCCTATTACCTGAGGCTTCGGAGGAAGTGAAGCCCAGAAATGGCTTCGCCTCTCCCAGCCGTTTCCCAGGTGGTGGCGAGGAGACCCCCTGAGAACCATGGGCTCTTGACACCCAACTTTGCCCTTCTGATCTCTAGCAAGCCAGTAACATTTTAATCTGTCACCTGACACATTTTCTTTTCTCTATGATACATTGGTTTTTCTTTCCTCTCAGTCTTTAGTCACTGAGGCTGATGAAACTTAGGTTTAATGCCCTAGAAAAGGGGAGAGTGGAT
>CM053410.1:88562443-88612822 GCA_028644305.1 Xerus rutilus
GCACGTCGCTTGACTTCCCTGAACCTGCAGTAGGTAAGGGGTCTCTGTCGTTAGGAAAATGGGAGAATATATGAGCAAACGCCCACAAGGTGCCCCTGGGGGTCTGAACCACAGAGTTGCAGGGAGGCGGATGCAGGAGTAACGCGTGGAGGGTCCCTGGCCCGGGCTGTCCCTCACGGTCCCTCCTCTGGCTGTTGGCTTAATCCTAAATGAGCAGATACGCAATCAAAACAAACTCCCCTGCAATACCCTCTATCTCTTTACCTCTTGGTTAGTCTTATTAGCAAAACTCTTAACCACACGCAAGTGTTCCGTAAATATGAGGTAAGTAGATGAAAAGTCATGTAAGATGTCGGCGATATTCATTGAGGTCTCCTGTGAGCCAGGCACTAGGAACAATATCCATGCATAGTATCTTTTCTCATTCCCCCAAGAACACTGGGAAGTCAGCAGGAGGACTCCTATTTTACTGAAGAGAAAACTGAGGCTTAGAAAGTCGACGGAGCTGGGAGGAGGTGGGGCTGAGAGTGGCAGCCAGGCTGTGGCCACCAGATGCACCTAACCTCTTTGTGATACTGCAGGGTGGAGATGTGTGGACAAGGCGCAGGTGGGGTCTCTCAGCCCTGCAGGACAGCTGAAATCTACGGCCACCATAGCTGTTGTGGCAGCTGTAACTGTGGCCATAGGGACAGGAGGTCTGGGCATCCTGGCAGAGGTTCCATGCAGTGCATGGGTATGTCCAGGTCATTTACCTTTGCATGGCATTTCCTACTTTCTTTCCAGTCTGGGTGACCGTCAGTGCCATCTCTGTGGAAACCCCGCAGGAGGTTCTTCAGGCTGCCCGGGGAAAGAGTGCCACGCTTCCGTGCACCTACCACACTTCTGCCCCCAACAGAGACGGATTCATGCAGTGGGACAAGCTTCTAAGGACTCATTCGGTAAGGCTCAGTGAAAGGATGGTCATCACCTGACCATGACCCCTTGGAAGGCCAGCACTATGAATCAACTGCACCTGCTGGGGTGGGCAGGGTGGGAGCAGGGAGTGTCAGACCAGGGACAGCTGGAGTACATCATCTTCATTTTGGAAAAGTCACCTGCCCTAAAATCTCTGTTGGCCAGTCTCAAATGACCTGATCATACCCCTGGAGTCAGTGCTCTCTCACTAGCAGACTCCTCACTCTAAGGCTGAGTTTATTTGATGGTGTCCTCCCTGCCTCCTTTGGCTTCTTTTGGAGAGTTCAGAGAAGTTCTGTTTTATTTTCTACTTCTATTTATAAATAGATAATATAAACCACGGTCCAAAAATCAGAGCACTATAAAACATGTCCATTGAGAACTGGTTCCCACCCCCTCTGCCCCATCCTCACCGCTCCACACCCTGGTCTCCTGGTCCCCACCGTCCTGCCCCCAGGCAGGCCACATGCTAACATGGGCAGATGAATATGCACACGTATATGAGTGTGTGTTTACGTATACTAGGTACGAACTGCTGGCACATGACCTTGTTTCACTCTAAATGCTACATCATGGGTTCTTGGTATATCTCAATGTTATTTATGTTTATCTCTTTTTTGTTTTGGTTCTGGAAATCAAATCCAGGGCCTTGCATATGTTAACACAGGCCTTACCACTAAGCTATATCCCCAGCCCACGTCTCCTTTTTAAACTGTTTTCATATTTACAAATACACACATATATACATATAATACTTTATTAAAAGTGGAACTTCTGGGTCAAAGGGTATTTTTGATAAATTGTATCAAATTGCCCTCATTAGATGTCTTGTCAATCTTTACTTTTACCAATAGTGCCCATTTCTCCAGCACAGAATATTTTCAAACTGTTGGGCATTTGCCAATTTGATAAGAAAAAAAATCAAATTCACATTTCTTTAATTATAAGAAGTGGAGCATCTATTCATAGTTTAAAGGCAGAGTCTCCTTTTAAAATATTAACCTGCCTGGCAGAAGTGTTAGGTCCCAACCACTTGCAGTGAAAGAATTGAGCTTTTCTCTGACAGAAAAGAAGAGGTGGCCCAGGGTACCCAGGCCCTAGAGCAACCGACAGATGGAAAGGAGCGTTGGTCTTGGCCTGATGCACCAAGAACCCTGAGGGGCCACAGACACGTGACCCATCTGCTCTGAGTCCCGGGGTTGGGCGGGGGAGGACCCTCTTCTGCAGCTGGCTTGCAGGAGCTGAAGGGCACCTTCCTTTGCCCTCAGGCGCACCTGGGAAGCCTGGTGTGAGGTCTGTGGCTGGCGCTTTCTGGGTGCTGAGATGGACACTAATGCTTTTTATTGGCGGAGGGATCTCTTACTTCCAAAAGGATTCAAGGCAACTGCCTTGGGACCAAGCAAGAGTACAGAGAAAAGAATCAAACCTGTTTCCCCAAGATGATTATGACCGGTCCTAGCAAGGGCTGTGACCAGGGGAGATCCAGGGACGGAAAGAGGGCTGGGCATGGAGAGTCCAGGGCAGAGCTGGCCAGGGTCAGAAAAGCACTGAGTTGGGACAGACCAGCGGCCATGCACTGATGGGCTGCATGAGGCCCCTCCGGTCTCAGCCTTCTTTCTCTTCCCCGTCTCAGCAAGCTCCCTGCAAGAGCCATCGGCCCTGCCATCGGCCCTGCCCGGCTGGCCGGTCCTGTCCTGCAGAGGCTCCCCGTGCTGAGCCAAGCACGTGCCGTGACGCAGGCTGCGAAACAAGGGTGCCTTGTCCCCTGCTACAAGTGGCATTGTGTCCATGTGCCTCTGCCCCTCGTGGTCTTCTTTCACCCCCTACAGTCGCCTGAGGCCGCCAACATTTTCACTAGCAGCCCCTTGGGACCCTGGAGACTCTCTGGCTCCTCTTGTCTCTCCGAGCTCCCCTGGACCTGAGTGATGTGACTGGGGCCACTTCTCTCTTCCTTCACCTGGGGTGACTTCATCTAGCCTGCGTGTCAGAGCACATCTGTATGTCACTGACCCCCAAACCTTTGCCCCAGTTGCGCTCGGCTGCCCCACGGGCTGCGGTTGATCTGCTCCTCCGGGTGGTCCACTGATGTGCCAGGAGGCCCCTGTGGAAACTGAGCACAGCAGTTTTTCTCAAAGCATCCTCTCCCTCTGTGGTTCCTCTTTTGGAAAGGACATGGACTGAACACCCAAGCCCTGGAGGCCTGCTACTCCCTCATTCTGTAGTTAACCTCTCTCCAAACTTCAGGGCACTGCCTCTTCCACATGTCCACCCCTGTCACCTGTCTGCACCGCCACAACCTGGTCTGGGGGCCCAGCCACTTCCACCTGAGTTGTGTAACTGGTTTCTTGGCGGATCACCTTTCCCTTCCAGTTCATTCTGCACCCCACCTTCAGGGCCAACTTCCTAACATCCGAGACTCTCTAGTGCCTTCAAAGTAAAATGCAGACTCTTAAGTCCCACACAGACAGTCCCTCGGGGCTGGCTTGGCAGAGGCTCCAGAGCTCAGCTCCAGAGCCAGGATGCCCAGCTGGAACCCCAGCTCTGCTGCTTCCTGGGCCACGTGACCGGGAAGAGGCCCAACCTCGTGGTGCCTGGTCTCCTCACATGATGAAGATGGACCCCTAAGACCACCACGGGGGGTGTGAGCTGACGCGCGCCAAGTGCTGGGACGGAACCAGCATGTGGCAGGTGCGCACAGAGCAGCCGCCGGGGCCTCCCCTGCCACCCTCTTGCCATCCTCCCCCCAGCGACTTCACACTGAGCCACTGGTCCCTTTGCCTGAAATGTCCACTAACCAAAACATCAGCCCTCCTCTGGCTAGTTCTTCATTACTTTTCAGGGTTCAAGGCAACCGTCACCTCTCCTAGGAAGCCCCCGACCTCCACATCTAGGATGCTTGTCTTCTGCAATCCCAGAGCTAGCCTTAAGATGTTGCCAAGTGTGGGTGTCCACCAGCCCATCACTCTTGGGGAAGAGGCCCTGAGTCACTCATCCCTGAGTTCCAGGTGCCAAGCCAATGCTCAGCAAGGCTGAAGGCCCGCTGTGTCACACCCCCACGCCAGGCAGGCCTGGCGGTCTTGCTACATGCTGTGCTCCTCACCGCAGCTCTCTGAGGCAGGCATTGCATTGTGTCCACCTTGTAGAAGAGGAAATGGAGTCAGGGAGGTCAAGCACTTTGCTCAAGGGCATCTGAGTAGTAAGTGGCAGGATGGGATTGGAATAGAGGCAACCTGCCAGGTGTTGTTTGGTAACGATCAGCTATCAATAAATAAATAAATTCCAAAGGCAGGAGTCAAGAAAATAAAGTGAGCCAAGCACGATGTCCCACACCTATAATCCCAGAAAACTGGAGGCTGAGGCAGGATTGTGAGTTCATAGCCAGCCTCAGCTACTTCAGAAGGCCCTAAGCAACTCAGTTCTTACTGTCTCTAAATTACAAGGGCTGGGATGTGCTCAGTGGTTGAATGCCCCTGGGTTCAATCCCAGTACCAAAAACTAAAAAATAAAAAAATAAAGGAACAGAAAATGAGTTTGGAAGGCCTGGGCAGGTACCACATCTGGTACATGGCAAGTGTCCCCAAAAAACTGGCTGACTGAATGAATGAGAGTAGCCAAGGGGCTGGTGTGCTGTCAGCAAGAGAGGCCGGAGGATGCAAGTGTGGAATCTGACACCCGCTGCTCACACGTGCGCTCCGTGGTCTGACTGCCCCGGCCTTTCCAGTATCCCAGTATTTCCACTGAAAAGTGAATTTTATAAGTATCTAGAGAGATAGGTAGTAGAAGGCATCCACCAGTGGGCACCTGTGTTGGCTCTGGTCCCAGGGGTCTGTGTTTCTGTGCCTCTGGGCTCTGGGGGTGGCTAATAAGGGCTACCAAGGACAGGCCCAGGCCAGGGCCTTGGGGTGACAACCAAGTGGCCTTTCTTGTTCTTCTCAGGAAAGAGTGGTCACCTGGACGTTTACGACCCAAAACTACATCTACGGCAAGTTCTATGAGAACCGTGTCAACATATCAAGCCAAGCCGGGCAGTCGGACGCCTCCATCACCATCGACCAGCTGACCATGGAAGACAATGGCACCTACGAGTGCTCCGTCTCTCTGCTGTCAGACCTGGAGGGCACCCCCAAGTCACGCGTCCGCCTGCTGGTCCTGGGTGAGTGTCTGTGTCTCTTTCCTGAGTCATGGGAAGAGGCTAGGGCCAGGAAAAGCACCTAGTGGCAAGGTACAGACACCGTCGGTCAGGTTCTGCTACTTTTGGGTTTTGTTTCCTCTTTGTGGTGCTGGGTATTGAACCTAGGGCCTTGCACACGCTGGGCAAGCACCGTACCACTGGGCTACACCCCAGCCTCAGTTTCTGCTGCCTTTGAAAACATCCTGAGACGACATTCTTTTCAGATAAGTGACTGATTGGAATGGAAGGGTTTTTTTTTGTTTGTTTTGTTTTTTAATTTTTTAGTTGTAGATGGACACAATGTCTTTATTTTATTGCTTTGTATGTGGTGCTGAGGACCAAACCCAGGGCCTCACGCATGCGAGGCAAGCGCTCTGCCACTGGGCTATAATCCCAGCCCCTGGAATGGAAGGTTTTGTAAGGGCCCAAAAGATCATCTACTTCAATATCCTCATCTTTTAAGATGAGACCGAGAGGAAGAAAGCAACCTCCCAAACCCAGAATTGGAGACACGTGTAACTGTAAGAATCGGCCCCACCTGGAAGGCAGCGACTCTTGAAACCTAAGCAACAGGTCGTCTTTATGTTTCTTTCCGCCTTCACAGCACCTGGCAGTATTTTATTTTTAAGTGCACCAGGGGTTACTTGACTATTTAAAAACACCGTATGGAGCCAGACACAGCAAAGATCATCCGCCTCCTCCGCGGGCAGCCGAGCCCCAGGGAGGCAGGCGCTCCAGCTTCCTCAGGCTCTTCCTTTAAAAACTAGGATTACGTCCTAAAGATCACTCTGCAACTTGCTCTTTCTTTATGCTTCATGCGCGGTTCTCCAGATCAACACAGACAGATCCACCCGGCCACAGCGTACGCCCTGTCACCTGGATGAACCCCGATTACCCAACTGTCCTCCTAGGGAGGGATGTGGAGGCGCTCGCCGTTTCCCCCACAGAACAGTGCTGTGGGATAACCTGTTGTGGACACAGACACAGGGTGCGCACATACGTGTGAGTGGTGGGGTCACTTGAAACAGCTCCAGGTCCTTTTGCCCACTGCATGTCAGGGGCCAGCTGCCTTTTAAGAGGGACCAGTTAGCCTGCAGGGTGAAGCATGCAAGTTTAATCTGAGATCCCACAACTCGGTGAAACCCATGTTTTGCTTTTAAAAAGAAAGAGATTATTTTTGTCCTGCATGCTGCGGGCGGAGTACAGGTCTTGGAAGTTTTCTTCGCAGGGCGGTTGTTGGGCGCAGGCCTGGTGGGTCGCCTGGCGTCCCGCGAGCAGGTGCGCCGTTCGCGCCGCGCGGCCTCTGGCGCCCCCTGGCGTCTGCAGCGGGGGCGCGGGCGTCCCGCTTCCCAGGGACTCTCAGGCAGCCCCGAGTGGGCGGGAGGCGGGAGCGACCCCCTGGCCGCTGGGGTTGCCCGGTCGGGGTCGCACCGCTTCCGGTGGGAGCCGGGTGAGGGCAGGGCGGCCGGCGGAAAGCTCATCGCCTGCGCACTGGCAGCTGCCCTGCCGGCGGTCATCTCGGCTCCGCCTGCTGAGAGAATTCAGGGCTTGCTTCCCCTGCCCTGCGGGGCGGCGGGGTGGGCAGAGCCGGCCTCGGAATGCTCCAGAACCACCCACCTACCCACCTGCCTGCCTTCCCCCCACCTCCCCTCTTTTTTCTCCGGAGATGCCGGTTGGCCTGGGTCACCTCCTTCCCCTCTGTCCCATATCACAAAGCTACCTGGCCCGCACACTTGCAGGACAGGACTCTGGGTGACTGGGCTCCTCCAGGTGTGTGGTGTTTCTGGCCAGCTCCACTGTGGCCGAAAGGCTGCACCTCTTGGTAAAGTCGTGCCTGGGAACAAGGGCGAGAGGTGGGGCGGCGGAGAGCCCTGGTCCTACCTCCGTGGAGCTCGAGAGAGGACGTGGAGCAGCAGCCTGTCCTGGAGCTGGCTCTCTTGGAAACACCCCTTTCTTTCCTCCCCCAGAGGCCTCTCATCCCCACATCGGGCAGGAAGGCAGCTGGTCAGTGGTCTTCAGGAAGCAGCCTCATGCTGTTGCAATCCTGGGGACCTGGGCCAGCACTTAGGAGGCCTGGATTTGGTCCTGGGCCCCGTAGGTTTAGGGACTGTCCTGCTGGGAGTGGCCTCTGATCTGTCACCCACCCTCCCCACACCTGGAGGGTTCCCTGGCCAAGGGGGAGGTGGGACACACCCAACATCAGCACACCTGTTTTCAGGGAGTACTGAAAACAGCTGCTGGCCAGGCAGGGCGGGGTGACCATCAGTGCTCTGCGACCCTGCACCCGCGTGGCAGAACTGGTGGCACTGTTTGCCCGCGGGCCAGCCATCCAAGAGGATGTGCAAAGAAGGAAGCAGAAGGGACAGGCCTGCCCAGGGTTCCAGGAGCAGCCCTCGCCCTGTGTCCCCCC
Source organism: Xerus rutilus (assembly GCA_028644305.1). Classification (NCBI taxonomy): domain Eukaryota; kingdom Metazoa; phylum Chordata; class Mammalia; order Rodentia; family Sciuridae; genus Xerus; species Xerus rutilus. Next base: position 88,569,979 of record CM053410.1, read on the forward strand.
TGCCCTCGGGCTGCCAGCCGAGGTCTCCAGCAAGCTCCAAGCCTTGGCCCACACTGCTGGCTCTGCCTGGAGTGCCCCCTCCTCGGGCCACCCCTGCCCCCAGCATGGCCTCCTTTACCCTCACTGTCCTTCACACCCAGCCAGTGATGTGAGTGGGCCTGCCATCTGCCTTGAGGCAGTGGGCCCGCTTGCCTTTTGTCCCCGCAGGCTTCCCTGACACAGTGTCCAGCACTGCTAAGCACGATGGCGCCCAGTGAGGCTTGTCAGCTACGCACTCTACACCATGGCGTGGGAAGGGGGCTGAGGGAAAGGCACAGGCTCCAGGCCCAGGGAGGCTGGGATCGCTGAGCATGTGAGCTGTTGGTGGCCTGCTGGGTTTGGAACCTCCTTTCTGGGGCTTCCCTTCCCTTATCTCTGCCCCTGTGTCCCTTCAGTCTCAGTGGGCACCTCTGCTGCTCCCCGGAGTCCCTCCTGTTGTCCAGCCAGTGTGGCAATGTATTTTCTGAGTAAAGCATGGGAAGAGGGTAAACCAAAACCAGAGGCCATCACTAAAGGCAGAGCTGAGGGGCTCTGAGGGACCGTCACCTAGGGGTGGGCAAAACCCCAAATCCAGGCCACGGCCTATTTCCGCATGTCTAACGTTATTTAAAAAGCAGCTGCAGAGACATCACGTATTCCATAAATGTAAAAACATTGCCTTCTGGCCCTTCACAGAGAGGTTTTATGGTCCCCTAGTTTCAGAGATAGGAAGATAGGGGACCTGAGGGAGGGACATTTCCCTAACGTGGTGAGGGGTCTGCCATCAGGAGACCGGGGGCTATGAGCAGCTGTCTCCTTTGGGCCCAGTTCCCCATCTTTACAATGGCCATATTGGACTGTCTTGAAAATCCCGTGACTTTGAACTAGGGCACACAGGGACCCGTGCTGGGGTGCCGCTGCCAGACGCCACGCGGGCCCCGGCATGTGCTGCCCTGCGTGGGCGAGGCGGGAGCGGGTCGTCTGGAGTGCATTGATTCCCTAGCGTCACATCTCACCGCCTGTGAACCCACACGGTGGTGCGTGCGTGCTGTGTGGGCTGGTAGGTTCGGGTGGCAGGCGCTGCCCAACCCCATGCCATGTGCTCCTCCCTTTCCCAGTGGCGCCCTCCAAGCCGGACTGCAGCATCGAGGGAGAGACGGTGATCGGGAACAACATCCAGCTGACCTGCCAGTCAGCAGAGGGCTCCCCCGCCCCGCAGTACAGCTGGAAGAGCTACGACACCCAGAACCAGGAGCGGCCACTGGTCCCACCAGGTGACAGCGGCGGGGAGATGGGGTTCACCAAGCAGATGCCCCAGGGCCGAGCCCCACCCAGCACTTGTGATGTCTGGGGCCTTCCATCCCCAAAAGAGGTTCTCACAGTACCTACCTGGCAGGTGGTTGTGAGACATGAAATGATTCACGGGAAGCGCGTGTAAGTGCTGTCTCGGCTCCCCGTTGCCATCCCACTGTCCTGTAGAGGCACAAACCGATGGCCGCTCTGTGCACAGGCACTGGTGGGATTTAATTATAACCTACAGTGTACGTTTCAGGCCCCAGTCTAACCCCGCTCCACCCAAGAGTGGGGAATTTCCTAGTCCCTATCCTATCTGTACCCGCTCCCAGTCCACCCAGGCTCTCGAACCCCCACCTCTGCAAAAATCACCACCCTTTTAAGGCCCTGCCCCAGTGTCACCCCGTGGGCCGCAGGGAAGGAGGTGGGAAGTTCGGCTACTGTTGCCGGGAGACCAGTTCTGTGCTGGGTAGCTGGTATTTGACCTTTAAGTCAGGAAAGAAACTGGCAGGGAAAGAGTCATACCAATATTACACTGCCATCGCCTGGAGCCAGCCCTGGGGAAAGTCCAGCAGGAGCCCACCAGCTGCCCGCCGGCTGCACCCAGTGCTCCCCAAGACCAGGGATGACAGGGCCCGATGTATCCCTCAGGTTTACCTTCTAGGAGCCCTTGCAGTTCTGTGGGGGTTGAGGACACAGGAGGGGCCATGGGTGCTGGGGCCTTGGGGGGCCCTCCAGGTGGATGCAGTTTCGGGTTCCATCAACCTAGGGTGGATTCCGTCACTCTTTCACTCACTTGGGACAAACACAAGAGCCTCTTAAAAATGAGAAGGTGCCAGGCTCAGTGGTGCACGCCTGTAATCCCAGCACTTAGGGAGGCTGAGGCAGGAGAATCACGAGTTCAAAGCCAGCCTCAGCAATGGCGAGGCACTAAGCAACTCAGTGAGACCCTGTCTCTACATAAAACACAAAATAGGGCTGGGGATGTGGCTCAGTGGTCGAGTGCCCCCGAGTTCAATCCCCAGTACCAAAAACAAAAACAAAAACAAAAGCGAAGGGCTCAGTGGCCACACTGGCCTGGCGCACGGGACGCTGCATCAAGGGCTTCGGCAGGCTTCCAGTTCTGCCTGTCTTCCTGCTTGGCCAGTGTTTCCTGATGTGTCTGGAATTTTTGTTGAGACGACCTGGCAGCTGTCCTCGGACCCTGTGGCCTCTGGTCTCTGGCTGTGGGGGACACGGTGGCTCCAGCGAAGGTCATGGCGGGTCTGCCGTGGACTCTGGTTGCACCTAACCTTCCTGGCAGCCACGTGTGTGGGGATCCAGAGCTGACAGTCACAGGGACGGCTCGTGCTGTCCCACAGTGGTGCGCAAGGGGAACAGGAAGCTCCCCTGGAGGGACATTGGCTGGCAGTGGGCGGGTGGTGAAGAGGGTGCGTGGCCACTCAGCCTCTGTGTCCTACCTAGAGCATCCATGAAATGGGCCCATCCACTCCACAGGGTTGTGGAGTCCAGGTGCAGGTAAAGCACTGAGCCAGCACCTGGCGGGCAGGGAGCACTCAGCGCACACCAGCTGTCCTGCAGCAGGAGCAGGCCGGGCATGGGGCACTGTGTGGCGACGGCACAGTCCAGCGAGGCTGAGGGCCAGGTGCACACATGGGCAGCCATGATGAGAGGGACAGTTGGTAGCAAGAGACACCATGAGAGGCCAGGGAGGCCAGCCTCTGTCTGGTGGGCCTTAGCACCTTCTAAGAGCCTCACAGAGGCACCTGGTCCCAGCTGTCTGCCTCCCTGGGCAGAGACCTCTGTAGTAGTAAGGAGCCAAAGCCTAGTTTTTGCGTGGTCCACGGGGAGGCTTGAGTGCAAGGCCGGAGGTTGGAGGGAGGCTGGCCTCCATCTCACAGCAGCTTTGACCTGCCTCGTGTTCAGATTCGCTCGTCAGAACTGGGACTGGGAGTGACAGGAGAGGCTGTGAATTGTACCACAGGTGCCACCTTGCAGAGGCTCTCAAGCCCCACCTGCCTCCGGCACCTGTCACTGCCTTCTTCCTCGGTGTGTCGGTCCAACACCTCTTCTGACTTCACACCACTGCAGTCCACCATGGTGACATGGCCCCTCCGACCTTCTGCATTTGAAGCAGAATGTCTGACGCTGGACGGGTTCCTCCTGAAGTAGCACTCAGTGGAACACACTAGCAGTGAAAAGCACAGGGATCACAGCCAGGAAGCCCACAGTGGAGTCCTAACTTCTCCACTGTGTGGCTGCAAGTTAGTCACAGCCTCTCTGACCCTTGGTATCATCATCTGAAAAACAACAAAACCAGGAGGATCCTAATATCACCTTCCTGGGAGGCTGCAAGAGGGTTAGAGGTCACCCACGGGAGGCCTCTGAACACACTTTGTAACCTGTCCCAGGCAGCTGAGTTTCACCTACTGGAAGGAAGAGCAATTTGAATATCAAGGAAGGAGGAAGGAATAATCCTGGAGGCTGGAATGCTCTAGGGAAGAGGTTGTGAAGGACAGGGATGGTCCAGGAGGAGAGGTGGCCGCCGAGCTTATGGACAAGCCACAGTAGCAGGGGGTGGGCAGAAAAGTCAGGTCTCCTCAACTCGGCTTTAGTGTCCGGGGAGACCAGGGTTTCTGGGAGGAAAGCTTTTCACAGCAGCAGCCAAGTGAAGGTGGGAGGCAACGGCTGTCCCCTTTGTGCACCTCAGCCACAAGGTGTCACCACTGCAGTAGAAATGGTGGCTTCCCTGGATTTCAGACCCGATGAGTCGCTTTACAAGGGAGCTTTGAGCCCCAGCTCCTTCATAAAGCCAGACCCACAGCACAATTGCGCCCCACTCACAGCAAGGAGCTGGGGAAGACGGGGCTGGCCCAGTGCACCAGGAGGCCCACGCTGCCCACCTCTGCCAGGCTGGTACTGTCTGCAGGGCACTGTGTGCACCAGACGTTAGGCTGAGTGTCACCTTGCAAAGCTTCAGGTCTCCTAAGCATGCCCAGGGCCTGGGAACACCCCCCACAGTGCGGTCCTTCAGGGTGCCTCTGAACGAGATCCAATTCATTTAGGAAACGGGACTGCTAGTGCCATAGACCCTTGTCAGAGATTCCCAGTGCTGGTTAGCTCGTGGGGACACAGAGAGCGCTGCCCTTAAAGAGCACATTTGACCCCCGCTCAGAGACGTCCACGCTTGCTTTGGTCACGGACCCCCTCGCCAGGACCAGAAGTGTATTTCAGAACACGCAGGCGGGATTCCAGGACAGAAAGGGCCGTGTCTGAGAGAATCCAGGGGGCAGTGCCCGGATTTCCAGGGAGGAATTGGAAGAAAGCGCTGCCTTTGTGAAAAGATTGGATGAAAACAACCCCAAACCATGCGCTGATGTTCCTAGCTGGGGAGATTAGGGGCTTTCTCGTGTGCCCTCCTCCCGCAGAGGCTTTCTCCGACCCTCAGAAGAGATCCAGCCTCTCACTCAGCTCCAACAGCACCGTTGGGATTTTGTTCCGTGACTCCTCCTGGAGACCGAGCAGGCCAAGAGGACAGGGGCCCTCTTCACTGGCCTATAGCTGTGGTCAGCGTGAGTCTCCAGGTTGAGCTAGCTACAGTGACAGGTTTGTGTCACATGCACTTTCTTAAATGAGCCCGCCTTGCTTTCGTGGCGTGAGCTGCTTCAGGGAGGCTGTGGAGCGCTCCAGGAGTTCTCGGCCTAGAACAGGCTTCTGTCTCAGCCTTCCCACTTCTTAATTTTGTCCGGGACCTGGAGATGGGAAGCCTGTTCCACCCACTGCACGAGGTGGTTGGGGGCTGAGAGCATGTGGTGGCGCATCCAGCACAGGACAGGCTGCTGGAGACAGAATGGGGAAAGACTGGGGACCGCCAGGCAGGGCTTCTCCCTGGGGAAGTGACAGGAGATTAAGCCACATGACGGCCAGGCCAGGCCTGTAACCTGTCACCAGGAGAGGAGCTGGACTTGTTGCTGCAGATTAGGGGCAGCCTCTGAAACAGCAGGGGCAGGAGGAGCACCCAGGAAGGAGGGCATGTGACCACCCGGTGGCAGCAGGGGGTAGAGGCTGGCTTTGCAGTAAAAAGGAGGCCGGGTCTCCAGCTCCTGCCTGAGGAGCACGCCCAGCGTTGAGGGGCACTTGCATTGTGTGCACAGAAAGCTCTTGGGTGAGGAGTCGCAGGACCCCTGAGGCTGCTGCTGCTCCTGCACTTAGGGTGGTGTCTTCACTCCCACTTCCCAGCTGAGGCTCCGAGAAGCTAAACGGCTCCCTGGAGCAGTGTGGGGTGAAAGGGAGCCTAGCCGGGGCCCACCTCCTCCCCAGCCCACACCACCACACCGCACACACACACACAAAACACGGTACTCCTCATGTCCACGCACCCCGGCCCGCGTCACTCGCCACACCACTCCCAGCCTGCGCCACCCTCCACGGCGGACATCCTGCGGTCAGCGCTGGGGCTCCCCAGCTGGGGTTTCCGTCTCTGGTCGCATGGGTGTGGCCAGCCTGCCCGCCCGGCAGCACCCTCGCAGCTCCCGGTGCCCACCGCTTCCCCCGTCCTCGGTACACACCAGGCCACCCACCAGCAGCACCCACGTCATGCCCACCAGCTGCAGGGCAGGTGCGACCAGCTCTGACCGTAGATGGAGAAACAGGCCCAAGGGGGCCACGTGACTGCCGAGGGCGCAGGGCTAACAAGCTGCCCGCCATCGAGCCCCGTGGCTGAGCCACGGAGGTGCAGGGCCACTGCGGCTCCTGGAGAGCTGCCGCTTGGCCCGGTGCTCCCTGCCTGCGCCCGCCTCACTCGCTGCTGTCCCCCAGTCTCAGGCCAGAGCGTCTTTCTGAAGAACATCTCCACAGACATGTCGGGCTACTACGTCTGCACCTCCAGCAACCAGGTGGGGAAGGAGTCCTGCAACATCACCGTGGCTGTCAGACCCCGTAAGAGCAGCTGGGGAGCGAGGGGTGGCTGGCCATGGTCCCCACCCTGAGTGCCAGGGGAGATGAACTGGGACCCCCGTTAGGGCCACTCACTTGCAAGGCAGCATGGGAACCTGGGCAAGATGCCACCTGCCCCAGGCATGCCCTCTGTTTTAGTCCACTGTTTCACTGCTGTGACTGAAGGACCCGAGCGGCACAACTGTGGAGGAGGAAGAGTGTATGTGAGGGCTCAGGGTTTCACAGGTCTTAGTCCATAGGAGGCCGGCTCTGCTCCTCAGGCTGGAGGAGAGGCTGAACGTCCTGGCGGGAGAGGGTGGCGGAGGGAAGCAGCTCACATCAGGGTGATCAGAAGGCAGAGAGAGTCCACTCGCCAGACATACATACATATGTCCCAAAGCCGGGCCCCGATCCCCACCTCCTCCAGCCACACCGACCACTTCAGGGATTGACTGACGGATCAGGCGAAGGCTGTACCCCAACATTGCTCCTTCAAACCTTCCTGCATTGTCTCACACTGGAGCTTTGGGGGACACCACAGCTAAACCATCACACCCTCACCGTGAGGACAGTCCAAGCGTGGTGTAGCCCAGAGTGCTGAGGCCCAGAACCAGAGGCCTGTCTGTCCCTTCTCTAACTTGAAGAGCGTCCCTGGCCTGACTGGTCACAGTCCTGCAGACTATACCTTTAGAGGGGTGTGGCCAAAAGCCAATAGTGCCGTCCACTGGGCCCAGCGGCTGGGAGGGACCTGCCCCAGCATCCTGCATGCCTCACTGCCCCTTTGGGGTCTGAGTCATGTCAGGGGCCGGGAGGTGAGCTGCTCTGTCCTTCTGCAGCCTCCATGAACGTGGCTCTGTATGCGGGCATCGCTGGGGGCGTGGTGGCAGCCCTTATCATCATCGGCGTCATCATCTACTGCTGCTGCTTCCGGGACAGGGACAACAAGGTGGTGGAGGACGCAAGGCCGTGAGTGTGGGCAGCAGCTGTGGAGGGTGGGCCCACTCCCCACAGACACGCCCACCACCTCTGGGGGCAGCTACTGCTTTGGCACCCCTATTTTGTAGCAGAGAAAAGTGCAACTTGCCCATCCTGGTGTGCCCGCAGTCCCAGGGCTGGCCTCTGGGGTCTGTGGCTCTGCAGTATCTGCTTGGTCTGGGGCCAGGCCTGTGCGGGACCTTGTGTTGCTCCCTAGCACCTGCAGGTTAGGAATGGAACAAGTCTGGCACCTTCCTGCGCGCTGTCAGCCTGGCCCTCCTGGGCAGTGTCCCTTTGCAGCTGGTGGTGGGGTGGTGAGTGTGAAGGCGCCAGAGTCTGCACATAGTCTTCCCATAGTCTGCACAAGGCCCAGCTTCCCTGGGGCCCCAGTGAGGGTGAGCCTTCCCCTCTGTCTCCACTGCCTTGCAGGAGCCGGGCAGCCTACCAGGAGCCATCAGAGCAACTGAGAGAGCTTCCCAGAGAGAGGGAAGAGGAAGACAGCTACAGGCATGAAGACCAGAGGAGCTCAGGGCGCGAGTCTCCTGACCGAGCTGACCAGTGACGGGCCACTGCAGCTGGGGTGCAGGAAGGGTCGGGGCGCAGCCGTCTGCTTCCTGGCCTCCTCCCTCCAGGCCCAGCCTCTGTCCTCCAGCCCAGGCAGTGGTGGGAGCGCTTCTTCCCATGCCTGTTGCTGGGGGCCTGGCTGGCCTGGCCGAAGGAATCTCACCTGTGGCCCATTTCCCTGAACAAGGACCCCTGCCCGCCTGCCACACCTAGTTGCCCCTTGACCTGGACTGGGCCGCAGCCTCCACCTGCAAGCGTGCACTGCACATGGGCAGCCCTGCTCAGAACTGTCCCAGGGTGCAATGCCAGCCTGGAAGGGTGCCCAGCACCGAGGGGAGCACCTAGCACAGCACCTAGCAGAGAGCTGCGCTTCGTACACTTCTGATGAGAGAGTGAGGAATAAATGAGAAAGCCAAGGGCCCCATCGTCCACCTGGGCCAGGGCACGCTGCTCACCTGGGCCACACCAGCTGGCCTTCAGCCTCCAGCTACCGGCAGCCTCAACTGGGGGTACACGTCTATTTCCTGCTGGCCTGGAGTAAGAGCGCCTTGGACAGCCCAGGCCTCGCAGCTCTTGCTTCCCTGGAGGCCCCGCAGCTTAATGCGGACCCTGCTTTGGAAGGGTGGGCTTCCTTTCTTGGGCCTCTCTGATAGGACTGCGTGCCCAGGGAGCACTGCGTCCGGCCCACTTGGTAGTGAGTTAACGGGATTCATCTAAAATGAACACACTCCAGCTCGCAGACGGTGCCGGGGCCCCTGTCCTGGTGGCTCTTCCCTCGGTGGCTCCCAGGAGTGGCAAGCCCACTTCTGCCTCCCAGCCCACGCTGCTCCTGGTGGTGGCTTCCCAGTGCCTCAGCCTCAGCCCTCCCAGCCCACCGCCCTGCCTGGCTGCCTGGGTCTCGCCATCCGCTGGTTGTTCTCTTCCAAACGCAGTTTACTGCTAAGCAAATATTGATGTCTTCTCTGGATGACCAGAACAGCAAATGCTCAGCTTTATTGTCCCCTTGTGATTTTTAAAAAATGTATATTTTTATATGTTTTGTTAAATTCTTTGCTGCATTTGTGATGCTTTCAGCAATAAAATCTCTGGTGGAGACTCCTCCTCCTTGTGATGTGGACTGTTTTCATGGAGGCAGCCCAGGTGTCCAGGGGTCCCGCAGCCTCTTCTTAGGAGAGGTGAGGGTAGCAGACAGAGGTGGGAATCCTCAAGGACTGGGTGTCACTCTGGTGCTGGGAATGGGACAGAGTGGTGTTGGTGGCATCTCCCAGAACCCTGTGGTGTCAGGAGGGTGTGGCAGGCCTGGGTGCCAGGCACCCGCTTCCAGGGGAGAGTCGGGGTGCTCCTGCTGTGCGTCCAGTGGCGTCCCTCCTGAGAGGGGTGACCATCCTCCTGTCATCTTCCTGCTGCCAAGAACCGTGCCCACCTCTGCACATCGCTTCCCCAAACATCTCAGCTCCACAGTCGGCTCTCGGCTGACACTGACTCTCCTGTGAGGCTTTTAAGGTCCTCCCCTGTGTCCCTCCATGGGGCCCACACTCCCTCCTGCCCCAGCATGGACTCAGCTCTGTGGGGACCCACACACACATCCCTCTCCACCCAGGCCCATAAGCTGTGGCTCACAGGAGCTGGGCCAAGTCTGCTGAATGGGTCATGCTGGGCTCACAGTGTCCTGCCACAGACACCTCCTGGCTTCCAGGTCCCTTGAGGTGCTGGCCAGCCCTGGTGGTGCAAGTTCCGGCACATGCTCTGAAGGCGGGTGGGAGCAGATGACTCCATCTCTGTTTTGTCCTGATTGTTCTCTGCCCTCCAAGGGCTCTGTGTCTTGCCTGCGAGAGCCCCAGGTGTAAGCAAGAGAGCCAGGGAGATCAGGACCCAGCACGTAATTCAACAGCAGGTGTTTTGTGGGCACCTACCATGTGCCTGGCCTGTGGTCTCCAGGACACCTTCACATAGGAGCTAGGCTCTAGTGGAGGAAGAACCCAGCAACACCGTTACCTGGGGGAGAGAAGGTGCCACAGGGACACACTGGGGCAGAAAGCAGCCGGGGGAGTCTGGTTGCTTCCAAGAGGAAGCTACCTTCAGGCCACACCTCGATGAAATGGAGGTTTAAAGCAGAAGAGCGTTACTTGCGTCCAGTCTCACCCAGGAGGTAACATTACAGGTTCCTGCTCAACTTATTTCAGTCCGGAAACTCAGGGGAATTTAGATCGCTGCAGGTTCTCACACAGCCAGAACTGCCACAGCAGGGTCTCCTGGGCTGACGGGCATCCACTGCCACTTCATGGTGACCACCGACAGTTCAGAGACTCAGGTGCTGCAGAATAGAGTCAAAGGCCACCCAGCTAGCTGTTATTTGGCACTTGGGTTTCCACAGAATCCTCCCTTGCGGTTTCAGTTACTAGGGCATATGACAACGTTGGCTGTGCGCATATCACCTATGGAAGGTCCCGGGCTGCTTACAGATGTCCCCACGAGGTCATATGTAGTGTTGGCTTGCTGCTCACATCTGTCCAGATGATTCTTTCCATCCACCTGACCCAGGCCCATCTCATCCAGGGGCATCTGTGCCCTCTGTGGCTGACCGGTTATGGAATCAGAATAGGACAGGTTGGTTACCTTGAAGGAACCCTTGTCCTCTGTGGTACTGTAACCAGACATCTTATCACCTGCAGAAATTCTGGAAGATTCTCTGGTCTTAGCCCCATCCCTGGATATTCTAACTTGTTTCGATTTGGGTGGAGCTAGCAGTGACATGTAAGCAGTCACCTCTGGATATTCTCGATGGGGCCCTGGCATCTGCAGAAGTGGTTCTGTTGGGAAGTGTAGTCCTGTGGGAGGAGCCTCCTTGGGGACCCTTGGCTGCTGAGTTTGCATAGTGAGATCACCTGTTCTCAGCCTGTTTCCAGAAAGATCTGGCCCTTTTTTCTGTCTTGTGTTTTCTGCACCTCCTCAGTCAGCCAGGTCAGCCTGGACACTCCCTTCTTTCCCATTCATACTCCAAAACTTCCCCCAGCTCCAGTGAGGTCAGTATGTCTGGGAACTGCTCTTTCTTCCTAAGGGCGTCCTGAAATCTCTGCTGTGATCCAGGATGTGCTGATCTCCATGAAGGCAAGCTCGATCCCTGGCTCCGTGTGGAGTGGATTTCCGTCTGGATCAACTGCACTGTCACACGGCACGGACTGAGCATGTGTGAGGCTGACGTCCAACAGCAGCTTCTTTCCCTCCCACCCAGCAGGTTTAGGGCCAGACTCAGGTTCCCAGGCTTGTGCCCGTCTCCATGGTCGGTCTCGCATGCCCCAGGGCTGGGGACGTCTGCCAGCAGCCAGCAGAGCAGGGGTGGCAAAGCAGAGGCATAGCGGCTTCCTTAAACTGCTCCAGAGGTGCTCATGTCTGCTCTGCTAGGGTGGGCACTAGTCACAGCATCGCCCAGCACGCAGGGCAGGCAGGGCACACCGCAGGCACCTCGCCTTATCGGACAGTTCAGGAGGAAGAGCCACGGGCTGCTGGTTCTGGCACAGCTGCCACGCCAGCTCCACCTGGCCTCCCATGTCAGAGGACCAGGGCTTGGCAGTGACCTCCTCTGGCAATGGCCTCCTCCACTAACCTTGCCAGCAGGTGGTGGAGTGGGCAGGAGGCCCGGCTCGGCCCAACCCCAGCTCCTCGCACCTGCCCACACTTCCTCTCAGTCTTGAGCCACGGGCGGGGAGGGGAGGGGTGAGGGTGGAGACCCAGTCAGGGGTTTTGTTTTAAATTTGTACGCGGCTGTCGTGAACCATTATAATAGACATTTCAGGATAACATTACACACGCATTTCTGAAGAGCTTTGCATTCTTTAAAATCACACTCTAAAAATAATAAGAACTACAGGAAAATTAGGATTAGAGGCAGCTACATTGAAGCAAGAAACTAATGAGATCAAAAAATGAATGGGTCTGTCACCGGGTCACATTAAGACGCTGACGATCCTGGTGAAAATGCAGTGTCACTGATGGACACCATTAGCACCAAGCTCACGGTCACTGGACCTCAGTGCTGGCGCTCACTGCTGAAGACCGGCTCATCCGTAGGTGAAAATGACCCAGACAGCTCCTCTGACTTAAACAGGGGAATCTTCTAGAATGTTGGCTTTTTTCACATTAATTTTTAGCCGTGTGCTTATCTCTGACCTTGCGCTTTCTCGCTAGTGTGTGGACAGATCCTGCTCTTGCTGGTGTGGGAAAGGCCGGGTACCTTGCAGGGTGGAGTGTACCGGGCGTTCATCTGCTTACATGCGGCCCAGAGTGTGGCCCTTTTCATCCATAACCCCTTTTGTACCATGAGGGAAAGGCCCTCTGTTTCAGTCAGCTCAAGCCAGGCCGTGCTGCGTGGCCACATGCACTCTCGGGGCCTCCTGGGAGCACAGCTGGGTAGGCTCAGCTCTGCTCCGGGCCTTCCTCATTCTGCGGCCCAGGCTGAGCTCACCCGAACTCCTGCACGGCACTGATCTCAGGCCCAGGGAAAAGAAAGATGGCAAGACCACGAGATGACCCTGAAGCCTCAGCCGGCAGCAGTCCCTGGGGGCTCTGCTCCTATTCAGGGCTCAGAGGGAGCCATGAGCCAGGGCAGGGCTCGCCTCCTCCTACAGGGCCACCCCTCTCCTGTGTCCTCATGGTCTCCTGCACACACGGCTAACCACGAAGCAAAGCCAACAGATTCCTGATCTCGCTTCACTGGCAGCCACTTCTCTCAGGAAAGGAGGCTCCCATGCAGAACGTCTAGCCATCGCATGTGGCTTGGCCTTTGTCTTTCTCTCCTTGTAGAAAGGCCATTCTGAGAGCCAGGGGAGAGCAGGAGGTGCAGCCTGTAGGGCTGGAGCTGGGGGAGGCGGCCCTGCAGGAGAAGGAGCCACTGCCAAGGCTGCAGCACCCACCCCTGCATGGGCAAGGCTCCATGCCAGTCCTCCCACTCCCACCGGGCCCCACCTTCCCTGGCTGAAGCCAGAGGACAGCACGCCGGGCCACGCCCTCTGTGGGGTCACCTCAGAGGTGACCACTACAGCGCTGGGAAGAGAAGGAAGAACAGAGGAGGGAGAGAGGGGTGCAAATGAGAAACCCCAGGGCATCTGTCCTCGCCTGCAGCCCTGTGCGTGGGCTGTTTATCGGGCGCCCTGCATCCCCACCCACCCCACCTGTGCACCTTTAGGAGGGAGAGGAGGGCTCGTCCCACCTTCTAAATGCCTTAAAGCTCATTCACTATAAAAGTCACTAAAGCAGTTTAAGTTCCAAAAAAAGGAATTCAGAAAGACTCACATCCTATTCTGAGTGCCTAAAGAACAAGCAGGGTCTTTCCAATTCCAGAGGAAGGGGTTCAGCCTCAATGGCTGTCCTGACAGGTCACATAGGTGTCTGGGGAGGCTGTTGGGCGTGGGCAGGGTGGTGAGGATTGTGTGGGGTCCCTTCCCTACACTTTCCCTTTACATTATTTTTGTTGAAACAATCTCAGACTTACAAAAAAAATGTATAAATACAATACAGAGACTGTCTTACCCGTTTGAGGGTAAGTGGCTGACATGAGGCTCCACTGCCTCCAAACACTGGAGTGTGAGTTTCCCCTGTGCAACCGCAGCGGAGCCACAGAACCCAGAGTCAGCATGGGCACTGCTGCCAGCCCACTGGGCTTCACCAGCCTTCCAGCAGTGTCCACCGGAGCCAAAGCATCTGGTTTAGAATTGCTCTGTACATTCAGTTATCACACATATTTAGTCCCCTTCAATTCCTGTGTCTTTCCTTGATTTCCGTGACTTTTACACTGATGAGTACAAGCCAGTTATTTTGTAAAATGACTCTCGATTTAAGACGTCTGATGTTTTCTCTTGATTAAGCTCAAGAAAATCCCAGATGTGAAGCTGTTCTGGTCACACCCAGCATACGGCACAGGGTGTGCTGGATTTCTGTTTTCCTGTTACTGGAGATATTGACTTTGATCACGGGATTAAGGTGGTGTCTGCAAGTCTTCTCCATGCTGAAGCTACTCATTTCCCACTGCAAATCCTAAGTATTGGAAGGATCTTACAGAATATGTGAAGATTTCAGTTCTCATCAAACCTTTAATTTATGCATGGATCTCTGAAATCTTTCTAGATTCTTGCATTTCAGTGTTAGGCACCAGGTTATGATCCATTGCTATTATTATTTTGACACTTGAGTTGTCCCAGTGTCTCACCTGCACTGAGTTTTGTTTGTTTGTTTGTTTAGTGGTGCTGGGGGTTGAACCCAGGGCCTTGTGTGTGCGAAGCAAGAACGCTACCTGTTAGGTCGGTTCAGGGTCCAGGGTGTCCAATTAGGGGGGCCAGTCAGGGCAGCTGCGGAATGGAGCGGCCAGCCAGACGCTGAGGGTACCAATAGAGGCTCCTGTCAATCAGCGGGTTTTTCCTGACTTATCCAGGAAGGACTCTGGCCTTCTCTTCCTGCCCTACGCCCTCCCCTTCCTGACCGGGCCTTTTAAAATTGTCTGTACGCCAGAACACGGGCACCATTCTCTCGGACACACTCTGATGGACGGGGGAGTTCAGCCCGAGAGCATGTATTTCCAATAAAGCCTTGCCCAGTGGCTTTAATTCGCCTCCTTTTGGTCATCTGGCTTTACACTACCAACTGAGCTATGTCCCCAGCCCCGGACCCGCAGTGGGACCTGCCCTTTCCAGCTGGCTGCTTTGACCTTTGACGGGTCCCTATCATTCCTTGTGCACTTTCTCACTTTCTGCCATCCCTCTTATAGGCTGGTTGTGTCCTGTTTTGTCCCATCCTGACATTAGCAGCTGTCTCTCCAGGACCCTGGACTTGTTTAGTGGAAGATGGAGTGCAGAGGCGAGGCCTGGAGGGAGGGTGCTCACTGCCCTGGAGAAGCTCAGTGCCCACGCCCCAGCAGTGAGAGATCTAGCCAGTGAGACACTCAGCTTGTCCCCCTCCATGTTTACTTCTACCTTTGAAGCCAGAATTAGACAGGCAGGCAGTGTAGATAGGTAAATGGAGTCAGGTCGATCAAGGAGGCCAATTTGGGTCTGGGAAGTGGGAGAAGTATTGAAATGTTAATGCCTCCAGAGCCCTTCCTCCAGCCTTATCAGGATAACCTGCCCCTGCTCCAACCTGTTGCTAAGGTCGCCTGTCCCAGGGATTGTCCCTCTCTACTGGGGAGTTGTTAATTATGCCCCTTTCCTGCCTCCACATTTGTTCACCTTTTCACCTTTTGGCCATCCCTCGGAGCATCTCCTGGGCCTAGTAGGTACGCAGGAAGGTGAGAGATAAGGGGAAGAGAGCAGGAGAACAAAGGAAGCCTAGGACAGATAAAAAGGCCAAACACCTGTACTTCTGGGGATACCAGGATGCAGCTATGGCCCCTTCTCCCTCCCAGGAGAAGTCTGTTACCCCCTTTTTAAATAAACCCTGCTTTATATGCTTGCCTGGGTGTGTTTCTCTAATGTTCAAACTTTAGCATGTGAAGGAGCAGGACCTTCACTGGTAACTGGAGGCAACACCCTCACCTCCCTGTATTAAAGAGGATCAGGTCACATCAGCACATCCAATCACAATCCCACGCGGCACTGGGTCCCTTTGCCTTGACTGCCGGGGAAGCTGGGCCCCAGCTTTTCCTTTGGCTGTTTGCTCACTCTGTTCCCTGGAGGGCCACCCTTCCTTTTCCCCGGGCACCCTGCTGTGGAGCAGCCCTGAGGCTAACGTGTGGGGGCTCTGGCTTCCCAGGAGGACCCCGCGGCAGGTATTCTCCTGAGCCTCCTCTCGGAGCCAAGCGGCTTCTGCTTCACCTTTAGACGGCTGGCCGTCCTTGGACTGAGGCTTGGGTGGTGTGAGGGGTTCCACCTAAGAGTTGGTGCTGTTTTTAACTCCGTGTAGATCCAATTGTTCCAGCACCATTTGTAGGAAAGCTTGTTCTCCTCGCCTCAACCTGTCTTGGTACCTTTACAAAAACAAAACAAAACAACATGCCATCTATGTGGCTCTATTTCTGGACTCCATGCTTTCCATGAGCTATTTGTCTACTTTTATGCCAACATTGCGCTGCTTTGGTCACCGTGGGTCTGCAGTAAGTCTTGAGCTCAGCCATAGTTCTCTTAGTTCTTCTTCAAGGTTGTTTTTGACTATTCTAGATCCCTTTTCTACATAAATTTGAAAATTAACTTTTTCCTTATAAAATAAATGCTTGTAATTTTAATTAACAGATCAAGTTGGAGAAATTGTTATCTTAACATCTGAGTCTTCAAATTTATGAGCACGGTATATTTATCTTATTATTTAGGTGTCCAATTTCTCTCAGGAATTTTGTAGTTTTCAGTAAGGGGATGTGCAGTTATTTTGTTAAATTTAAAATTTGTTCAATTTTGTTGATACTATTATAATTAGTTTTTGGATTTTCATCTGTTCTGCTTATTTTGAAGTTCTGTTATTAACCACATGCATTTAAAGTTGTCTTCCTACTCAATCAACCTTTTTATTAGAAGGAAGAAATGGTCTTATCAGTGGCAATGCTGTCTCAAAGTTTATATTGTCTAATATTAAATAGAACAAATTTGCTTATTTTCTTCATGATGCTATTTATTTATTTATGTATGCATTTATGGTACCAGGGGTTGAACTCAGGGGCACTCAACCACTGAGCCACATCCTCAGCCCTATTTTATATATTTTATTTACAGAGAGAGTCTCAATGACTTGCTTAGCACCTCGCTTTTTTGCTGAGGCTGCTTTGAACTCACAATCCTCCTGTACCAGCCTCCTGAGCTGCTGGGATTATAGGTATGTACTACCGCACCCGGCCATGATGTCTTTTTAAATTATTTTGGATTTGATCTGTGCCATTATATTTAAAATGGATCTTCCTTTTAAAATCCATTCTGATGGTCTCTTCCTTTAAAATGGAGGGTTTGTTTCCATGTAATATTATCCATATATTATATATACTATGTTATATAATAGATACTACATACACTATAAATTATACAGACTATAATTATATACAAAGCACACATATATACCATATATTAAACATATTAGTACACTTTCTATTACATATTCTATGGTGATTGTATGATATGATATGTAACGTATGATATATGTTTTCTATGTACATAAAATACACACTGGGCCAACCATGCTTTCTGTTTCCTCTCAGCAGAACAGAGCTTGGTATGTGAACCTCTCGGGGCTGCACTGAGAGGCTAGCAAAGATGTGGTTGAACATGGAAAAGGCCTGTGAAATCTTCTAGTCCCTGGTGTGCCCGCCTGAGGCCTCTGGGGTGAGGAAGCTCAGGTGTGAGGATCTGTCTCTCCAAGCGTGAGAGGCTTGCAGACAGGCCCCGACACTCCTCCTGGGGTCTGAGTAACCACACACCTGGCAGCTGGCTCACAGCACTTGGCTATTTCCCATTACTTCATTCCTTCCTGATCCCTTTGGGAGAGGTTCTTGCACCAGTTCTAGCTCACTGGTGCGGGGACGGGCCAGCTTGGTCTGGGCTCCTGTGCAGCAGTACCTGGGATGAGGTCTAAGGAGGTAGTATCAGGAGGCAGACAGGACGGAGCAAGAGTCAGGCAGGGAGTGAGTCAACACAGTCTGTGCTACTGAACTGGCCACTGCTGTGGGCAAAGAGGGCCCAACGCCCAGGCCCACTCTGGGAACTGAGACCGTCCTCAGTTGTCCCTCTGGAGGGGTGAGCCCTTGGCGAGTTTACCTACCAACTTTGCTCTGGGCAGATTCTGTTGGTTAAGGGCTGTTAAACCAAACCTGGCCTGATTCCTCATGTAAGGAGCTGCAGCCTCCGTCAATAAGTGAACAACCGAAAGCCTGACAACTCAGAATCTGCCTTGCAACAGCAGCCAGGGCTTGGCCAATCAGAACCACCAGCGCTGGCCAGTCCATCGCAGGTGTCCTCCACATGCAAATCAGGCAAAGGCGTCCGGCTTCCTACTCTGTTTCTGTGTGTGGCTTCCTTTTCTCTGGCTATAAATACAACCTGCACATGTGGTGGGGTGGTACATTCTGAATTGCTGCCAGATTCTAGGATTGCCAGTAAATGCCAATTAATATGCACGAAACCGGATTCCTTGCACCGTCTTTCAAAAGGATTGTTTCTGGGCTGCCACTTTCCCATGCTTCCTGGTGCCCCTGGTGGGTGAGTGGGTGGCATCCTTCAAAGACAAGAGACTGCAGCAGGTGCTTGTGCAGGTGCAGAGCCGGGAGCCGACCTGAGCGTCCTGGCTACAGTGCAGTCAGGTGGCCAGTGGGGGAGACCCAGGGACCAGGACCTGTCCCCCAGGCCAAACTTCTAAGGTGGCCCCACCTCAAGGAGCCCCAGGTCCCGAGGGCCTCCTATGGCTCTGAGTTGCAGTCACAGTGTCCAGGGTGTGGCAGTGGCGGAATCTGGCCTCTCTGGTTGTTTCCTCTGGTGAGGCCTCGATGCCTGCTGCCAGTTCCAGAGGTGTGGGCTGCAGCAGCCCCTCCCTTCTCCATAATGGCTGGACGGGGCACGACTTGGCCAGGGCACCACTGAGAAAAGCAGAGGGCCCCACTGCCTTTCCCCAGCCCGAGTCCTCC
Organism: Xerus rutilus; assembly: GCA_028644305.1. Taxonomy (NCBI): domain Eukaryota; kingdom Metazoa; phylum Chordata; class Mammalia; order Rodentia; family Sciuridae; genus Xerus; species Xerus rutilus. The sequence goes on from CM053410.1 coordinate 88,588,346, forward strand.
AGGTCAACCAGGGGCCAGGTCTGGAGACGCCTCCTCTAGCTCTCCTTGAGTCCTCTCCGTTCTCCATGGTCAGGCAGGGCCACTTGAGGTTCAGCCTGCTGCATTCCTGGTTGGAGCCCTCCTCCTTGGGTCTGTCTTTCTCCCTGGGACCCTCGGGCCAACTCCATGCAGAACCAGGGGAGTGGCCTCCATAGGCAAGTGTTCACAGGAGGCATTTCTGCCTCAGAAAGGGCCCCACTGGGGCCTCCCCTCCCTCCGCTGGCGTGCGAAGCCAGGGTGTCTGACCTCACGCCCAACAAAGAATAAGTGCACCCCACCAGCCTCAACCTTGGCTTCACCACTGAACAATAAATTTAAGAATATCTACGGAAAGAAACAATACCGAGGACGTGCGCAGTCCATGACACAGCCAACCCCTCAGAGCTGTGCACTGGGTTCTTGCCATCTTGACGCAGGAATTATTTTATTCCACAGGCTTTTGTAGGAAGTTGTTAAAAACAGTATTGAGTTACTTTTGTGTTCATCGTTAGGATACACTGAAGACACTGCTCACCACATGTGTTGAATCCATCAGAGAATTTTCCCTCAAGTCCTCTTCCTAGGAGGGTTAGGGCTACTCAGGAGCAACACAAGTGTTAGACGCATACTGTTTTAGTTTAAGGACACCATGAACTAGACACAACTTGTGTTCTCTTTAGAGTGGCTGCCAGGAAGCTCAAGGTCAACTGTGCCCCTCCAGGCCCTGCACAGGAGACCCCTGAGAGGAGCTGGTGAACAAGTGGTCTGTCTTCCAACTTCTTTCCCCTCATTTTTATCTTCACATTGACTTTGCCTTTACTCGGTTTTCATCTTTTGTCATTTGCGGAACCCACCCTAAGTCTTTTAAACATCAGCTGGGAGTGAAGAGCTGGAAGAGTGGGCAGGGCTGGAGCTCGGAGGACTGTGGCTGGGGCAGGCTCGGGCTGCAGGCAGCGAGGGCACCAGGCCTTCTGAGGGTGGGCCTTCCGAGGGTACCTCCAGGGTCCTCACAGGAGAGGAGGGGCTGCGGCTGGGGCAGGGTCCAGGGCACCAGAGGATGCTCTTAAGGCAAACCCACCAGGTCTCCATGGCACTCTTTTCATCCCAGGACCAGCTGGAGGAATTCCAAAGGGAGACTTCGACGGCACGCCTTCCTCAGCACGAGAATCTTCCACCACTTTTTTCCCAGTCAGTGTCAGGCTCCCGTGGTCAAAGCTCCTCTGCTGGCACATGAAACCCACTCCTCACGTTCCCAGCAGCCTGGACAGCCCTGCCGTCTGGCCTGCAGCCAGCGCGAGCACTCACTGAGGCATGCCTAGGTGGGGACCTCCAGGATCGGGCAGTGCCCTCACAGCGCGTGGGCCCCGAGTGATGCCTGCACCCACCTGCACCTCCAGAACAGCAGGGGCGGAAGTGGGTGTCTGCAGGAAGACACCTGGACACATAACAGGCTGTTCCACTCCTCCCCCGCCCAGCGTCAGAGCCCAGGGAGCTTTCGAGTTTCTCTGTGCTGTGAGGACGGGCAGGGCCTCTCACTGTGGCAGCAGCAATTATCCCGTATTGCTGAGAGGAAGCTGCAGCTGTCTGGAGGCAGGAGCTTTGCAAGGCGGGTTTTAAGCCTCTTCTCAGCAGGTATCCAGGAAGAGGCTTCAAACACCCTGAAACACTCAGTGCCATCTTCCAGAAAATCAGACTCAGCAAATCCCAATTAGCCGGTTTCCTTGCCTAAATATGCTCACCACGTCGGCATGCTGGAAGTTGTCAAGGGTGGAAACGGCCTCTCAGAGGTTCACGAAGCCAGCTCAGGAGGTGAAGGAGTCACTGGGCTTTGTAAAGCAGAGTGAAAAACAAGCCTCATGTTAATCTTCACGCCACTGTCAGCCAGGCTTCATCAATCTCAATTTATAGGTGAAGAAACCAGCCTCAGAACATGGACGGCACTCGTCTAGCTTGGATCATGAAGCTGATGACTGATGGAACCCGGTCTTGGGTCTAGCTGTTTAAGTTCTGGGTTTTTTTTTTTTAATTTATTTATTTTTTTTAGTTGTAGGTGGACAGAATATCTTTATTTAATTTTTATGTGGTGCTGAGGATCGAACCCAGGGCCTCCCGCGTGCCAGGCGAGCACGCCACCACTGCGCCATGACCCCAGCCCCAGCTCTGGGTTTTATTACTCTCTTTCAGAGAGCATGTTGGTCAGCTTTTTGTCACTGTAACAAAATACCTGAGAAAATTGTCTCAGTTTTCAGGTTTCAGTCCATAGTGGAGGTTTTAGTCCATAGTGGCTTTGGCCCCATTGCTATGGACCTATGGTAGCAGAAGGGCATGGAGGAGGAAATCCACTCACTTCCTGGCAGCCAGGAAAGGGTGGGGGGAGGAGAGAGACAGGGAGAGGGAGAGAGGAGAAAGGAAAGGAGCCAGGACAGATACTGTCCCCAAGGGCAAGGTTCCACCTTTGCTCAACAGCTCAGTCATGAATCCGTCCATATTAACCCATTGAGGAGGTCAGAGCCTGGATGCATCATTTCCCAAAGCCCCACATCTGAACTGCACTGAGGACCATGCCTTCAGCGCCTGAGCCGCTGGGGAACACTCCAGATCCCAGCAACAGCAGAGAGATCCAGAGTCTTTAAATAACACGTTAGTTGCTTAAACACAATGGCTCACACCACAGCTTGAGCCTTCCCTTCGGGAACAATGACGTGGTCTATCTCCACGCAGCCTTTTCCTCCCCCAGCATGCTCCTCTCCTCTGGCTCCCACTTCTTTCTAACTGGCTTTCATTGTCCCCTCACAACATTAAACACACCCTGCAGTCGCTTTAAACCTGTCCCAGGACCAGAAGAGCTCTGGGGCTTGGCCAGAGAACAGTCAGGCAGAAACAAGGCCACCACCTAGAGCTCAGGCCCGTTAACAAGGCTGCTCCCGAGATAGGCCAGGCAGACCAAAGCAGAGCTGATTTATGTTAGCTCTACAGGCAGATGCTGTGGAAATGACTCAGGAAGACCTGAAAACCGGGGGCCCTCTGTGTGACCGGGCAATGACAAGATCTCTGGAGGGTTTTTGGTGGGTTTTTTTGGGGTTTTGTTTGTTTTGTTTTTTGCCTCCTTGATGAAAGAAGATGAGAGACAGTGAGGTTGAAAGTCTTTCTCTAGCACGAACAGTCGCTCCTGCTCCTGCAGCAGAGACCAGGATCATTACCACTGCTTTTGACTCGGTAGTGAAAATGCAAACACAGGAAAATCATAGGAAAGAAGAGCATATTCTTTAGGGTTATCCTTGAATCAGGAAAATAGTGTCATTGCCTTCTCCACCGCTCCTCGAGAGAGAGAATGGGCCCCGGACAGTGTGTATGCAACCAGTATTAGTTGAATTAATTGGTTAATCATGTGAATTGAAATACCGAGAAATCCGATATTTCTTACCTTATAATTCAAATCTTAATCAACATCTGAACATATCTGTGCTCTGTCCACGTGCTAATTACACATCTGCAACACTCCAGGGTCCCATGCCACCTTCCAACTGCATTTTGCAGGAGCCGAGGTCTCTTGGACGTAGCCTATTTTTGCTGGAATTGGAGGCTGCTTACAGAAAGGTAATGGTTTAAAACAAAAAGAAAAGCCTCATCAGAGATATGACCAGGCAGTGCACAGGGAAGTAAGTGAAGGTTACTCTAACTCAGTATCACTTTTTCTTATCACAAGATGAATGCAAATTGAAACTACACTAAGACACCACTGCTTGCCCGTAAGATGGGCAAGTGACCAAAACATGGCACGTGCTCTGTTGGTGAGGCAACTATGACGCAAGAGCGACCTTTGCCACCGCTGGAGGAGGGGAGGACGGCACAAGCTGATGAAGAGGAACCCGCCAAAGTCAGCAGGAAGACACCTGCATTTAGCATTTGCTCAGCAGCCACACTGGGACTGAGTTCTTTGGGAATCTAGACTCGAGGACACCATCCCAAAACAGACTACAAGACTAGCCAAGATAAGCTGCACAGGCACTTTTGGTGATAGAGTGGCAACAGCTGAAATCACGAGGTCAAGAGTTAAATAGAGCCTCCGCCACACAGCAAAATGTCCTGCAGCAACACTAAGGAAGATCTCTCACACTGCAATGATCTCTGGGGGACATTGTTCAGGGAAGCAAAGTGAAGGTTAACATGGATGATATGCCACCTTTTATATAAGAAAGAAAAGATTAGGACCTATCTAATTATCTGCAGGTACAAATTTATTTATGTTATGAAAAATCTAAAAAGCAATAAAAAAACTTAAAAATGGTGGAATATGTTTGAATATTTGGAAGATTTATCTTTAGAAACATATTTATTTAAAATACTCTAAAACAAAATTAAATAAAAACTTAATATCAAAGATGCAAAAATAAAATAAAACAAGTGAATCTCTGTGCATTCATGTAGCAGCATCGTCAAACAGGGAGTAGCTATTTCAAAGGATTTTAGAGCCATAACTTGACCATATACTCCCACTGGAATCAACCCTGAGGCCAAGGACAGCAGCAAGTACAAAGCAGCCCTGGACCTGTTCCTGGAGACCTTGCTGCTGGTGGCAGAGCCGTGGTGCTCTGTGGGGACTGCTCGCACGCAGGACTGAGCAAGTTACCCTTTGGGGCCCATAAATTCACAAAAAAAATGTTCAATATCATTCGCAATTAGGGAAATGCAAATCAAAACTATCTGAGATTTCATCTCACACCAGTCAGCACGGCAGTCAATAAGAAGCGCTGGAGAGAATGTGGAGAAAAGGGGACACTTTCACACTGTCACTGGGACTGTAAGTTGGTACAACCACTGTGGACGTCGGTGTGGAGGTTCCTCAAAAGCCCGGCCTGGAACCACCCTGTGACCCAGCTGTCCCCCTCCTGGCATTTACCCTGAAGCATCAAAGTCAGCCACACGCCAGTGACACCTGCAAACCCAGGTTTAGAGCAGCACAGATCACAGCAGCCAAACCGTGGAACCAGCCTAGGTGTCCATCACGGATGCATGGGTAAAGAAATGAGGTGGATGAACCCAGCCATAAAGAACGACGTTACAGCATCTGCGGGAAAATGCATGGAACCAGAGACCTTTATGTCAATCAAAATAAGCCAACTCTGAAGGCTGAGTCACGTGTTCTCTCTCATCTGTGGACGCTAGAGAGGAAAAAGGAAAAGAAAGGTGAGGGGAGGAAATCTCATGAAAATCCAAGGGAGATCAGCAGAGTGGATGAGAGGGATGGGGGGCAGAAAGAGGAGAGGGAGGGTGAAGAACTGGGGAAGGATATTGGCCGAGTTGTTATGTTGTGTGCATGTACTATACGCAACGATGAATCCCACCATCACGTAACTACAACGCACCAGCTTAAAAGTGTGTGGCAGGGAGTTACTACTTGGTGTCGTGGAGGACAAGTTTCTGGTGTACGTGAAACAAATGCGAGGGCAGTGGGTTCAGGTGAGAGTCCCTGCTTCAGGTGGAATGGCAATGTGCGGCCACGACGCATTTGTTCTTAGAAATAGGTGCCTCCCAGCTCTGCCTCCTGTGGAGACCCAGGCACAGCTCCTGACTGGATTCGAGGTCCCAGGGCCAACCTCCGGGCAGGGCTCCCTAGAAGCACTCTGAAACTCAGCAAACCTGCCGCATCCCGGTGACAGCTTGTTATAATGAAGGTACAGATTAAAGTCAGCAAGTGGAAAGGCCTGTAGGGCAGAGTCTGAGAGAGACAAGACATACGGTCCCAGTTGTCCCTTCCCAGTGAGTCACAGGGACGGCACCTAACATCCCAGCGGTGATGTGTGTCCACATGCAGGAAGTGCTGCTGGCCACAGGGCCTTGGTGTTAGGTTTTTTACTGGGGAGATGCAAGCAGGACCCTCCAGAGGTCAACTGACACCATGTGGCCTCAGACTCCTACCACAAATCACCTTATTAGGGTAGAGTGGCCCTACCTGGTGCCCGAGGTCGCAGGTGAAGAGACATTCTTATTGACAAGGGCATTCCAAGGGCTTAGCAGTGCCCCAGGAGGCGGGCAAGGGCCAAACTTTCCTCCAGGCATGTAGGGTCCGAGTGGGCAGCAGGCCGAGTTCACCCCACAAGGGCAGACCACAGTGTTCAAATCCTGTTACCCACGAAAGAAATCAGGGCTCTTTGGAGGAATGTGTGCATCCAGGTCCAGGGCAGGAAATGGGCAACGTGAGCCTAGAGCAGAGGGAGAAGGTGTCAAGGATCCTCGGAATTGTCACCAGGACCCAGAAGTCAATCTAAATAAGTTCCCACTGGGCAAGGAAGGGACAATCTGAGCAACAATCAAGATATCCTAGTAGATATGACCTAAAACATTTGTTTTCTATAATGATATTCAAATGTCCACAGCAACTCATTGGCCCCTTTTGAAAGATGCTAGGGAAACCCCCATCGTTAATGTGGAAATAGGTAATGAAGCATGCGTCCCCTCCTCCCAAGTGAGGGAACCAGGTGGCTGGTGTGGGCGTGAGAGGGGCTACGCCTCGTGAGAGTATTTCAGCTGCAAAAGAGAAAAGAGAGAAAGCCAAAGAAAGGAGAAAGAAGGAATGACGGAATTAGAAGATTGCTATTTTTCAAACACAGGTGGGTTGGGCAATGATTGTTCCCCCACAAAAAGAGGAACAGGAGTACTTCCTCCTAGCAGAAGTACAAACAGCACCTGGAAAGCAGGATTGGGGAAAAAGTATCAGTTTGCAGGTGGCACAGGGGACCAGAGAGATGTTAGGTGGCCCAGGGGGACAGCTGTGCAGCCGGCAACATCAAGATACGGGAGACTACAGGATTCGTTTTTAACACAAAATGTCTAATTTTCAGCAAATAGAGGGAACCATAGAATAAAAAAGACACCAAGAAATGAGAGAGTACGGTACTCATCTGCATCCCAACTCAAACTGTCAAAGTAAAAAGCAAAAAGCAAACCCAAAGTCTTACCTAAGACAACTGGGAACACTGACTATCTGGTAGCATCGAGAGAGCATTATTGACTGATTGTAGGTGTGGCACTGATGTCGCGTGTTTAAGAGTCCTTATTGTTCAGAGACATTCAGAGACGCAAATTGAAATCCTTACAAATTGAAGTGATATGATATTTGGGCTTTGCCTGAGAATGATCTGGAGAGAAGTACAGGGATGGACAGGGGCACCCAGGACACCCAGTTGGCCCTGCACGTGCTGCCACTGTCCCAGCTATTGAGAGGGGCTGTGGGTTCTTCACTGCTGGGGAAGGGATCATGAGTAAATGGGAGACACCAGGCACATGGATGCTCCTCACTGGGGGCTGGAGAACATGGGGTCGCTGCTGATTTTAAAGGCCTCCTTGGGAAGGTGACATCTGAGCAAAGGCTTGAAGTACGGCGAGGGGAGAGGTACACAGAAAGCTAGGGAAGAGTGTTCCCGGAAGACGGACCAGCCAGTGCCAAGGTCCCGGGGCAGAAGCATGCCTGGAGCCTTAGGAAGAGCAAAAGATGAGTGAGGCCACCAGGGGTGGGCAGAGGCGAGGGTGAGGTTGGGCCACAGGTAGTGCAGGGTCTTGAAGGCTGCAGAAAGAACTCTCTTACATGAGCTGAAATGAAAACCGTTAGAGGTTTGTTTGTCTTTAAGCGAGTTTTTTGAAGCATGTACTAATTTCCTCGGACCTCCATACAGGTCATGACAGATCGTGTGGCTGGAAATAGGAATATCCAGGGAGATGCGACACTCTGAGGAAGGCAGATGAGGAGCAAGGCCCGAGGACTGAGGCAGCATCAGCAGGGTGAGAAGCGAGAGCACATGCGCCTGGAGGCCTGGAGGCCAGGAGGCCAGCACGCAGCGTCTGAGGTGTGGAGAGCAGGTCACTCCCAGCCATGACAGAGGCCTGGACCACTTCTTAGCAGTGCTGAAGCCACTTGTGACCCTGCTAAGCGCAATCACAGCGGAGGGGCAGGAACGATGCCTGACTGGTCTGAGAGCATGGAGAAGGAAGGAGGACGGGAAGGAAAGGCTATTGCCCTGAGACGCTTACCCAAGAGGGTGCCCACCAAGGAGCGGCGAGCGGGCGGCGGGCTCAGGACTCTTCTTATTTCCAGTGGGGGCCTCACAGCAAGTTCGTGCAGGAAGGGGCGCTGATGGGCGGGAGCAGGCTCTGCGGGGCCTTGAGGGGAGCAGCTGATGGACCAGCAGTCTGCAGGCCACGTGCACGGGCTGCTGAGCCTGGGAAGCCAGGAGGCTTAGCAGAGGGTGCCACTCCAAGCCTGGCCACCCTCTACAAGGACCCAGGGAGAGTAGCCTGCTGGGGTGGGTGACAGCAACAGTCTGTGGGACACCCCCCCCCATGGGACCAGAGGACCAGGGAGGAGGAAGGGAGAGAGAAGGCAGGTGGCACTCCCTTCACCCCTGGCCTGGCTGAGGGAGGGGATGGGGATGGGTCAGCAGAGGAGGACAAAGAGCGTGAGGAGAACAGGAGGGCGCACTGGGCCAGAGGCTGGGCACAAGGGGGACGGGGCGTCCCGAGACTGCCTCTGAGCTTCAGGGCCACATGGAAAGGCCATGGGGGTCTAGGAGATGGGCCAGGAGCAAGTGTGCGGAGAGTGTGGGAATCCTGTGGGGTGGACATTCAGGGACACTCACTGGATACCATCCGTGAGCCCGCCTCTCTGGGTGCTCCCCAAGAAGAGGAGCTGCTGTTCACCTTACTCTCTCCTGTACCTGGCACAAAGCCTGGTGTTTAAAGGTGTTTAGCTGGGCACGGTGGCGCACGCCTGCAGTCCCAGCAGCTCAGGAGGCTAAGACAGGAGGAGAGCAAGTCTGAGGCCAGCCTAAGCCACTTAGCAGGCCCTAAGCCGCTCAGCGAGACCCTGTCTCAAAAAATAAAAAGGGCTGGGGACATAGCTCAGTGGTTAAGTGCCCTGGGCTCAATCCCTGGCACCAAATTTTTTAAAAAATGGTGTTTAATAAATGTTTGAATTAATTAACTGAATGAATTTGACCTACAGAAAAGGTAGAGGTTGGGTTAAAAATTGAGTAAAACCGCTCCCTGCCAAATATTAGGGACTTCTTGTAAAGCAATGATAAATCTGCATAAGATCTCAAGAATTGATTAGAACAGAAATCAGGAATCAAACTCAAATTGACAAAGACATTTACTATATAAAAGTAGAATTTTGAGCCAGGCACGGTGGCGCACACCTATAATCCCAGCACTTTGGGAGGCTGAGACAGGAGAATCACGAGTTCAAAGCCAGCCTCAGCAACAGCGAGACACTAAGCAATTCAGTGAGACCCTGTCTCTACATATAACACAAAATAGGGCTGGGGATGTGGCGCAGTGGTTGAGTACTCTTGAGTTCAATCCCTGGTACCAAAAAAAAAAAAAAGTAGAACTTAGAAATGTGGGAATATGAATTATTTAATAAGTGATTTGGGGAACCTGGTTAACCATCTGGGGAAAACCACAACCTGATTTCATGTCTCACGCTGTCTCCAGAGTACAGTTCAAATGGATCAAAAATTCAAATACAAAGCAATGAAACTCTAAAAGTCCAAGGAGCAAACATGGTGTGTGTAAAATATAGAAACACTTGACATCTCAAACCGGGGAAGACCTTCCAAAGTGTAAAGCAAATCCCAAACAAAAGATTTATAATCCTGACCAACATAAAGAGTTCAGCATAACAAACCTACAACTAGCAAAAATAAACAACGTATGATGAGCTGGGATAAAATACACACAGCTTATATCACACATCAAGGGCCTCCGCAGATCAAGACGAAAAAAAAGCAAAGCACAGTGGACAAAGGTCAGGAAAGGGTTAACAGAAAAGGAAATATAAACTGCTCAGCAGCAAATGAAATATTCCGTCTCACTGATAATGAGAAAATTCAATTAGACACACACTGTAATGTCATTTTACCTACTACACCATCAAAAGTCCAAAAGTTTGATGAAACTGTGAGGAGACGACAAACCCACGTCCTCCCACGTGTGAGAGATCACATGTGCCGAAGGACAAAAGCACAAGCGAGGCTACAATCCTAAGTGCCTTGTTTGGGATTCCAGAATCCGGCATCACTTCATTCCATAACATAGAGTAAGTTCTCCGATGGGCTGAGCCAAACAGCTTGGTTCCATGGACAAAGAAAGGCCACAGAAACAGACCCAAAGCCAGAGTGGCTGGCCCCGTCAGCATCATTTTCCTTGTGGGGGGAGGAGGGGGCAGCAAGGCAGAGCGACAGGAGAGCAGTGGCCAGCTAGCCCAGGGCACTGCTTTTTTTGTGTAAGGGTTAAGACAGGGAGATGCATTACCAGGGGGTCAAAACCGGCCCCGGGAACATCCGGCTCTGTCTCCAATGAAGCTCCACTGAGCAGCTTCATTTCAGCCTGGAGAACCGGAGAGCGAGTCCTGCACTCTGAGTTTGAGCCTGGTCTCTTGGGCCCAGGGAAGAGGCATGGTCCAGAACAATGCCCTCCTTTGATCACATGCAGATAAGGATGCTCACCATGGCTTTGGGAGCCGCAGAAGGTGGGAAGGGCCACTCCACAGGACGGGATGCTGCTTAAACACACGTACCTTCTAAGAGGACGACGGCCTTGATGACTTGCAGCGAACCCCCAGATATGTGAGGGGGGAAAGTCGAGGTGCACGGCAGTGTGTGGAGTGTGCTTCCAAAGGTGTTCGCACACGCTATTCCAGAACACAGCACCTTGGCATAGTGAATGTCCTCAACTGAGGGAAATCCAGACAATGGCGGGACTTCTCTGAACTCCCCTCCCCTTCTCCTCTGAAGGTCATAAGACCTAGGATGGGCTTTCTGACACTCCCCTGAAGCAGGTTGTTCTGGTTTGGATGTGAGGTGTTCTCCAAAAGCTCACGCATGAGACGATGCAGGAAGGCTTAGAGGGGAAATGATGGGTTCTAAGAGCCTTAGGCCAGTCAGGGATTCACCCCCTGGTGGGATTGACTGGGTGGTGACTGAAGGCAGGCAGAGTGTGCCTGGAGGAGGGGCTCCTGGGAGGAGTCCTGGGGCATGCCTTGGCAGCAGGCAAAGGTGAGCTGAGCTTAGTCTCTGCCCTCTGGTCATCATGGGAGCTGCTTTCCTCACCCACTCTCCCACCATGAGGTTCAGCCTCACCCTGAGCCCTGAAGAATGGAGTCAGCTGTCTATGGACCAAGACCTCCGAGACCATGAGCTCCCAAACAAACTTCTCCTCTAAAATTGTTTTTGTTGGGTCTTTTAGTCACAGCAGTGAAAAAGCTGACAAAAATACAGGTCAGGAGACCTTCCTGTAGGAAGCACCTCCTGGTTCCCAGGAGGAAAGAACATCCTCACCTCCAAGACTAAAAGCCAAGAACAACAGGCCTTGATAAGTTCCCTTGATCACTGTCACCTCACTCCCTGTGCTCTTAATCACGTTTCTCCACGACTATCCATTCTTCATCAAGTCTACTTATAGTCACTTGAATTTAACTGAGTTCTATTTTCTTATAAAGCTCTCAAGTCACATGGAAGTTATAATTTGTATGCTTTTCTGTTATTATTTATTTATTTTTAGTTATAAGAGCTTAATCATGAACCCAAGATGAGTAGAAAATATTTTCCTCCTGTACATTTGCATTTCTGCTTTTTGAAAGAGGGAATAAATAATCTATGGCTGAGGGGTACAGTTCATGATGTGGATTGCACTTGAAAAGCTGCATCTGTATTAAAGATCCTATGGACTGTTGACCTTGGCTAAGTAGAACATCACGACTGCAGTGAGAGGCATGGTGTAGACCAAGAGCTAAAGTTATCTTGGGTTAGCTTTCGTCCCTTTGAACAGCCATTTCCTATCAACCTCTGTATCTGAGCGACATCCTTGTGACTTACAGAAAAAACTCTCAGAATGTATTGCTAAGCTTGAGACACCTCTAGCCTCCACCAACCCCAAAGCTGAGAAAGTGGTAACATCTGAACTCTGTGGAGGAGGCTGCCACCGTCCTGCTGGGTTCGCCTGCTGGAGGACCCACCTGTGATTTTGTAAGCACATTAATTCATGACTTTACTGTGACTATGAACGTTCACGTAACCTCTTTCACAGTGGAACGTCATCCAAACTAACTTGAATCTGTGTTCCAAGGCCATGGTCACTGATATTTGGCTCAGAGTAAACTATTTTCTTATTTCCTTTAAAAGTAGAATTGCTATGTCACATCAACAATTTGAAAGAAACTGGTGGCCTGGGGAAAGGAGTTGGTGTACCCTGGGACAATGGCGTCATGCTTATGAGTTTCTATGTCCGCTTTGTAACTTCTGGATTTGAACTACAGAAACACCTGTCCCACACTTTTATAGATATCTTTTGTCCCCATACTGGGGAGGCAAAATATACATACATAGCTTTACTCCAAGATGGAAAATGAAGTGCTCTGGGAAAGGCAGAGGACGCCTGTTCTGGGTTGAGCTGGAGGACCACGAGGCAGGAGTGAGAACCTAAATGTTTTTGTGTCTATTTCTCAAATATTTTAAGGCACTGAGGATGGAACCCAGAGCCCCACACATGCTACCAAGTGCTCTACCGCTCAACCATGTCCCAGTGAAACCAGACTTTGAGACCGAACTCCATTTTCCTCTTCTGTTGGCAGGTGGCGTGTGCTTGAAGGGCCACACCTGAAAAAGCCGGATTCTTCCTCGCTACTATTGAGTGGCGTGTCTCAGCTCTCAGCGTCGCAATGGGCACCAACAGCTCACCACCAACTTTTTTCCTGGGTTCTCGTCTTATAAATCCAGGCAACAGAAGACGAGAGTGACAAGAGTAGGAGTTACTCAAGTGTGAAGAGTAGAATGTATGTCTAAAATGAGCAAATAAAATTAGAAAATAGAAACAGAACTCTCACACGGGCAAGGGGTGACCCCAGCAGAGGTTGCCGCCTGAGTGTGCTGGTCTCGTGGCTGCTCTAACACTTGGGTTAACACCGTAGGTCCAGATTCATGCTCACCAGGGCTCCGAGAAGCACCCATGCTGTTGGCTGGCCTGCAATCACTCAGCTCTGCCCCACGTGTTTCATCCCCATTGTTGGGAAGTGGGAGGTTCATGGAATTGGGGATGTTGCGGGGCGGGGGTGCTGTGTGGAGCAGGTGTCACCCCCAGGCCAGCCCTGCCTCCGTGAGGTAACAGGTCTGCACCCCCGGCTCCCAGCTCCTCGAGCCCATGCTACCAGTGCGCCAGCCCACTAGGGCCGCAGCTCCAGGACAAGGACTTGGCTTCACTGTGTTTAAATATGCTTCAGTGGAGCTGGAATGAGTTTCTAACCTCTGCGTTCAAGTCGTGTTCACGGCACTTTGGTCTCTGACAATTTTTTTTTTTGAGGGGGCGTTAAAAACAGGTCCCAGAAAATGAGAAAAGTTGCAAAAGGGTGTTGAAAGCATTGGTAGAAGTCAGGGCCTGAGGTTACTAGTCAGAGGCCTCTTAGGTGCTTGCCAGCCTCCTCTGTGACCTGTTCCGATGTCAGGTAGCTGTGTGTGCCAGCTGGATGCAGGAAATGCACACTATTTTTAGCAAGTTCTAATACAAATGGTAGCTTCTCTTTGGACTCTGCTGGCAGATTTGCCTCTCACCTCTCCAGAAGCCTAATTTATTTAAATTGTCATCCTTGTCTGTCATCTTAAATGGTGAAACGGACGTTTTAGATTCTTCAAACTGCCGTGGTGGGTGAATAACATCCTAAGGTGGCATCCGACTGGGGCTGCATTGAATGTTTCAGGGTGGTTTTTTATTTCTTTATTTTCTCCTTGCAAAATGTTAAGAACATAAAATTTCACAATTTACTGGACAAGCACAGAGGACCCTTCTACCTTTATTTTCTAAAGTAGAAGGAAGTCTCTTCCATATCAACTAGCAGAAACTGCCTTAAACAATGATGAAGACACCATAATTTAAGAGAAATAGACTGTTTTTCTGTTTTATTGCCTGATTCACCAAAAAGCCTCTGTTAAAAAGTCTCTCTGCTCTTTAAATGTACTATTTGACTTAATTCCTGTTCTTTTGTTTGTTCTGGTTTTTTAAATTTAACCTTGGTAGAGACTCAAACATCACCAATGCTGACTACACGTCAAGTTGTCGTGGGAGGGCATGGGGCAGTTTCCAATCAGCAATAATCACGCCTTGGATGACCCTCGTTGGTGCTGCCACACGAGCTGGTGCCTCGGCTTCTTGCTCCCCCTCCCAGCAGCAGTCTCTAGTCTGGCTTGACTTTTCATTTTCCACCGGGGCTTGAGCCCAGGGGTGCTTGGCCACTGAGCCACATCCACAGTACTTTTTATTTTCGGAGACAGGGCCTAAGTTGATGAGGCTGGCCTTGAACTTGCCATCCTCCTGATTCAGCTTCCCCAGTCACTGGTATTATAGGCATGTGCCACTGCACCCAGCTATGTTTTGGGGGGGGGCAGTTATAGTGAATAGAATTTCTTTCAGTCACATATATCAAGTTTTTTTTGTTTTTTTTTTGTATCAAGGATTGAGCCCAGAAGTGCTCACCCACTGAGTCACAGCCACATCCCCATCCCTTTTTTTTTTATTTTTATTAGTTGTTGATGGATCTTTTTGTTTGTTTATTTATTTATATGTGGTGCTGAGAATCGAACCCAGTGCTTTGCACATGCCAGGCAAGCACTCTACCACTGAGCCACGACCCCAGCCCATCCCCATCCCTTTTTATGTTATTTTGAGACATTTCGTTCCACTGCATCTCAGTAAGTTGCTCAGGGCCTAAGTTGCTGAAGCTGGCTTTGAACTTGCTATCCTCCTGCCTCAGCCTTTTGAACCACTGGGATTACAGGCATGCACAGTGCCTGACCCTCACGTTTTATTTTTTGTTTTGTTTTGTTTTTAAATGGTGAACTCTTGATATTATGTTTAAAACAATATGACTTGATAATTAGAAAGATGTCATTCTACATCTTCTAAATTTTAATGGTTCCTTTTTCACATTTAGGTCCTAAACCAAAAGGAATTGTTCTCTTTGTATGTGGTGGGTAAGGGGCGGGACCTGTTCTCCCTTCACGCATTCACCGGTCTTTCCAGACACTTTTCTGAATGGTCTGAAAAGCATCGTCTCTACTCCTGTACTTCCATACATGTGGGTCCTTCGTTCCACTGCATTGGTAAATTTCATTCCTCTCTTTACTCAGGACCTCACAATCTGAGTTACTGCTTAAGCGTTATCATAAACTGGAGATCTGGTGACCACGTTCCCTCCTGTCCAGCCTTCCCTTGCCTTTGAATTAGTGTATAGTCTTACAAAACCAGGTGGCCGACGGGTGGAATCGCACTGGGTCCACAGACTGGAGCAGAGAGAACTGAGAGGTCTTTACAGTAGTGAGCCTTGCCATAAATGTGGGGCTGTCTGTTTAGGTCTTTAATCATGTGTTTCACTAAAGTTTTGGAATTCTCTGCAGGTAGTTCCTGAACTTTTTTGATCAGATTTTCCTCAGTACCTCATAATTCTTTGTTATTACAAATGCTGTTTTTACTGTTCCTCCATATACCATTTGTGAAGTCCTCCCAGGGTCTTCTTGGGTTCCTGGTGCCTTTTCTCATGGACTCACCTTGCAGTGTAACCTGCAGTCTTGTCAGAGCCCCTGGGCTTTGCTGAACCTGTCACATGCTTCTATTTGCTAGTCACCAATGTTTGCTCTGCTGTCACTTTCTTGTTTCCCAGGGCGTGTGCTCCTTTTCCTAACTTCCCAAGTTCATTTGAGCTGCTGCTTCATCAGCACTACTTTTCTCATGTATTCTCAATAGTCCTGATTCAGGACACAGTCAGTGTTCAGTGGTGTCACTGGTAAGGCGAAACTTCTGTCATTTGGCCACAAGTAGTTCTGGGATTCCACTATGACTTTTAGGTATATGGAAGTTGCAGAACTTTTAAAAAACATACATATTAATTAATAGTGGAGAAAGAATATGATTGCAGGTCAATCCCTTAAAATTGTTTCATGGTTTGGTCCATTATCATTTTCTGAAAAAGTTTCATGTGTGTTTGACATAAATATGATCAATAAATTGTCCATGTGATCAAGTTTGCTAATTAAAATTTTCACTTGTTCTATATAATTATTGATTTTATTATGCTTAACTTATAAATCATAAACCTGTGTTTAAATCCTTTGGCATGATTATGTATTTTGTCCATTTAACTTATATTTATATTTTTTCTTAATTATATTTGGTGTACAAAAGGAATAATCACTGTTTTTGATCTTAAGTATTCTGTTTGACATTAACATAATTTTGGCAGACTTAGGAGGGCTGGCATTCCCCTGGTGTGTGCTAATGTGTTGTGTATACACAATCCTGTTCTCATCTTTCCATGTCAATTTGCTGCAGGTTGAAATCTTATAAATGGCACATAACTGAATTTTGAAAAATCCAAACTGGCAAATATTTACCTGGTAAGTTTTAGTCATTTACATCTTTTGTAAATATTAATATATTGCACTTGATTTTACCATTTACTTTATTTTCCATGGCCCCACCCCTAACTGCATGATTTTTTTCTCTACCTGGCCCTGAAATGATTGTTGTTGTTCCTACTTTTATTCAAATTATTTTTTTTCTTATTGGTTTGGAATTATTAACTTTATTTGTATTTTCTTAATGGTTACCCTTGGAATTTTGCCATCCCTACTTGACTTCCCCACCTGCCTAGAGTCACCAGTCAGTCCATTCATCCTAGGATGGACTGACAAGGTCACAGCTCCCACAATACAGTCGAGTCACCTCTGAACATTTCTGCTTTAACAGGAGCTTTTGGGGACACCTCACATCCAAACCATTGTACTCCCTTCTGACATGTCAGTATATACCCGGTTTTCAGTTTCATCCCGTGGTAACCTCACAGATAGTGTAATGATTGTGATACAAATATCTGCCTGGTTTTACCTTTGCTGTTTTATATTCCTGCCATGTCACCTCACGTTTGACCATCTTGGAATAATATTCTCTCAAAAGTCCTTTATTGTAAGTCTA
Organism: Xerus rutilus; assembly: GCA_028644305.1. Classification (NCBI taxonomy): domain Eukaryota; kingdom Metazoa; phylum Chordata; class Mammalia; order Rodentia; family Sciuridae; genus Xerus; species Xerus rutilus. Next base: position 88,605,374 of record CM053410.1, read on the forward strand.
ATGACAGCAAACTTGTGTTAAATCCACAAATGTAATAAAAAGTTTATCCCTTTTCCTCAAAGATATGATACTAGGTTCAAAAGTTTAGTTTCGTAATTATTTTCTCTCACAAGTTTTGAAGTACTTCTCCACGTCCTGTGGCTGCCTCAGCTCTGCCAGAGGTCTGCAGTCCGTCTCCAGCTGCTCTCCAGGTCTACCGTGGTGCTCACACCTTCCCTTCCTTTTCTCTAGGTTTATTTATCCTGAGGATTTATGATTTTCACTTCTTAAAAATTTCAGTCATGGGCTGGGGCTGTAGCTCAGTGGTGGAGCACTTGCCTGGTGTGTGAGGCACTGGGTTTGATCCTCAGCACCACATAAAAACAAATACATAAAATAAATGTATTGTGTCCATCTACAACTAAAAATTTAAAAAATTTAAAAAAATTTCAGTCATTATTTTTGTGTATACTGCTGTTCATCCATTCTCCCTTATTGTTTCTCTGTAGGGATTCCAATTAGACTTTATGTTTCCTCAAGTTTCCACTTATTTTTTGCTACATTCTAGGTAGTTTCTTTAGAATCATCCTTCAATGCAGTGATTTTCTTCTCAGATATAATTTTTCATTGAGGGTTTTGTCACTTCGAACATGACTGTATTTTGTTTCTAGATATTCCTTTGTTTCTTCAAACGTTCTTGCTCAGTTAAGTGGTCACCGCCTGCTCTTTGTGCAAGTGAACTGTGTAGACACTTCACGCCTGGCCGTTCCAGCGTCTGCAGCCCTTGTGGGCAACTGGTACTTGCGGACACTGCTCTTGGGATCGTCACCTTCTGTCACACTTCCCCTGCTTAAAGCAAGCGTACTGTTCTGATGCTCATCTGAGGGAATCCTGGAGACCAAAGGGGGCAAATGTTCCTTGAGGATTGTTGCTTGTTTTGACAGTGTCCACAACAGGTAACCAACCTGTCACCATTTTCAGCCCCTGAGAGGGCAAAGACTCAGGCTCAGGCCCCCCATTCTTTGTATGTCATCTGTGTACTTCAGAGTCAAGGATTCTAGTTTTATTTTCTTCGTTCTGGGGACTGAATTCAGAGGTGTTTTACCACTGAGCTACATACCTAGGCCCTTTCACATTTGAGACAGGGTTACCCAGGCTGGCTTGGAACTTAGCCTCCAGAGTGACTGTGCTCAACTTTTGTAGTAGTTGTTGTTGTTTTGGTGTCAGGTAGGATGGGTGCTGGGGATTGAACCTAGGACCTTGCGCAGGCTAGGCAAGCGCTCTACCCCCGAGTTACCTCCCCAGCCCCAGAACATTATTTTTAAGTACATTTCAACACGAATAATTTAGACTGGAAGTTGAACTGGTCTAAATAGTAAAGTCCAGATAGTAAATATTTCAGGTCTCCTAGGACATAACAATTGTCATTACTCAATTCTGCTGTTATAGTGTAAAATTAACCATGGATTATATATTTAAGCAAATGGTGACAAAAACCATAAAACTGTTGACAAAAAATGGGGCAGGCCAGCTTTGGCCAAAGGTTCATGGCTTGCCAACCTGTGATTGAGACAGCATGCTTTACCTATTTACTTCAACAGAGCTTCTTATATTTGTTTTATTCATTTTTCTTACTGGAGAACATCCTATAGTAATTCCTTGAGAAAAGAGTCTAAGTGATAAGCTTTGAATGTTTTATGGTCATCTGCAAAATGGCATTCTGGTCAATGATGGACCGTGAATATGATATGATGGTAGCCCCAGATATCCAGTGACATCACAGCCAACTTCATGTAAGCATGCTCTATGATATTCACACAGGGACAGAACTGCCTGCTGACACTTTTAAGTGAAAAGAACCCCAAAATGGCAGAAAATATTCACAAATCATTTATCTGTCAAGAGTCAGATCACACACACAACTCTCAACGTTGGAGGGAGCAGCAGGGTCTCCACAGCATGAAGGAGCAAGCGCTGGTGTGGAAGTAGCACAGAGTCATCTCCCAGGTCCAGCTACACTAACAGTGGCTTTTCAACAGCTAAGGAGAGCTATGTTTTGGAAGAAGATGCCACCTAGGGTTTTCATAGCTAGAGAGAATTCAAGGCCTGGTTTCAAACTTTCAAAGAACAGACTGACTCTTTTGTTAGGAGATAATGTAGCTGATGACGTGAAGTGGAAGCCAGTGCTCACGGAAAATCCTAGGGCCCTTAAGAATTGTACTATCTTCCTCCACCTGCACCCTATGAATGGGACATCTGGATGACAGCACCTCTGTTTACAACATGGTTTACTGAACAATTTAAGCTCACCTTAAGATCACCTGCTGCGGGAGGGGGATTCAAAATTCCTGACAATGCACCTGGTCATGCAAGACCTCGGAGAGGGACAAGATTAATGTTGTTTTCATGTCTACTACCACCACATCTGCTCTGCAGCCCATGGATCAGAGCAACTTTTACTTTCAAGTCTTAGGAAATCCCTTTTATAAGGTTATAGCTGCCATACAGTGATTCCTCTGATGGATCTGGGCAAAGTAAACTGAAAACCTTCTGGGAAGGATTCCCCATTCTAGATGCCACTAAGAACGTCTGTGACTCATGATAAGAGGTTAAAATACCAAAATGCAGTAAGTTTAGAAGTTGATTCCATCTCTCATGGTGGACCTTGAGGATCTCAAAACTTCAGTGAGGAAGTAACCTGATGTGGCAAAAACAGCAAAAGAACTAGAATCAGAAGTAGAGCCTGAACGTGTGACAAATTGCTACAATTTCATGATAAAACTTTGATGAGGGGTTGCTTCCGAGCAAAGAAAGTGTTTTCTTGAGATAGAATCTACTCCTGGTGAAGATACTGGGCAACACTGCTGAAATAACCACCAAAGACTGAGAATAGCAATGTAACGGATAAGACAGTGGCAGTGTTTCAGAAGATCAGCTCCAGTTATGAAAGAGTTATGATTTAAATATTGAATGTCCTCCAAAAGCCGATGTGTTGAAGGCTTGGTCCCCAATGCAGCTGTGTTCAGAGGTGGGGTCTTTGGAGCAGCTTCACTCCAGCACATGCTCCCTGCCATAGCAGTCCCCACCGAAACAAAGGCCTGAAACTTCTGAAACTATGATCCAAAATGAACCTTTCCTTCAAGTTGATTTTCTCAGGTGTTTTGTCACAGTGACAGAAAGCTAACACAGTGGGTAAAGGGCATCAACATCACATGAGAGGACTTTCATGAAAGGACCAGCTGATGTGCCAAGTTTTTAAGAAACTGCCATATCTACCTTAACCGTCCATAGCCATCAACATCAAGGCAAGACCCTACCCAAAACTGACTCCGTGAAGGCTCAGATGATATTGGCATTTTTAAGTAATCAAGTTTTTAATTAAGGTATGTAGGTTTTCTCACACCTAATGCTATCACACATTTAGTTGAGTATACTGTAAGCATGACTTTATATGGACTGGGAAACCAAAAAGTCCATGTAATTTGCAATATGACTATGTTTACTTTGAGGTGATCTGGAACCAAACACACCATTGCTAAGGTTTGCCTGTAGGTTTCTGAATTCTTTAAACATTTGGAAGATATTACTGTACTGTCTTCTTGCAACCACTATGGCTGACAGAATCCTGAGGGCAAACATTATCAGTTGTTATTTTGTAGGTAACTTGCTCCTGAAGATCTTCATCATGAAAAAGATAAAGCTACAGACAGCGGGTCCTTGTTAGTTTTCCTCTTATGCCTCTTGGTTCTCAGTGGGCCCTTTCAACTAGTAATTTGCTTTGTTCCTCAGTGTGGGCTGTACTGCCATTTGTATTATTTTCAGTTATTTTAGGGGAGGAAAAGTAGACAGTGCTTGTGAATACTTTCATTTTTGGGGGGTGAGGTGGGAAAGTTACTGGGAATTGAACCCAGGAGGTGCTCTACCACTGAGCTGCATCTCCAGATCTTTTTTTAAAAAAAATTTATTTTGAGATCAGTCTCACTAGGCTGCCCAGGCTGGACTGGAACTTGTGCTCCTCTTTCCTCAGCCTCCTGAGTGGCTGGGATTGCAGACATGTACTATGGCATCCAGCTTTAACACTTGTATTTTGAAACCTGCTTCCTGGCTTTGTTTTATTAGCACAAAAGCAAACAGTTTGGCTTGATGTACCATTTTCTCTTTCACCTCTCCTTCACAAGCATCCAGGTTTCAATCAGGGAAAAATTCTTAAAATTCTTCAAAGGTATCACTTCATTCAAATACATGCTTTTTAACAAGTGCTATTCTTTAAATTCCCTTCCTATGTGTGTTCTGAAACGTTCTCAATTTTCAGTTTCAATCTTTTCCTATAAAATTGTTCCAGACTGAACCGACCTAAGATCCTCTTTATCACACACACACACACACACAAATCATTCTCTATACCACTACTTTAATAGTATATAGCACCTTTTCTGAGAATTCACATACTTTAAAATTCAAAGTATACAATTTAGTGGTTTTAGTAAAATCATCACGATTATTTAATTCCAGAGTATTTCCACCATACCCAAAGAAACCCTGTATCCAGTCACTCCTCATCACCCGCTGGCAACCACAAATCCAGTCTTTATGGATTTGTCCTTTCTGGAAAATCCGTATGTAAACAGAACCATACAATACGTGGTTGTGTGTATGTGGCTTCTTTCATTTAGCATGTCTTCAAAGTTCGTCTATGCTGTATATGTAGCACTCCATTTTTATAGCTGAATAATGATTCCACTTATGAAGAGACCACATTTTCCTTACCAATCTATCAGTTAATAGGCACTGGGGTCATACTCATTTTGGGACTATCATGTCCAAGCTTCTGTAGGAAAACATTTTCAGTTCTTCTAGGTATAAACCTAGGAATGGACTTGATAAATGATATGGTAACTGCATGTTTTAACTTTTTGAGTAACTGCCAAATTGGTTTCCGTAGCAACATTATCATTTTTACATTTTCTATCAGCAATAGTTGAGGATTCCAATTTCTCCACATTCTCATTTTCCATTTTTTGATGACACCATCCTAGTATTCCTGTGACTTGTGATGAGAATATTTTAAAAATTGATACATAACAACACATAATAGTGGGATTTGCACATGCATGTAACCATTTGGTCAATTTCACTCCCCAGTTTCTCTCCTCCTCCCGTTTCACATCCCCTTGCTCTACTCAACTGGTCTCCCTTCTACTTTCCAGAGATCCCCTTTCATCCTTCTCTCTCTCGTGTCCACAAATAAGAGAAAACATATGGCCAGGGGGCTGAATTATAATTTTATACCTTCCATCCTCTTCCTCAGGAAACCCAATTATGATGCTGATTTTTAAGATGGATAAAACAGTTTCAAAGCTTGGATATAAAGGTTTTAGAGAAAAACACCTTTTATTAGAAAATACAGTACCTAGGCACCGGCAGGAGCTGCAGAGGGCCCAGATCCACCTACAGGAACCTCCACAGGTGTCCAGCAAAAGGGAGACCAGGGACTGCCACCTCGAGCCACTGAGGAACCCACACTCAGGGTAAGAGTCTCCGCAGAGACCCTAGCATGGCGCAGCTCCGCCCAAGGACAGCCTGGGCCCGCCCCAGTTCCGCTCCAGAGTTCCTGGGGACTGGAAAGAGCACAGAGGGCCCTGATCCACCCTCAGGAACCTCCACGGGTGTCCAGCTAAAGGGAGACCAGGGACTGCTACCTCTAGCCACAGGGGAGCTCAAACTCAGGGTAAGAGTCCCCACAGAGACCCTAGCATGGGGCAGCCCCACCAAAGGGCAGCCTGGGCCCGCCCCAGTTCCGCTCCAGAATTCCTGTGGACCGGCAGGAGCCCCAAAGGACCCTGACCCGCGCTCAGGAACCTCCATGGTTGCCCAGCCAAAGGGAGACCAGAGTCTGCTACCTCTAGCCACTGGGGAGCCCATATTCAGGGCAAGAGTCGCTCCAGAGACACTAGTGCGAGGCAGCCCCGCCCAAGGGCAGCCTGGATCCGCCCCACTTCCACTCCAGTTCCGCTCCAGAGTTCCCGGGATCTGGCAGGAGCTAGAGAGGGCCCAGATCCACCCTCAGGAAACTCCACGGGTGTCCAACTAAGGGTTGACCAGAGTCTGATTGCTACCAGCCACAGAGGAAGGCACACCCAGGGTAAGAGTGGCCTCCAGAGACTCCAGCGTGAAGAGGCCACACCCTAGTATGCTCTGGGCCCACCTCAGTTCCGCTCCAGAGTTCCTGTGGTCAGGTGAGACAGAAGGCCCAAAACCGCCCTTAAGGAATGCCAGGGTGCCCAGTTGAAGGCAGACCAGAGCCTGCTAGCCTCTAACCCCAGGGGAGCTCACACTCACTGTAAGGGGCGCGCAAAGACTCTCCAGCTTGTGACTCTGCCTAAGTGAGACCTGAGCCCACCTCTAGTTCCACTCCGGAGTTCCTGTTCACCAGCAGGACTGCAAGAGAGGGGCAAAACAGCCCTGAGGGGCTGCCTCAGGAGCCCAGCCAAAGCCACTCCCACTGCCTCTAGAGGTATGTCCACTACCTCCACCACCAACTTTAGTGACAGTAGTACCCATCTAGGGACACTGGGAGAACAGAAGTAGCTTTAAGGTGAGACACAGGTAATCTGGAAAGTCAATACAAGATTATAGGATAGAAGCCGCAATACCTCAGATTGGTATTTCAAGAAAGGAAGATACACAATCAACATGAAAAAGCAAGGGAAGAAAGTGCCCCAAATGAACCTGGATACCACCGTAACAGAATCCATTGACAGCACAGTTGGTGAATGTCAGAGAAAGAATTCAGAATGTACATAATTAAAATGATCAGTGAACTAAAGAATGACATAAGTGAACAATTACAGGCAAAAACTGATCATCAAAAAAATAGGAGAGCAAATAAAGGCAACCATCGATCATTCTAACAAAGAGATAAGACAGCAATTACAAGTAGCAAAAGATTACTTTAAGAGCGAACTAGAGATCGTGAAAAAAAAACCAATCAAATTCTTGAAATGAAGGAAACAATTAACCAAATAAAAAACTCAATAGAAAGCATCACCAGCAGACTAGATCACCTGGAAGACAGAACCTCAGATAATGAAGACAAGATATACAATATCTTGAAAGTAAATTTGACCATACAGTGAAGATGGTAAAAAATCATGATCAGAACATACAAGAAATATGGGACAGCATCAAAAGACCAAATCTAAGATTTACTGGGACAGAAGGCAGCACAGAATTTCAAACCAAAGGAATGCACAACCTCTTCAATGAAATATTATCAGAAAATTTCCCAAGTATGAAAAATGAAATGGAAAATCAAATACAAGAGGCTTACAGGACACCAAACATACAAAATTTCAACAGATCTACACCAAGGCACATTATAATGAAAATGCCCTACAGAGTAAGGATAGAATTTTAAAGGCCACGCGAGAGAGGAACCAGATTACATAAGGGGAGACCAATTCGTATCTC
>CM053410.1:88613322-88782972 GCA_028644305.1 Xerus rutilus
AAATCAAGAATCAACAAATGGGATGGATTCAAACTAAAAAGCTTCTTCTCAGCAAAAGAAATAATCAATGAAGTGAACAGAGAGCCGACATTCTGGGAACAAATCTTTGCCACACACACATCCGATAGAGCACTCATCTCCAGGATATATAAAGAACTCAAAAAACTTAACACCAAAAAAACTAACAACCCAATCAATACATGGGCCAAAGAGCTGAACACAAACTTCACAGAAGATATACAATCCATCAACAGACATATGAAAAAATGTTCAACATCTTCAGCAATCAGAGAAAAACAAATCAAAACTACCATAAGATTTCATCTCAGGCCAGTCAGAATGGCAATTATCAAGAATACAAACAACAATAAGTGTTGGTGAGGTTGTGGGGAAAAAGGCATGCTCATACATTGCTGGTGGAACTTCAAATTGGTACAACCAATCTGGAAAGCAGTATGGAGATTCCTTAGAAAACTTGGAATGGAACCACCATTTGAGCCTGCTAACCCACTCCTCCGTCTATACCCAGAAGACTTAAAAACGGCATACTACAGTGACGCAGCCACTTCAATGTTTATAGCAGCTCAATTCACAATAGCTAAACTGTGAAACCAACCTAGGTGCCCTTCGATAGATGACTGGATAAAGAAACTGTGGTATATATACACAATGGAATATTACTCAGCAATAAGAGAGAATAAAATTATGGCATTTGCAGGTAAATGAATGGAGTTGGAGAATATCATGCTAAGTGAAGTAAGCCAATCTCAGAAAACCAAATGCCGAATGTACTCGTTGATAAGTGGATGCTGATCCATAATGTGGGGAAGGACATAGGAACAATGGTGGGTCTCTGTTCACAGGGGTGTAAGGGGTGAGGGGGCGTGGGGACAGCAATGGTGGTGGAATATGATGGTCATAATAATCCTAACTTTATGTATGACTGCATATATGTTGTGATTCTATACAACTTACAACTAGAGAATTGATATGTTATCCTCTATGTAAAATGAATCAATTCGCACTGTTAACATGTAAGCCTAAATAAAACAAATTTAAAAAAAAGAAAGAAAAAAAAAGAAAATACAGTATCTAAACTTGCAGTCTACTCTTCCTTATTCAAACCTCTGGTATTGGACATAGGAATAAAAAAAAAAAAGAGGAGTTAGAGGGCAGGATGGTATGTCAGAGCATGGTATCTGGAATCAGAATGACCAGGTTAGGAATAACATTTCATTTCCTTAGCAACTGTGCAATTTTAGGGTTGTTGATAATGCTATTGTTTTGTATCTTTTTCAGAATGGTAAGTAAGATTTCACAAGATGATATACATAAAATGTCCACTGAGTAGGTACTCAATAATTAGTAAAGGAGACTGTATATATAAAGAAAAACCTTTTCCCTTCAGAGTCCCATGACAGAGCTCAAGTGATTCTGTGTAATCAGAGGGATCAAGGTCTCAGGTTGGACAGACCTAAGTAAGAAAGCTGTTTCTGCCAATGTCAAGTACCGTCTTGGCTCTGGGTCCAAAGAAAACAAATCTGTGTTCCTCTTCTGGGATTACTTAATACTCCACACTAGGTTAAGAACATCAGTGTGGGTCAGTCACCCACAGGGTAGACAGCTGATGCAGTATAACATTTGCTTGAGTTCTGTGGCCCCAAGGACCAGGAATTCAGTCATTATCCAGCCATGTGATTTGGGCTAACTTACATGATTTTTCTCCTTTTGAATTCTCATCTTCAAATGACTCCTTTTGCCACAATAAGCCTATTTCAAAAACTTTTTAAAGTAGCAAAACTATGTTTTTTGTTAAAGGCTAATTTTCTTAGGTATCTTGCAATGCAAACAGCTTTGAGGTCTCCAGTATAAGGTTCTTATTTCATAATAAGAAGAAATAGATCAATACTAATTTAGAACTTTTTACAATAGATACTCAATACCTTTATTACAAGGGGAAAGAACTACTAGCTTATAATAGTCCCTTCAAGCACAGTTCTTACATTGAACTTTAACAGCATGCTGACCATACCATCAGAGAATAGAAGCTTCAAAAGAAAAAAAATCAAGAATGCCAAGATCTTCTCCAACCACAATTATTTTTAATCTATGAAACAGAGTTTCCTTACAAATTACATAGTCTTTAGAGTAGTGACATTTATCATTGATGTGATCTGTTTGTTTAATATGACTGTAGTCAGAAGGGAAGTTGGGCCTGTTATTTTTCCAGAAATTGAAAAAAGTACCATCATTAAGATAAAGAAGAGAAAGATTTGTACCCGTCTTTTTGGGACATGTAAGGTGAGAGTGAGGTCTCACAGTTGGAGAATTTATGGATATTGCTGGAGGAATTGGAGATGCTTTCTAGTAAGCGGGTAATCCCTCTTCCTCGAACGCTGCTGTTTTGGCCTGAAATTTTCACCCCAGTTGGGTAATCACCTAGGATATTGAAAATATAATAAAAGAAATGTAGTGATTTTTCTCTAAAGAGGTACTTTAGTTAGCTCTCATTCTACTGTAGGCCTCTAAACCTTGTTTAAATGGATCATGAATAGAAGAAATTCTTATGTAGAGGCAAAGGCAGAACAAAAATATTCCCTTTTGTTTTTAGAGCAGGAAACCCTAATTGAAGTTCTTTAGGCCCCACTTGAAATTTCATGTTACTAGCTTTTAAAGTTTCTTGTCTCCCAGAAGATATATTACATTAAAATCATACAACCATAGAAGCTACAAAAAAAAATTTTTTTTCTAATACCCTGAACAAAAGTCTGAGGAATAAGACTCCATCAAAGTGACATAAAAATGTACATATTCAAATTGTTTAAAGTGCTAATGCCAAATAAAACACCTAATTCAACAAGCTTCCCATATCCTAAAGCTTATCTAGAAGCATCTGATGCTTAATAAGCTGGGACCTTACTAAACTTTAAGGCCCTAAAACCTCCATAAGGTACGCTGTAAAATTTAAGATGCTTACCAGTGGCTGTGTTTGACCTTTGTTCCTGATTAGAAGAGTTGAAATGAGAGAATCCTGGACTCTCAATCCTTAGCTTCTGTAAAGTAACAGGAAAATACCAGGGATGAGGGGAAATGTTTCTTATCAAATATTGGTTAGTCTACTTCGTATTACTCTTTAACAAATGAAAACTAAGACCCAAATAGTTTTCCAAAATCTATCAGCTTCTGCTGCAAAGGGGAGGAGAGAAATAGGACAACTTGAGGGAAATTAGGAATTACAGGGTCTTTTTTGGTACCAGGAGACTGAACCCAGGGGTGCTTACCCACTGAGCCACATCCTCAGTGTTTTGTTTTGTTTTTTTAAATTTAGAGACAGGGTCTTGAGTTGCTAAGTGCCTCACTAAATTGCTGGCTTTGAACTTGTGATCGTCCTGTCTCAGCCTCCCAAGTCACTGGGATTACAGGCGTGTGCCACCGCATTCAGTAATTTTTTTTTAAACTTTTTTATTTTTTGGTACTGGGGATTGAACTCAGGGGCACTCGACCACTGAGCCACATCCTCACCCTACTTTGTGTTTTATGTAGAGACAGGGTCTCACTGAGTTGCTTAGTGCCCCACCATTGCTGAGGCTGGCTTTGAACTTGCCATTCTATCTCAGCCTTCCAACGTGCTGGGATTACAGGCGTGTACCACTGTGCCCAGCTAATTCTTATTTTTTTTTTTTTTTTTTAACGATGAGGTTGTTGGCCGATAAGATTCAGAATGGAAGGAAACTCTCAAGGCAAGAAAGGGATAAGTTACTATAGTATGTCCTTGATTACTAAGAGAAAGAGATCTAATACATAAATAGATGAGTTTTAGATAGGAACACAGACAATTCACTCATTAACACAGGAATAAAAGCAGAGGACATGGTGGATGCAGCTAGCAGGGGTGGTAGCAATGGGTGGAAAATTTCTCCTGATTGCTATTTTCTCAGAGTTGAAGAGGAGGTTCAGGGTCAGCGTGATCAGAGAAGGGGTGAGGGAAAAGGTGATGGAAGGAGGAAGAGTATCAAGGAGTGTGAGAGACTGATCAGACTAGTGACATAAGTAATAGCCAGGCAATATCAATGGCCCTCTTGAGGTTGGTGGTAATGAAAATGAAGACAGATCAGTCAGCATGGTGGTTTATTTCCAGTCTCATGCAGATTCACAGGGTAGGAGGAGTTAATCAGGGTTTGTATTTGTCAACCAAGTATGTTAAAGAGAAAAGGCCCCATGGAGTTGACAATGTGTGCAAGAAAGAAGGGACAGAGCAGGGAACCTAAGCTGGGAGGGAAAGCGGCTGACAAGGCTGCACCTTCACAAGTGGGAGAGGTGCCCTGGGGTTGTGCAATGCACGGTCCAAAGGAGTGTAAAACAGTGGAGGTCTAAGTAACTGGAGGGCCTACAGAGGTCAAGGAGTCACTGGCACTAGGGTACCAGAGTAAGATGGTCAGATGACGACGTCTGAAACTGAGATTATGAAGGTCTAGGGTGTGATCCTAGGAATGGAAACTTCCATGATGGAAGACACTGGAGGAGGGGAAGTCAAGAAATTGAGGTCAGGTGGCTGGAGAGATTACCTATGGGGAAACTGCAACAAAGAACTTTGGCAGGAAAACTGTTCTCCCGAGCCAGTGTTACTCTAAGAATGAGAACCAACTTAAGTGTGTACTGACTCCAAAAGGGCTGTCGAGTACTACTGCCTGGACAGCATGAGAGTCAAAGCCCACAGGTTTTAGGGAAAAGGAATGAAGAAGTCTGGAAGCCAAAATCAAGGACAATGCAAATGCAGCCCCATGATGAAGGAAGAGGATGATGATGTCATCATTTGAGCCCTGAGAGGACAAAGTTTAGTTAGAAACAGAAAGGTAAACAGACTTTCCCCAAAAGAAGCTGAAGATCTAGATTTTGCCAGTAGCCAAGGCTCCTTACCTGGTAACGCCCTGCATCCAACACAACCATCTTGGGTGTCACACTATTGCTGGCCTCATAGTCTTGCAGTGGTACATGAGCTCCCGTGAGCTGGATTCCAAAGAGAGTGGCAAGGGAGTTGCTGATGCAGTACCTTTAGAGGAGGTAAGACAGAGCCCACTATATATCACTCTCATCCAGTTACCCCGAAAGCATTCATATTTTAAAATTCTTAACAAAGCATCTGAGAGATACTGCTCTTAATTGAAGGGAAAAAAGGAAATTTATAGATTTAGAAATAAGATGGGAATAGGTAGTAAAATTCATATCATAGAAGTTTATTACGGGTAAGCAATCTTCTGACTGCCAGGTTATATTTTAGATTTGTTAGGAAGGTATGGGAATAAGGGTAAAGATTACCAGGATTCTCTAATGTTTAAGGCAACGAGAGGGCAGAAGCAGAAATAAAACTACAATCATGAACAGTTAATCCTCAGAACTCACAATTGCCTGCCAAGTGAATAGACTACCAGAGCCCCCAGAGACTCAGGTGCTTTCACTACAAGACGAGAAGGAAAGGTCTATGCTTTTGGAGCACCTCCACAAGGAAGTGTTGTCCTTCAGCACTCAGGGTTCCAAGAAGGCAAAGTTTCAGTGCAGGCTTCTGAAGATTTACTGAAATGTGTATGTAGGTGAGTGGTGACACAGACAGAAGTAAAATGAACAACCACCTTTGCTTTTTAACAGAGTTACAGTAAGGTGGGTGAACAGGCCCACCCCACCTACCCAAGAGCAAGCAAAATGGGCACAAAGGAACTCAGTGCAAAAAGCAGCATTATGAAGAAACTCCTTCCCCAACTTACGCCATCCTCTTGCAAACAGCTAAAGCACAGAAGAGAATGTCATTTTCTTCATGCCACTTGCACCTGTACAAAAAAATGGACCTTAATATCCTCACTGAAGCAGCACTGCTGAAGGGTCTTCACATGCCAGACTTCTAGCTTGCCTAGCTGAAATAATTTAAGAAAAACTCACACTATTACTCAAAGATTAAGGTTTCTAAATTTAATACACAAAAGATTTTTTAAAAAACCCAGATTTTATGTTACCTCATTCGATGCAGAGTCATGATACTACACATATTACACATAACCCTAATGGTTAAACTTTACCTGGAAATAAAATGGGTGTTCTGGAGGCACAACCATGACTAAAGATGACATGTATATATTTAACATTTATTGAGTGCACACTATTTGCAAGGCATTGTTCTAGGCACTAGGGATACAGTGTTGAAAGAAACACATGGTAACACAAAACTTACTTTCTAGTGGGGAGACTGACCAAAATATGTGAGCATAATACATAGCAAATTAGATAATAAGTTAAAATAACATTCTAAGGAGGAAAAATAAGAAAGGATGATATAAATGTTAGGAAGGGGCTCACTGAGGTGGTGATGTTTGAGTGGAGACCTCAGGAGGTGATGCTGGAGAGGAAGTGGCTAAAATAAGTTGTGTGATTCAACACAATGTTACAAGATGAGTACTACTACAAAACCTGTGGGTCTTTTCATTGAGTACACAGCCTATTAAGATTCCGAACAGCATTATTTGCATAATTCAAAGCTGGTGTAAACTTAGCAAGAATCTTCATCTCAAATTGCAAACATGCTCTGCAGTAGTATAAAAAGTCAGTGATATGCATTCACACTGATGAGTTATTTAACAGAATGGAAGCATATCTAAAGTTAAGGTTAAAACTCTCCCACTATTCCCTAAGAAAAGTGATCCAGAAAACGTTCTTCATAAACCTCCAAAATGAAGCCTAAACTTAAGTTAAAAACTAAACCTAAGTTTGTATGCAACCATACAGAACTAAGTAACTTTTAGTTTCTCATTGGTTTTGCTCCTTGCCTAGAACTTGAGGCCCAAGAGTACCTACCTCATACACACGTTTTCCATTTGAGGTAGAAATGAAACTGAAAAACAACACACTCAAGGATTAAAACCAACCAAACTTACAAAATACTGATCCCAGGGAAAAACATCTTCAATTTACAATTATACAACTATTAAAAATAGCGTCGGTATGATCTGTTTTTACTCACACTTCTTGATTTCCTACTTCCACATCATACTCACTCCCTAAAAATGAGTGCTCTTCTAATAAAGTTCATCTAATAAAATTCTGTAAACCTGTTGAAAATCAGATCTGCTATGGACTTGTTAAGCTACTAATATTCACTCTGCAGCCTCAAATCCAGTTCCAATTGTAACCTGTCTCAGATGTTGCTTTTATGAAAATCCACTCCAAAAGTCTAACATCAGGCCAGTGTGTTACATCTTCCAGAGTAAGTTCACATCTTCGTCCCCAAGCTCCCAACACTGTGTCACTCTTCCGAGCTGTGCAACATCAAGCCCCAGTGGTCTCTTGCCCTCCTGCTGTTTGAGGGCTATGATTCCTTCCCCTTTTCAAGGCTAACCTTGCCTTTAGAAGCATCCAGCTACAGCTATGTAATGCTCTAAGTCAAATGGATGCACTGGTTTTTCTTAAACAATCTCTATGTCTCACTCTGAAGTCACTGTTCAGGTAATTTCTGAAACTTCTGGAAAAATCAACTGAAATCTCTGCTCACAGAAATTTTACCCATCTTTCCCAAATAACCAAACCAAACATTAATTCCATAAAGCATTTCAGTTTTTAAACTCATGCTGAAGTGATTTCTCTCTCATTTCTATCATCACCTTTTGAATCTCTCATTACCAGAAATTAGTGCATCAGAATGGTGTCTTCACATGCCCTACTGTTTTTATGAGGCAGAAAGGCAGAGGGCAAGGGCAGTCATGTCACTTCTCCATACTTCCTCAGAACCTAGTTTAATGCCTTATGTACACAAAAACTACTCAAATTTTTGTCAAATGTACGAAGTTCATTAAACTGGACTAAGAAAAACATGTCAAAATATAAAACTACATCTCTGAATACTTCTGCTGGGGCTTCTAGCTTAAGGCAGTGAATTAAATACATGTACAAAATTATTTCCTACTCTTCCTGAGACCCTCTAAAGATGACAAAGAATACAAATAGTAAGACAGGTGCAGTGGCACATGCCTGTAATCCCAGCTACTCAGGAGGTTGAGGCAGGAGGATCACAAGTTCAAGGACAGCTTGGACAACTTGTGGAGACCATGTCTCTAAATAAAAAGAACTGGAAATGTGGATAAGTGGAAAAGCATCCCTGGGTTTAATCCCCAGCACCTACCTACCTAAATAAGGTAAAAATAAATAAATAAAACAAATACATACATAAACAAATAAATATAAAAAGATCTGGGAATGTAAGTCAGTGGTAGAGCACTCCTGGGTTCAATCACCAGTATTTAAAAAAAAAAAAAAAAAAGGTAGATGTCTACAAAAAAGGAGAAAACAGAAAGAGGTCTCCATGGAAGAGATGAAGAGCTTTAAAAAATTCACGGAAAATAAAGAACAGTACCTAATATCCTTCAGTATTAACAGAAGAAGCAACAGAAGATGATCTGCCTATTAGAACTCAAGAGGCACTGAATCCTTAAAACGACTCATCTCTATGCAGAGAGCAGAGGTCAAACCTGAGACTGAACCTCTGTATGAATAGAGGACCTCTCCAACTCCATACTCCATGCAGAGGAGTGAACTAACTATACTTGGAGAACCAGGCAGCAAACTGGTTGCTGGAAGCCTAAAGCAAAATCTCTACATTCTGGCAACTAGGATTCTGCTTATTATCAAGTTTTCTCGTCCAATTTCCCTACAGTCATGCCTATTCAGTTGATATCCCCACAATAAATACTTGGCTTTGAAGCCTCATTTCTAATACGAACATAACCAAGAACAATGAGGCTTGAAGGAAAGCCTACAACATGAAAAAGTCCAGTACAGTCAGATCATAATTACAACCCCAAAAAATGAACTAATACAGAAAACGAAAACAGAGGGCTCAAAGAGTAACTCAAGGAAATCTACAGTTATTGCATCCAGGATCCCAGTTTTTCCCTCATCAACCCTTATTAACAACTGATGATGGCTATGGAAACTTTTATAACATCGTAACAATTGCACACTGAGGGGTACTCAAGTCTCAAAAACTCAGCCTCTGTCCACTTTAGAAGGTCAAAGACACACTTTAGAGCTGTGCTGAATTGTCTTATCTTTCTGCCTTCTGCCTAGCATGCTGCAGGGTCCACCTGATGCCTCACCACTGTCTCTGAATGTATTAATGTGCTCCTTTCTATATCATCTGTCTTTTCTTCTGTCCATTCTCTCACCCTGTGCCTAGTCCACCAGTAAGTCCTACTTTTTAACAATGTGAAATTGACCTATTCCTCTCCATCTCTGATGTCACTACCTAAGCCGAGTCACTGCTTACCTAGTTATCTAACCATCACAGGCTCCATATTTCATTTGTCTCCTTCCAACACAACCATTAAATATTCTGACATCTTTAAGAAACCTAACCTACCACACTTCACCACTTGACAAAATTTTTTCCTCCTCATTTCATCTTTCTCCTGCTTCAGTTCTCGGCCTTTTTAAACCATTTTATAAAGCAGTATGAATGTATGTTAAAGGTATCCTGTTGATTTCTTTCTTAGCACATACCACAAGCTAAAACTACCATTCAAAACCACTAATCCATGTCCTTTTTCCACTTAACTGGTTGCTTCACGAAGGCAGGGATCCCATTACTTTTTGTCTGCACCTTTAGCACGGTGCCTAGCACAATTGTCTAGCACCAAGGAGATGCTCAATAAGTATTTGTTGGTTAAGTAAAGGCTACACCTGTTTTCATCAGCAGGTTAGTGAATTAATCCAACAAGAATTCTTACAGGAAGCATCCAGCTTACTTATAATTTTAATATTCACTTTGTCTAGCTACACTCATTTCACCAATATAAACTTATCCTTTATTCCTAGAGTTAACATTTATCAAAATTCTATTACGAACTAAAGTCTTTTTAAAAATTTTCTTTTTAGTTATAGATGGACACATCTTTATTTTATTTATTTTTATGTGGTGCTGAGAATAGAACCCAGTGCCTCACATGTGCAAGGCAAGTGCTCTGCCACACTAAGCCACAACTCCAGCCCCAAATTAAAGTCTTCTTAACAGGTGTCTCAGAGCAGTGTTTGAAATGAGTTCTCTTTACTTATATTAGCAGGTTTGAACCAGTTTCTACAGTTTACTACAACCCAAACTCCCTTGTAAAGTACTATATATTAGAATCTTACTATGCTATGAAGCTCAATGAAAGGCAGAGCCCTCCTACCCAAAGCATTTCCTTACTAATGTGCTGGAAGTACCATAGGGAACAGTTTCCTCTTCAACAAAACCCCTCAAAGAATGTATCAGACCAAAGCTAACCTAGTCTTGTGCCATGATGTACTTGCTTTACTGAACTGTATTTCTTTAATTATGAAACTTCTTTTCCACATCTTAACTGAATACAGAATTCATTTTGCAATTAAAAATATTCTACAATCGCTTTTGGACAGTTGAGATAGTTGCTATGGCCTAAGCAAACAAATTTGATGATCACCAGAAAACTGCAGTCCTTCAACATTTTCATCAATAAATTATGAAAGATAATTGGAGATGTTAATTTGTCTATTGACCTTTTCTGATAAGGTCAAGACAAACCAGCATCAAAACTTACAGAGGGGCTGGGATTGTGGCTCAGTGGTAGAGCGCCTGCCTCGCGTGCGTGAGGCACTGGGTTCGATCCTCAGCACCACATAAAAATAAATAAAATACAGATATCATGTCCATCTACAACTAAAAAAAAATTTAAAAAAAAAACTTACAGAAAGAGTATCAGTGGCTAGGAAGAAAATTCTAGAAACAATAGTGGGGTTCTCTTGTAAGAAATGCTGCCTGACCAGCACTCTTAATGGTGCAGAGAATAATAATGTAGGAAAACATGGACACCATCTGATACTGAATGAGAAATCTTAGAAATAATTTAGCCCACAGCTGCAGCAATGCACACAAATCCACATACCTTAACATTTTACCTGTAAACTAATGATTAATAAGAACAACAAAATAAAGCACAGTAGACAAAATCAGCACCTATAGCATAACAAGAAATCAGAACACTATAAAAATTACCTATAAACAGAAAAAATAAAACTTTAAATTCTAATGGAGCAATTTCTCAATCTCTCATTCCAAGCCTTTACATGGATAGCTTAATCCAGAAGGAAACTGTGAGGAAGAGAGAAAAAGGAACGAAGAGCCCAAGATTACATTAAAATCATCCCCATAAAGAGAAAATTCATTTTTTACATAACATTGAGACAGTCCTGGTAGACAGAGCACTGACTATAGGAAAGTGCCTGTGCTAAAAGGAGAATGAGAGAAGAGCCCTTTGCAAACTGGGTACAGAAGAAAGCAAGGAAGGGAAATTTAAGATCCTGTAGGACAAAACAAAATGAAGGACTCACAACCCCACAACCCTGGAAACCACTCATTAAGAAACCTGTACATTTCTACACTGACAGAAGAGGGAGCTCTTGAACTAAGACTCTCAAACCTCTCCAAATCAGGAGACCCAACAACAGGAAACCCTACATATAACCTTATCGACAGAAAGCTACTATACAAAGAAAACAGAAAATGAGAATCAAAACATTTCAGTGATAGCATGTCAAAACACATGAAAGGGAAGAGAACATTCCACACTGAAGTATGTACCCTTGAATGAGAATGTGAGGATACAGAAACACAGTCTGAATAAGAAACCACCCTAAAACCAGAAATGAATAAAATAAGAAATAAATTAGGAGCTGCAGTTGTGACTCAGTGGTAGAGCACTTGCCTACATGTGTAAGGCACTGGGTTCAATCCTCAGCACCACATAAAATACAGGGGCTGGGGTTATGGCGCAGTGGTAGCAAGCTTGCCTAGCACGCGTGAGACACTGGGTTCGATCCCCAGCACCACATAAAAATAAAATAAAGATATTCTGTCCACCTACAACTAAAAAAATAAATAAATATTTAAAAAATAAAATAAAAATAAATACAATAAAGGTATAAAAAATACAACATAAAAAGAAAGCTGAATAAACTCAGGAAACGAATAGGAAGACTTCAAAATAATAAGGGAAAAGCAACTAAATTACAAACAACCAAGGAAGAATAGATTCATTTGCAGTTATTAAAATGAAAAAAGTAGAAAACTAGCATGAGAATAAACTATTAAAAAGTGTCAGAGAAAGAAATCAAAATGAAAGATAAGAACAAACCTACATATACTAGGCTCCCTTAAGAAGAAAAATTAGGCAGTGGAAAAGAACTAATATTGAACTACAATTTAAGTAAAGTCTCTTGAAATAGAGCCTGGCAGATGGAAATGGCTCAGCAGCAATGAACTCAGAGACATCCTAGCAAAATGACTCCACAGGATGAAAAAGGTCTCCAGGAAAAAACACTAGATAACAAAGGCCAAGAGAATAAATAGATCAAATGTCACAAAGGGAAGATACAAAATACAGAATTGTATTTAAAAGAAAATAAAGTGTGAACCATTAGAAAAAGCCTTAAACATGCAAGAAAACAGGAAATACCATTCCTGTGAACCTTTCATCAATCTAGTACACCAAAGTTCAGTGAACTTTTTAGGTACAGGCATCAAAAAACACAGCATCTAGCCAAAACTACAAAAGATATAAGGAGACATAGAAACACAGCAGTTACGTGAGACTGTAAAGTGGCACTCTCAATACAAGACGGAGCAATAGGATAAGTCAAACTACAGCAGTGAGAAAGTCCAAACCACATCATTGCTACAGTTTGGATCTGGAATATGCCCACAAAGGCCTATGCCTTGGTGCCCAGCTTGGTGTTACTGAGAGGTGGTGGAAACTTTAAGAGGCAGGGTTAGAGGGAGGTCATCAAATCAGTTGGGGTGTGGCCTCCAAGGGGACTACGGGCCAAGTTTCTTCCCTTTTCACTTCTCAGAGAAGGGATGAACAGTTCTGCTCCACTACATTCTTCCACCATGATTCACTGTCTCAACACAGGCCCAAAAGCCATCATAGACTGGAGCCCCCAAAAGTGTGAGCCAAAATAAAGCTTTACTTCTTATAAGTTAATTATTTCAGGTATTTGTCACAGTAACAGAAAGCTAACACTGTAATCAATGCAGACCTTATGAACATATAAGCAAATGCTATGCTCTGAAAAATAACACATTTTCTCACATGCCCATAAAGCAAGTCACAAAAATTGATTATATACTAAGCAACAAAACAAAGCAAACGCCCAAAACCTAAGGCCCAGTAACTCCATAAAGTTACTAATGTTACAGAAAACACTCTTGGGTCACAATGCAAAAGTAACAATTTGCTAACAAACAAAAACCAGAAAGGCCTATCTGGACATTTAAAAGTTTTGTCATGAGAATGAAAGAACTTGTTATAAATGACCCATGAAAATACTGCATTTCAGAATCTATGGATCCACTGAAAACAATGATGAAATACCTATCAATAAAAACCAAAGAGGAGGAGTGAATTAAACTTTGACCCCCAAACTAGAAAAAGAACCACAAAGTACAGAGAATAAAAGCTGAAAATGAGGAATAAAAACAAAAGAAAAAACATATCTATACAACACACATTGGCTTAAGTAAAAGCAGGATGGCCCAGATATACAAGAAATAAGGTAACCACTGAAACAGAAGAAATTTTTAAAATTTTAAAAGAATATCTTTTTTGCAGATTTGTAAACAAATACAACAACTGGAAATCTACATAAAATGCACAATTTCCTACAAAAATACAACTTATCAAAAATCATTCCACTAGAATTAAAAAGCCTAAACAAACCCATTTTCATAGAAGAAATAAAGTTATCAAGAAACTGCACCCCTCACCAAATTTGTGAATTCCAATATATACAATCTGTATAGGAAAAATTTTAAATGTATCGGAAAGACACAAAAATAGATTTGACCAATGGAAAGATATCTCTGTCTTTGGATACAACTCACCCTTATAATGAGTTCAGTTTTAAGTTATAAAGCTGGCCTGAAGCAACGTCTGAATGTACTTTGCTAGAAAAATGATAATAACTTCACAATTTCAAATGATAGCTAAATCAACAAATTTGGAAAAAAAACAGAATATAAACAAGAAAATGAACTTAACTGTATTTCAAACACACAATTTAACTATACTGAAGGGGAAAAAGAAATTAGTCAAATTCTGAGCAAATTACATTGGCTCCATAACCTCTGACCAAAAATGACTATAAACAAATCATAACTGTCATTTCTTTTGTTTTACAACAGTGCCCCATTTAACTCTGAATCTACTTTCAATACATTCTAGGTTTGAATAAAGTAGTAAAAATACTGAGATCCAGATTTTTCACTTTCAAGACAAAGTAAATACAAAAATAATAAAATTCAACACAAGTGTATGGTATTGGATTAGAACTTAGGTTCAGTACAAACTCATAGCAAGACAGATAAAGAGAGAAGAGATAGGGCTACATAAGAATGTATATGAAGGGTGTATATAAACATACTCACAAATTTCCTGGCTCTCTTCACTAAGACCTAGAATCAATGACACTCTAGAGTAAGGAATCAGCACACCTAGCACCCAGATCCTATGCCCCAAATACCATCTTCTACTATAAGGAACCAAAGATGGTTGGAATCATAGCTAATTCAGGGTGGAGCAGAAAAAAGTACAAGTTGGGTCTGGAAAATAATGTGCTAGAAATCAAAGAAGCATCTGAAGAATGAGGAGTCAATGTCAGAAGGATATAGAAACCATTGCTTGAAGCTGGGCACAGTGGCACATGCCTGTAATCCCAGTGGCTTGGGAGGCTGAGGAAGAAGGATCCCAAGTTCAAAACCAGTCTCAGCAACTTAGTGAAATCTTGTCTCCAAAAAGAAAAAGGGGGAGGGCAATGTGACTCAGTGGTTAAGTGCCCCCAGGATCAATCACTAGTACCAAAACAAAAACAACAAAACCACTGCTTGAAAGAACTTCCCACTGGCCATATATGAAACAATCTAAGCATAAAAATAAATTCTTGTAATTAACAGATTACAATCCATTGAATAAAATAGGAATCTGAGTCCATACTAATGTTGATATATGAAAGAGGGGGAGGGCTCTTTCTTACAAAGTTCCAACTAAAAAAGGCAGAAGAAACAACCAAATTAGAAAAACCACTATTTCAAACATAGTAGTAAATGATTTAGACTGAATCATCAATGGACATCAAAACTAGTGTATAGCCGGGCATGGTGGCATAAGCCTGTAATCCCAGCACTTAGGGAGGTTGAGACAGGAGAATTGCGAGTTCAAAGCTAGCCTCAGCAATGGCAAGGTGCTAAGCAACTCAGCGAGACCCTGTCTCTACATAAAACACAAGATAGGGCTGAGGATGTGGCTCAGTGTTTGAGTGCCCCTAAGTTCAATCTCCAGTACCCAAAAAAACAAAACAAACAAAAATAAAAAAAATTAGTGTATAAAAATTGTAGCAACAAGCTGGGCGGGGTGGTGCAAGCCTGTAATCCCAGCACTTACGGAGGCTGAGACAGGAGAATCGCGAGTTCAAAGGCAGCCTCAGCAAAGGTGAGGCACTAAGCAACTCAGTGAGACCCTGTCTCTACATAAAACACAAAATAGGGCTGGGGATGTGGCTCAGTTGTCGAGTGCCCCTGAGTTCAATCTCCAGTACCAAAAAAAAAAAAAAAATTGTAGCAACAGAATAGCAATCTAACTTCACAGCCTTTCCCCACAATATACTTATTAATAAGGTACAAAATAGTAACTTTTCAAAGGAGAATTCTGACAGACATTATCTTAAGCAAATAACAAAGTTATGATCATCAGGAATGAGACAAACTGACATCATACCTCCACATAATGGCAGACTAAGAGAGAGCACCATTTTTGTAGTACTCCTGCCTGAAATGTGTAACCTTAGGCTAACAATAAAGAAAAACAGACCAACTCAAACAGAAACATTCTATGAAACAATTTAGACTGTATTCTCCAAAAAATGTC
Source organism: Xerus rutilus (assembly GCA_028644305.1). Classification (NCBI taxonomy): domain Eukaryota; kingdom Metazoa; phylum Chordata; class Mammalia; order Rodentia; family Sciuridae; genus Xerus; species Xerus rutilus. The sequence continues at coordinate 88,629,294 of CM053410.1, forward strand.
AAGATCATGAAAGTCAAAGAAAAGACTAAGAAAGTGTTACAGATTAAAGAAGACTTGAAAGAGAAATAAATACAAAGTACAATTTGTGATCCTGGATTGGACTCTGGACTCTTGATTTTTGTTTTTGTTTTTTGCTCTAGACACTACTGAAACCTAACACTCTGAAAACCATTGGGAATATGGTATTCAGATTAGGCAGTAGTATTGTGTCAGTGGCAATATCCTGATTTTGTAACTATGCTATGGTAATATAAGAGAAATGTTCTTATTCCTAGGAAACACATGCAAGTATTTAGGTGAAAAGAGTCATTATGACAGCAACTTACTCTCAACTGGTTTAGGAAAAGTGTAGAGACAAAATTATAATGAAAATGTACTAAAGAGTTAACTAGGAAATCAGAGAATGGTATGTGTTACTATCCTTGCAACTTATCAGTGAATCAGATTATTTCAAAATAAAAAAACGCTTCAGACAATATTCATTTTATGTGTTCTTTATCATTAAACACAAAAGTGTTTCATGTAGTAAAAAAATCTAATGAATCAAAAAATGTTCTTTTAATCCTACAGAAACTGATGAGAGAACAGTTTATTTGGCAGTTCCATTTGTTTTTAGTGATACAAAGTAACAATGTATCTTATAATCAATGGAATCTTCTGTTCAAAAAAATACAATACAAAGTTTCATAGGGAAAAAAATGCTCAGAAAGGCAAAAACAACTAGCCCTACCATATCTTCTCAGAAAAAATATACCAATTCTAAGAAAATATAATTCAGTAAAAAAGCCAAAGTAATCAAAAATCACTATTAATACCTTGTGTTGCTAGAATAATCCCACATGGCCACATCTAGGAGGCTTCGAACCCAGGTCTTGGAGGGCTCCTTGAGAAATTTTTGCTGGTAGATCCCCACTACAAGGTCCTCCACAGTGAGTAGTTCTAGATCTTGCCTGAATTCTTCCATAAATAAACAGAAGAACAATTAGTGAATGTGTGTATCAAAATGGAAATAGGTACTGTAACCCACTCCTGCAGTGACCCAGAGTTTTACTTACCTAATGCCTGTGCCATTCGTTTCAAACACCAGTTGACTCTGGCTCTATCATCAGACTGGAGAAGGGAAAAAAAATTACTTGTATGCCTACCTTGAGCTGCTTCTAATTAATTAATGCTGTGCTCTCAAATGGGTGGGGGGAGGTATAGGGAAAATAGACAAGAGTTTGCTAACTAAATGAGAACTATTAAAAAAAAGTGACATGCATTAGAAAAAAACTAGTGCTACTATTAACCAGTTATATTTACATAGCAATGTTAACAAAGCAAATGAGACTTAGAATAGGCAAATGAATGCAACTGTTAAGAAAAATACATAATCTGCTCGTCATTACTCTAGTAAGTACAAAAGTTAAAACCCCATTTCTCTGACTCCTAGCCTACAAGAATTTAGAGGAAATAATATAGTTTTCTCCCAATGCTACAAAAAAAGAGGGAGAGTATTCAATAAAAGATAATCTTGTGTGGAATGACAGGTGTTCAAAATACAGCATCCATTCTTCAGGGTAAAAAGACATCGCAGATACTTTATTTCTTAAAAAATATTTATTTTTTTAGTTACAGGTGGACAGAATATCTTTATTTTTATGTGGTGCTGAGGATCAAACCCAGTGCCTCACGTGTGCTAGGCGAGCCCATCGCAGATACTTTAGAAGAGCTCAGAAAATGTTATCTATTCAAGTGAAAATATATTCAGTTATTGTAATCTTCAAAATCCCTCCCAAATCAGAGGAATTGAAAAGAAAAGGCATTACATTAATCACTCTGAGAACCATTTGGAATTAATTTAACACACGGTTAATACACAGACAAGAATTCTTTCTCTAGGTGCTTTCTGTGCATCTTCTGGTATCTAAATGGATACCTTAAGAACTTTTAACTGGAAATTACCTTGCAGTAGATAGGTGGCCAGTTCCCTGGGTTTGGATGAATAAATCTATACAGGTTTTGTAATACAGTTGCTTGGTCATGCCCCAATTCAAAGTTTGAAATAGGAATCTTGTGACTAGAATCACCTGAAGGAAATAAAAAGGTAGAAGTTCAAACTTTGAACAATGTTAAGTATTATGTAGGAGTCCAGAAGTAGGAGTGTAAGAAGAGAGTAGTGAGTAGCTCAGATTTAGGCACTTGTACCACGTGCTGGTATAGTTAGGTACTTAACATATTTTAACTCAATCTTATAGCCACTTTAGGATATTGATGATATATACAAAAATAAAGACAACTGAGAACCCCAGAAATGTGTACATAAAGTCAACAGTTTGTCAACAGTGGGGTCAGGGCCCAAACACAGGCTTAGGTGAGCAAGCCCGCAGTATTTTCACTATTCCCAAGCTACCTCTGGCGAATTTTTTTAAAATATCTTTTATTTATTTTTTAATGTGGTGCTGAGGATCGAACCCAATGCCTCATGCATGTGAGGCAGGCGCTCTACCACTGAGCCACAATCCTAGCCCCCTGGTGAATGTTTTATTAGTAGAGCTAGGGAACACAGTAGTAATTACTCCTTTTTAAGAAGTTGTATGATGAAGACTTTCATTTCCAGAAAAAAAGAACAGACCAAAAAATTTAAACCAACTCCCCAGGAAAAAATAAAAGACCTTGAAGATACTAAGAGCATATAACAAGAGTAAGGAATTACTAAGTCAAGGAACACAAGAATACAGAAATCCAGAGAGGTAAGGCTAGTTCTAGAGTTTTTCCCTGGGTCATTCACCAGTTCCAGAAGAGCAAAGAAATAGCTGAGCAGTGTATTTTTGCAGTTTTGAAGGTCTCAATTTCTAGATCATCTAGGTGTCACAAAAAAGCACAGCTAACTCTTCCTATGGAGAAAGATAATATGATGGGTCCCAAATTATTCTGCAATCTTTATTTTTTTCAAATACTCTATAATCAGGTACAAAAAAGAATGAGAATCAAAGTTGATAAAGATCCACAGGTACTCCAGAAAAACAATTATGCTTATGTTTGACAAGTTCAAATTATAAATTTCAATGTAAAATTAAGAACTGTAAGAGAATGCAAGATGAATTCAGCCTCAAAAGATAAACAAGATTGATAATCCCTTAGCCAAACCAACCAAAAGAGAGAAGATCCAAATTAATAAAATTGGAGATGAAAAAGGAGACATCACCACAGACATCACAGAACTCCTGAGGAACATTAGGGACTATTCTGAAAACTTATACTCCAAAAACTTGGGAATCCTAGAAGACTTTGGATATATTTATAGATACATACAACTTGCCAAATTGAATCAAGACGACAGAAAACTAAACAGATCAATAACTAGCAACGAGAGAAGTAGCAATAAAAGCCTTACAACAAAGAAAGGCCCAAGACCAGATGGATTCTCAGCTGAATTCTACAACATTTTTAAGAAAAACTAATGCCAATGAATCTCAAAATCATTCCATGAAACAGAAAGGGATGGAACACTTTTAAATTCATTCCATGAAGCTAGTATCACACTCATGCCAAAACCAGGTAAGGACACATCAAAGAAAGCAAGCTACAGACCAATATCCGTGATGAACTTAGATGCAAAAATCTTAATATTAGCAAATAATTTTCAACAACTGGTAAGAAGACTATACATATCATAACCAAGCTGGTTTATCCCAGAGATGCAAGTAAGACTTAACATACACAAATCAATAAATGAAATTCATCACATAAAAAGAACTAAGGACAAAATTATTTAGTCATCTTGATATATGCATAGAAAGCCTTCGGTACCCATTCTGAATTAAAAAAAAAAAAACTCATTCAAGAAACTAGGGATAGAAAGAACCTACCTCATTATTATAGCTACATACAAAAAAAAAACAAAGGACAAAAAACTGCAAAGCCAACATCACAATGAATGGGGGAAAACTGAAAACATTTCCTTGAAAATCTGGAACAAGACAAGGATGTCCACTCTCACTACTCCTATTTAATACAGGACTATAAGTTTTAGTCAGAGCAATTAAACAAGAGAAGAAAATAAAAGGGATACAAATAGGAAAGGAAGAAGCTAAATTTATCACTGTTTGTAGATGTTATAATCCTATATTCAGAAGATCCAAAAAGCTCCACCAAAAGACTGCAAGAGCTTATAAACAAATTCACCAAAAGGCGGCTACAAAATCAACATACATGAATGAATAGGTTTCCTATATAGCAATATTGGATCTGCTGAAAGAAATCATGAAAAAAAAATCTCATTCACAATAGCCTTAAAAAAAAACAAAACCTAGGAATAAATCTATACAAGAACATGAAAGACCTCTACAATGAAAACTATAGAACACTGAAGAAAGAAACTGAAGATGACACAAGAAAATAGAAGACTTCTCATGTTCACGGACAGGCAGAATAATACTGTCAAAAAGGCCATACTACCAAAAGCGATATACAGATCCAAGGCAATCCCCTCAAAATACCAATGACATTCTTCACAGAACTCAAGTCCTAAAATTCATTGTGAAGAAAAAAAGACCCAGCTGGGCACAGTGGCAAACACACTTAATTCCAGCAGCTTGGGAGGCTGACACAGGAGGATCCCAAGTTTAAGAACAGCCTCAGCAATTTAGTGAGACACTGTCTCAAAATAAAAAAACAAAAAGGGCTAGGGATGTAGCTCAGTGGTAAAGCATCTCTGGATTCAATCCCTCATTCCAAAAAAAAAGAAAAAAAAAAAAGGATTAAAAGACCCAGAATAGCCAAAGCAAACCAAAAAAGCAATGCTGGAGGCGTTCTAATTCTTGACTTCAAATTATATACTATAGAGCTACAGTAACAAGAGTTAATAGGGCCAAGCTCGGTGACACATGCCTGTAATCCCAGCAGCTCAGGAGGCCGAGACAGGAGAATCCCAAATTCAAAGCCAGTCTCAGCAAAAGGTGCTAAACAACTCAGTGAGACCTTGTCTCTAAATGAAATAAAAAACAGGGCTGAGGATGTGGCTCAGTGTGTCAAGCGCTCAAGTTCTATCCCCAGTAACCCCCCCACCAAAAAAGTTAATGGGATGGCAGCAAATTAAAAAGCTTCTGCACAGCAAAGGAAACAAGAATATGAAGAAAACCTACGGAATGGGAGAAAAATAGTTGCGAGCTATTCTTCTGACAGGATTAATATCCAGGACAAAGAACTAAAATAAAAACAAAAACTTGGAAATAACCCAATTAATAAATGGGCAAATGAACAAAACAAACACTTCTCAAAAGCAGAAATACAAATGACCAACATGAAAAAATGTTCAACATCGTTAGCAATTAGGGAAGTGCAAATCAAAACTACCCTGAGATTTCATCTCTGGTCAGAGTACACAGCCATCGAGAATACAAATAATACTAAGTGCTAGAGATGACATGGAGTAGACTTTTACACGGTTGGTGTAAATTAGTACATACGATTACTGTGGAGGTTCCTCAAAAGACTAGGAATGGTACTACCATATGAGTCAGCTGTACCACTCCTGGATATTTATCCTGAAGAGTTGAAGTCATCGTATGATAGAGATACATGCATACCCATGTTTATAGCAGCACAATTTTTAACGGCCATACTGTGGAACCAACACAGGTGCCCATCAATGGAGGAGTGAATAAAGAAAATGTGGTGTATATATACAAACAATGAAGTTTCATTCAGTCGTCAAGAAAATCCAATTTATGTCATTCATAGAAAAATGGATGAAAACTGAAATAAGCCAAACTCAGAAGGTGAAGGACAGCATGTTTTCTTTCATATGCACAATCTAGATGTGAAAAAAAGGGAGTGCGGGATTCTCATAAAAATCAAAAAGACATCAGTAAATAAAGGGAGTAGCGAGAGGAAGGAGGGGTAAAAAAAGGGGAACTACTGAGGAATGATATTGGACAAATTATATTGTATGTATGTATGAATATGTAACAAATACCACCATTATTATACAAGTATAATGCACCAATAAAATACAGAAAAAATTAGTAAGCTACCACATGAACAAAGGACACAGGTCACGGAAGATGCAGAAAGAGCATTCATTACAACATTGAACTGACACATCCCTAGCCAAACTGAGAAGGAAACTTCTCTTTATGGAGCATGTACCCAAAAAAAAGATGGGCTAAGGGGGAAAAAAGAAAAAGGAAAAAGGAAACTATAGCAAATGGCATCCTCAATCCTCACTGGTGAAACATTAGAAATTAGAGGTTCTAGCCAACATGCTAAAACAAAACAAATTTTTAAAATTTTTAAATGCAGATATATAGATTAGAAAAAAAGTGACTTCACAGATATGACTTAAGGAATTCACTGAAACTCAAAAGTTTAATGGTGGGTGGGAAAAAAAACAAAATATAAACAATTAGAAAATGTAATTTCAGGGGCTGGGGTTGTGGCTTGGTGGTAGAGCGCTTGCCTAGCATGCATGACACACCGGGTTCAATTCTCAGCACCATATATAAATAAAGGTCCATCAACAACTAAAAAAATATTTAAAAAAAAAAAAGAAAATGTAATTTCAAAAAGACATCACTTATGATGCAGCAAAAAAGACCAAAAGTATAAATTTAACAGAGGTAGTATTAAGACTACTATAATCATAAAATTAAAAGACAATACAGATCTGAAAATTAAGAGGGTGTCACATATTCACAGATACTCAATATTATAATAGCATTTTTCTCCAAAATGATCTAAAGATTTAAAGTTGATTCCAATTTAAATCCCAACAAGGCTTTTTGTGAAACATGAAAATTGATTATAAAATTGTACATGGAAGAATAAAGAGTGAAAAGTAGCCATAATATTCCAGAAAAACAAGGTTGGGGATTAATGTTAGATTGATCTAACATTATCAAACTATGTTTAAGAATATGACACTGGCACCAAAAACAAGCAGAACAAAATAAAGAGAACAGAAGCCACATGTGTCAACAGAAGCCTGGTAAGACACAGGTGGCACTGCCTACTGGTGAATCAACTGATGACTCAATCAATGATCCTGAACCTACTGATTACATGGAGAAAAATGAAACAATCTCTACCTCAAACCATACACAAGTCAATTACAGATGGAATAAGGACTTGGATACAAAAAACAAAACTTTATAGTTTTTAGAGGAAGATAGAAACTGACTATATAACCTTCAGGTACAGAGGAATTATTAGATAGGACATAAAACTCACAACTGGTAAGACTAATACACTTAGTAAACTGAAAACAAAAACTTCTGTCCTTTAACAGACACCAAAGAGAACGAAACACACAAAGCACAAACTGAAAATAGGTATCTACAATCAAAAAAATCAGTAAGCAGGCAAAAAACAATAAACCTTAAAAACATAGAAAAATAATAGAAAAATGAGTAAAAGACAACATGGAATTAAATGCAGGTACAGAAATATGCACACAATCTACCTTTGAACTATATCCCCAGCCATTTTCATGTTATTCTGAGACAGTTTATTAATTTGCCCAGGCTGGCCCACAACTTGCCATGCTCCTGCCTTAGCCTTCTCAGGAACTGAGATTATGGGCGTCACCACTATGCCTGGCTGTCCATTGATATTCTTTACCCTTTAAATGAATGTCATATTTGTGTGTGTGTGTTATGAAGCTTCATTTGCAAAGCTGATAGATTTTTTTAGTGCAGACAGCTGACATCAGTATTCAAATTCAAAGCTTTCTTTCAAAGTAAAAACTTGTCAAAAGCAAGCCATTAACCAGTAAAATGAACAGAAGCAGAGCTGGCCTGCCTGAAGTGAACAGTCAAGACCCCACAACCGCACAAAGCCTGCAGTACTCTTCAGAGGAAAACAGCAGTGGGCGAGGGGAACTAGACTCCACCTCAACATCCCGCCAATCCTGAAATTCTTTGATTCTAATGCCCAGGAAGCATCACTTGCTGTTACTTACATATACATACTTCAAGGAAGATCAGAAAGCAGAGTAGCAACAGAAAGATAGACACGTGGTACTTAGCTACTACGCAAATAGATCACATACACATGTAAATTTGCTCCAGTGTGCTCTGTAAGAAACACAGTCTCCTCCCAATCAGCTCAATTACATCAGCACAGGCATTCTTAGTTATTATGTCGACATAGCTGTCACTTTAATAGTCATTTACAATATTTAATTGGCACAATTCCCAGGATTATTAAATTGGCAATTTAAGACATGCTTAAATTGGTGGGCTCCAAACATTTTAAGATTCCCTCAATGAGAAACATTGCACGCAGTTTCAATTGGATTAAATAATAAATTAAGAAAACATTCCTAGTCTTTAGAAGGCTTTTTTGAAAGAAGTACACTTTGTTAACTTGGTTAACTTGAAAATGTTGTAAAATTAGCCTTAAAAATAGCTTTTCAAAAAGGGTTTATCAGAATCAAGATAGCACACAATAGTAAACCAGAGACACTCTCACAGTTGACTCTGGTATACAGTAAGGATTCCAATGTATTCAAGAGATAAACAAACCAGAAACAAAGCATAAGTAAAAATGTGAAAAATTGGTTTACTGGCTAAGTTTCTATTTATGGTTTTTTTTTTTTTAAACTACCATCCTCTTTGTTCAATAACCTTCAATGATGTAACATTTGGGGAGTTTAAACTTCAAAGCAATTGCTGAATTTTTCTTCTGTTATTACAAGCTATTTTTTCTATCAAAAACTATATAAGGGGGCTGGGGTTTTGACTCAGTGGTAGAGCACTTGCCTCGCACATGTGAAGCACTGGGTTCGATCCTCAGCACCACATAAAAAATAAATAAAGATATTGTGTCCATTTACAACTAAAAAAATTAAAAAAAAAAAACTAAGGGGGCCGGGTGCAGTGGCGCACGCCTGTAATCCCAGCACTTTGGGAGGCTGAGAAGGGGAATTGCAAGTTCAAAGCCAGCCTCAGCAACGGCGAGGCACTAAGCAACTCAGTGAGACCCTGTCTCTACATAAAATACAAAATAGGGCTGAGGGGCTGGGGATATAGCTCAGTTGGTAGAGTGCTTGCCTTGCATGCACAAGGCCCTGGGTTCAATCCCCAGCACCACAAAAACAAAAACAAAAAAATAGGGCTGAGGATGTGGCTTAGTGGTAGAGTGCCCCTGAGTTCAATCCCAGTACCAAAAAAAAAAAAAAAAACAATGACAGGGGACCTACTAAAAAAATAATCTCCCTAAACAATATATTCCACAACTTACAATACTGATTCCAGAAGAAACAAAACGTGAATTAGTACATATGTTTCACAAGATCAGAAAAAAATCAAAATGCAGAAGTAAAAATGAGTCTAAAATATTGTCACTTATAGAAAAGACACCATTATAAGAATTACAATATAGCCACTTTTTATGGTAGACTTGAAGAACATTTTTTAATTATAAACACTTCTACAAGTTACCTATCCACATTTGTAAGTAAAAAGAAAAAAAACAACTTTAAATACAGGAATCTTTCAATGGTCCTTAACCAGACAATTACACTTTTTAATTAATCTAAATTTAAAAATAAACCTATTATGACTTTCAATTTAATTCAAGTGGAAACTGCTTAAAACGTAGTTTCTAGGAAAGGTTGGTTCAAAACGTTAGGTATATACAGTCATACCCTTTGGTTGCAAAATATTTAAAAACTTGCTTTCCCTATCTAAAAACTTAAACTATTTTCTTTTTTAAACTTTGTTTCTGAAGCATAAATTTTAAAAAAATATTTTTTCAAATGAACTTCCCTTGTAAACGGTCCTAAATCTTGAGAATGAGACCTTCTCAAAAGACTTTTCCAAGTACCTAGCCACTAAAGCAGCAAACCTTGAAATGCAAGGATATAGAGCATATGATAAATAAAACCACCCTCTGAAAAGACATCACACTACAAGTTTATAAAAGTTTTCAAAGGTTGCAGACGCCATCTATCATTTCCATGAAGCCCATCTTCCTAGCTTGTCTTATGTGCTAAAGGAAAAATATAACCAGGCAGCACATATCAACTCCTATATTCTCCCACTCCTTGATACTCACTCGCAGCCTGGCAATGAAATCGGAAGCCTCGTGGAATTTCCCCTGTAATACAAAATATTTTGAGAGAAGTAGAAATTTTTAAGTTCTCTACTTGTGCTACAGTAATATTCCAAGTTACAGCATGTATAGGTAATTTTTATTATGTGAAAATACAAAAAATTAAACCTTCACTGTTTGTTTTTTAACCAAAGGCAAGGACTATCCAAGAATTTGGCATATTGTCTAAACTACTTTCAAAAGTTACTCCTTATAGCCGGGCACGGTGGCACACGTCTGTAATCCCAGCACTCTGGGAGGGTGAGAGGAGAATCGCGAGTTCAAAGCCAGCCTCAACAACAGCAAGGCACTACGCAACTCAGTGAGACCCTGTCTCTACATAAAAAACACACACAAAAAATAGGGCTGGGGATGTGGCTCAGTGGTCAAATACCCGAGTTCAATCCACGGTACCAAAGGGAAAAAAAAAAACAAAATTACTCCTTACAGACAAATATTACAATTAAAAAGCTTATGCAAAAGGAGTCTTAGGAGTCTATGAATGGACCTCAGGGTTGAGGCCCTCCATACACCAAGTGTGCAGGAAGAAGGCCTCCACAGTTTGCCTTACAACAAAAGGAAAAAAGCTGCTGCTTGACTTGTTCTAGGCAGCAATGCTCACTAGTGTGAGCAGGACGATTAGTTTTTCAGATATATAAAAATGAGATATCCTAATTTTTTTTAAAATTTTTTTTAGTTGTTGATGGATCTTTATTTTACTCATTTATTGTTTGTATGTGGTGCTGAGGATCGAACCCAGTGCTTCATGCATGCTAGGCAAGCACTCTACCACTGAGCTACAGCCCCAGCCCGATATCCTAATTAATTTAAAGCAACTGACAAAACCAAAGCCAAAGTTCTTTTCCCAACCTTCCCTTCTTACCTTTGAGGAGATTATGCTCTCTTAACTTCCACCTACCCTCTTGGAAACTGAACCAAATCCTATGTCTTCAGAACTCTCTTGCTATTACTGGGGTAGAGTCATAGAAAGCAGACACACTAATAAAATCTGAGCATGCTAGGCAATTTCCACATTCTCATCTGTTCCTTGTAATAGGCCCCCAGTGACGAGCTAATGGTTTTGTAGTTTCCTCAAACTTACAAACAGCAACTTAAAAAACTAGTGGTCCAAATGTAAAGCTACAGAAAAGGAAGTGGCAAGTTCCACCAATGCTGAACCTTACTTATGGTTACCTACACCAACAACCCCGTATCAACACCTAATTCCTCACAGTTTTTCTTGTTACATTTTAAGAACTCGTTTGTATTTGAGCTTTTAAGAAAACAAATACCATTAATAAATGAAATCAAGATTTTTTTTAAAAGTATGCTCTGGTGATCTAGCATCTATGCTCACTGGCCACTTACCAGGACTTATGAAACTGTGAAAATCAGCCATGATACCCTCCTGGAGGGAGTACTTAACACAGCCAATTTCACAGGGGAGGAAGCGCTGTTCACAATGAGGTGGCAGCTCGCCGTGGCTAAAAATGTTCAAAAAGTAGAAAATGCCTCCAAGGAGAGCTACGAGAAAAAAATTGTAAGACAAAAGGAACAAATGAGTGTCTTAAATTTATCCCTCCCTAAAAGCTTCTTTAGTTCAAGGGGAAGAAAGTTTTGGAACCAATTTCTTTGTGTTCCTAAATTCCTGAATGAGCTGGAATGAGAAAACTCACCTACTATATCACATAAACAAGCCAAAATATTTATAATTACGTTTATCAAGAACTACAGTAGTAACCACTCTTTGTTTAGAGTGAAAAAATTAGTCAAACTACATAAATCAGCTACACATCAGTCCTGACTCTCAGGACCCATATTCAACAAATAAAAAGCAAAGTCAAACAGAATGGGTGTAGAAAACTCTGTACTCTATGGAAAATTTAGGTCATTCCTTTTATGCTCTTTACCAATATATGTAAGACCGACTATAAATCAGGAAGAAAAAAAATGAATGTGTAAAGTGTTCTACCTACCACGACTGGCCACGTTTAAGACAAATGTTAAACGTTTTTATGTTAAACAAACACAAATCACAATGAATAAAAATAGCCAGAAGGAACAGCAAGGGCCCTTTATTAGCTATTTCTCTTCTGTTAGCTCAATAATTCACCTTTACCTTTACTCTCCCAGAATCAGGATGTTATTTTTAATTAGCAGTCAATAATTGTGTATCTTTATGGGACACAATGTCATTTTGATACTATGTATACACGGTAGATTAAGCCAAGCTAATTAACATACCTATATCCATCACCTCACATATTTTGTCATGCATTTAAATTCTACTCTTAGCAATTTTGAAATATACATTTTTATCAACTACAGTTATCACGTGACACAATAGATCCCAAAAATGTATTCTTCCTGTCTACCTTCATAACAAGTGTATTTAAGTGTTTAGTTATAAACAAATATAATAAGTATCTACGTTTAAAAATATTTGGAATGGGAAAAATCAAGAGACTATATTTGTTACAAAAAGCTCTCCAGTATATTTCAACACATACAAAATTATCTTTTATTAAAAGTTATATAAAGCCATAATATCGAAACACTAGTCACGTACTTTTAAATGGAGGGTCAAAATAAAATTTTTACTGATCAATAAGCACATAATCAGTGTTTTGAGTATTTAAATTAAAGCAAAATATTTTCGGAATACTTTACCTTGATCACTTTTCAGAGACAGACTTGACATATCTGGGGGTGAAGCACTCTGCTTTGGTACCAGCATGCCTGGCCTCCTTAATGGTGTGGAAACCAGTTTCTAAAGAGAAAGAAAATCACTCACACACTTAAAAACTTGATGGATGCTTTAGATCGAATTAAATACAGCAAAATAATTTCAAAATAACCTATAGATTATGTCAGAAACCTCAGGACCGATACACCCAATGAAAAATTGTCACTAACACCAACACTGAAAGGCAGCCAACACTGCAAAAGGTATAAATATGCTGAATCAGAAGGTGAATGGTAAATAACAAACTCAACTATTACTGAAGGACATCTGTCCACTACCAATTAAGCTCATCTTCCTGAGCCACCTATGCCAGGCCAGTGTCCAAAAAAACACCATTCCCCAAAGAATCCTAATGCTTACAAACCTGATTGTGCCGACTAGAAGTCCCGTAGGAGAGACATATACACAACATACCTTAAGTTTCGAAGGGAAACAGAAGAGTTCATAGTTAAAAAATATTAGGGGTCACAAATACAGGAATTCAATCAACCAGAGCTTCTACTCAAACATTCATAAAATCCCGCAAAACTAAAGCACGCAAAACTCTTTCATCTCAATGTTAGCAGTTCAAGAATGGAAAGAACACAGAAGGGAGGGGAAAAACCCTTTACGATCCCTTTGTACTTTCCTGATACAAATAAGCAAGACGACAAATTTTAGGACCTCAACATTCTACCAAGAAGTTGATCCTCACAAGCGCCGTCAAACCCGCAGGGTAACCCTGACCAAGAGGCCCAAGTCCTGTTACTCCAATGCTTAAAGCACTGCACCTGGCGTGGGTCGAGGCGAGAGGAAATCCTCCTCCGCACTACCCTTCAATCATCCCCAAATTAAAAAGCTTTCACCACGGAAGGGCTGAGGGGAACCAGGGGCCGTCCAGCGCAACTCCCGGGCCCCGCGCTCCTCCGCGCTTCACCTGCTTCTCCGAAGGCCCGGAGTCCTTTCCCTGGGCGGCTCTCCACTCCCGGGCCATTTCTGTGTATTTCTCCTTCTCCTCCTCCCTCAGGAGCTGCGGAGACAGGAGGGGCGAGCAGGGCGGCAGGGTGAGGGCCTCGCCAGCCCGCCGGCCTCGCCCTGCCGCCCAACTGCCCGCCGCCCTCGGCCTCACCGCCCAGTCCGCTGAGCAGTAGGGGATGGCGTCCGCCACACGGGCCACAGGCAGGCCTCGTCGGCGCAGTTCGGGAATCTTCTCCTGCACGAAGAAGTAGTAGGCATTGCGGCTGGCCCTGCGGTTCGGCATGGCGAGCGCCCAGGCGTCGACACGGGCCTCAGACGGAAGAAGCCGCCGGCGCCCTCGCTGGGCTCCCGCCCTTAGTAACCGAGCAGCGACTGCGCGCGCAGCCCGCCAACTCTCGGCCAATCAGAGCGCAGCGCGCAGCCGCACTGGCCCGAGGGGGAGAAAAACAGCCTGAAACCGGAAGGTTCCACCACGTGCGGCCTGGGGTGAGGAGGGTAACATCACACATGCGAACCGTTCTAATTGGCCAGGAGGAGTCGTGGGCGGAGCATTGTCACGTGGAAGAGTTGCCGCATTTTCCGTACATTATTGCGTACGGTATGTCCAAGCAGGTGGAGGGGAAGCGCTGGTGGGCGTTTTAGGTTCCTCCAGGAACGGGACAAATAAGGCCCTTCCCCTCCAGAAGTTTACAGGATGACAAAACAAGTGAAGCAACAAAGAAACATTTTAACTGCGTTTTAAAATGTGGTGAGAAGGAAACAGCAAGACACTGAGATTTAAACTAGTGTCTTTCAATAAAGTTTTATAGATTCCATATGAAGGTGTGGCTCATTTTTTTTGTCACTTTTACTGATAGGTGACTATTTTTGGAGCTATTATGAAAGATGTCTTTTTTCTCTTAGTTTAATTGGTTACTGCTGATGTGTAGAGAAGGTATTGATTTCAGTGTTGATCCTGTGTCGTACTGAACTGCCTGCATTGGTTCAAATACTGCCAGTTGATTCCCTTGGATTTCTGTTAGAAATGTTTCCCAGCGTAAATGCTTCTTTATTCATGGTATTAAGTGTGTGTATGCGGAGGGTATGTGTATGTATATTTTAAAATAAACAATGGCAGTTGGAAATTCATTACGTGTTTTCTCTGCATTTTTCAGATAACCGTATGGTTATATCTTCTAGTTTGTTAATATAATGAATAATGTTGCTAGTTTTTTCTAATATTGAAGCATCCTATCATTGTCAGCATGAGCTCCTCTCAATTATGAGGCATTGCTAAAATTTTGAAAACATACTTAATATAGCATTTTTACTTTCTTGACTGTAGTGATACCAAATTACAGATTTTGTGGTGTTGACCTCAACAAATCTTGATGATCAGCATTGTGGTAGCCTCACAAAATGAACTGCCATTTTTTTCTCCTTTCGAATTTGAACAACGGATGGTAATTACCTATTTCTTCACAGTTTGGTAGAAATTCTTCGTAAAACTTTCTAATCATGGTGCATCTTTGGACGGTGGGATTGGAGCTGACCTTTAACTACCATCTCAGTATCATGTATAGGAGATTAGTTTTCTCAGTTTTTCTAATTTTCATCAACCAGTTTTTGTAATTTTCTTAGAAAATTGTGGTAATCAGCTTTTCATCACTGTGACCAAAATACCTTATAAGAAAAACTTAGAAGAAGAAAAGTTTATTGTGGGCTCAGGGTTTGACAGGTTCAGTCCATGGTCAGCTGGCCCCATTTCTCTGGGCCTGAGGAGAGGCAGAGCACCATGGCAGAAGGGCAGTTACAGAAAAGCTGCTCAGCTTAGGGCAGCCATGAAGAAGGGGGTGGAGAGAGGAAAAATATGTAGTCCCCAAGGACAAGATCCCAGTGACCTACTTCCTCCAGCCATGCCCCATCTGCCTGTAGTTATTACCTGGTAATCCATTCAAATTATTAACCCATAAAATGGATTAATCCATTGATGAGGTCATAGTTCGCAAAATCTAATCATTTCCTAAAAGCCCCACCTCTGAACCTGCTGCAGTGGGGACCATGTTTTGAACATGAGCTTTCAGGAAATATTCCAGATCCAAACTAACAATTATGTGTTACATCTGGGTTTTCAAGTATTGATGTAAAATTTGGAGAGGTAGTGAAGCAACTCTGTTGTTTTAAGTCGTGCCACATGGGTCTGCTCGACGGGTTGGGGTCCTGAGAGATGAAAAAGTGTCCTCAGCAAAAACGAAGTGGGGTCTCATGGGACAAGGTTTGGAAGTGACTGTCCGCGGAGTCACTTCACCCAGTCACTTCACTCCGGGGGCTGGTAAGACTGCTCTGCCGAGTGAGATGCAGAGCCCGTTTATTTCAGGAAGTGCAACAGTTTACATACAGTCCTTGGACCAATCATGGCCCGGAAGTTACAAACAATGGGGTACCCCTGTCAGGCAGTGCAGTCCATCAGCATAGAATGGGAAAAGAGGGAAGGGAGCGGTTGAAGGTCGGAG
This sequence comes from Xerus rutilus, assembly GCA_028644305.1. NCBI lineage: Eukaryota > Metazoa > Chordata > Mammalia > Rodentia > Sciuridae > Xerus > Xerus rutilus. The sequence continues at coordinate 88,645,566 of CM053410.1, forward strand.
AGTGCTCCTGCACAACTGAAACTTCCATGCATTATTGCTGGGGCAGATACTTGACAGTTTCTTATATTTATCAGAGGAACTATTAATTTCCATTTTTTTAGAAGGAATGAAACCATATCCATACAAATCTTGTAGATGTATTTTCATAGCCTCTCTGTTCATAAGAACCTCAAGCCGGAAAATCCAAATGTTCATCAACAGATGTATTAATAAGGTATAGTATATCCATACAGTAGATGTCTATTCAGGAACAAAAAGGAAGGAACCAGTACTGATGCTCATCAGCATGGACGAATTTTGAAATGTTGTTGAGTGAAAGAAGGTATACGTAAAAGTGTACATACTATATGATATAAAAACTTTAAAAAAAAAGGCAGGATGGCTCATGTCTGTAATCCCAGCAACTAGGAAGGCCAAGGCAGAAGGATCCCAAGTTTAAGGCCAGCCTGGGCAACTTAGTGAGACCCTGTCTCAAGATTAAAAAATTAAAAGGGCTGGGGACATAGCTCAGTTGTAGAGCACCCGGCGTTCAATCCCCAGAATCATCATCATCATAAAAATAAAGCTCAAGAAAATGTGAAACCATAATTATAGAAATCATAACAGCAACAACCTGGGTCCAAAAGGCCAGGGAAAGAGACTGACTTGGAACTAACACAGGAAACCTAGGTTGGCAGAATTATTTCATGCTGTGTAATTATAAATAGTATATGTCGAAATTTATCCAACCATACATTGAAATGTGTGCATTTTATTGTATGTAAATTATACCCAAAAGTTGATTTTATAAACAAAAGAAATATTGGCTTAAAATGAATGTAATATTGCTTGTAATTTAAAAAATGTTTACTATTGTCCCTTTCCTTCTCATTCCTAATATTTTTTACACCGTTCAAGTTTTTTCTTAGTACTGCCCAAACTATTTTTTTTAAATATTTTTTTTAGTTGTAGATGAACACAATATCTTTATTTATTTATTTATTTATTTTTAAATATTTTTTTTAGCTGTAGATGGACACAATGTCTTTATTTTATTGCTTTGTACGTGGTGCTGAGGATCGAACCCAGGGCCTCGCGCATGCAAGGCAAGCGCTCTACCACTGAGCTACAATCCCAGCCCAATATCTTTATTTATTTTATGTGGCACTGAGGATCAAACCCAGTGCCTCACATATGTGAGGCAAGTGCTCAACTGCTGAGCCATAACCCCAGCCCCCAAACTATTTTTTTATAAAAAAATTTATACCTTTATTTTATATTTATTTTTATGTGGTGCTGAGGATCAAATCCAGTGCCTCACACGTGCTTGGCAAGTGCTCTACTGCTGAGCTACAACCCCAGTCCCCCTGACTTGATTTTACCAATTGTTTTCAAAATCTAAGTTTTGGTTTTATATCTCAGCTTCACAGTTTCCTTTTCCACTTGTTTCTACTTTATGCTTATTACTCTCTTGTCTCTACTTAAGTTAGGCTGTTTCTCAATTCTTTTTCTAGTTTCTTGAATAAAAAGTGTATCCAGTGGGCTGGGATTGTAGCTCAGCGGTAGAGCGCTTGCCTCTCATGTGTGAGGCCCTGGGTTTGATCCTCAGCACCACGTACAAAACAATAAAATAAAGACATTGTGTTCATCTACAACTAAAAAAATATTTAAAAAAAAAAGTGCACCCATTCTTTGCAACATCTATACTATGTTCCTGGGCTTATTTTCTCTCTTCTGCACTAGTCGGATCAATCAGTACTTATCTTCTACTTTCTCTTCTGCTGGTTTTGAAGTTCTACATCTTACTGTTCTTCATTCCATACATACCCATAAAGTTTTTAAGGTTCTTTTAAAACATACATTTTTATCACAACTTCTACAGATACCCATACTCCCCCTTCCCAAGCAGGCAAGAAGCTTAGAAAGTTTATACTTCTCCCTCTCCATCTCCTATTCCACCCTTCACCATCCTGCTGTCCCTCTCATCCCATGTCGATATCATCTGAGATTTTAGTTTCAGGATTTTTTTTAAGTAATACCAATATTGTGACATAATTGAAGTACAAGAAACTGAGTATATTGAAAGTGAACAATTTGGTGAGTCCTGACACATGTATACACCCGTAACTGTTACTGCCACCAAGATAATCAACATATACACCTCCCAAGTTTCCCCACCACCCCTGCGTTGCTTGAGGCTGCCCACAGTTCATGATGCTGTTCATTTTCCTTTATTTTTTTTGTTCATATACTTTCCTCATTTTCTTCTACGTCTAATCTGTTATTAACTACATCCAGTGTACTTTCTCACCATGTTGTTTAGTTTTCATCATTAGAAGTTAATTGAACCACATATATATACATCTATGCATACAATTATTATAATCAAACATTATAACTATATTCCATGTTAAAGAAGGTAGAGGAGAGACAGACTATTGAGTAGAGAAATGGGAGATAGGCATGATAGCTGTTAATTATCTTTACTCTTTATGTCATCGGAGTCATTTCTGGGTCTGTTTCTACTGGTCGATTTCTTACCATGGGGCCGCATTGCCCTGTGTCTGCGCGTGCTTGGTAGTATCTGATGGGAGGCTACTCTTGTAAATTTTACTCTTTTGAATGCTGAATATTTCTGTATTCTTATAAATATTCCTGTGCTTTGTTCTGGGACACAGTTTGGTACTTGGAAACAGTTTAAGGCTGTTTTGCTTTGCTTGAAACTTGCTTTTGTGCTTTGTTGTGTGAGATCAGAGCAACCGCTAGGACTAATTTCCTCCTCTATTGATACAGCACCCTTCTCAGGACTCCGCCTGACATCTGAGTTTGGAGGTTTCTCCACTTTGGCTGCTGGGAAACAAGCTATTTCCAGCCCTGTGTGAATTCCAGACACTGTTCCCACTAAGCCTTTCTCTTCATCCTTTCCCTGGCACCGTGTGTTTCCCACCCACGCGGGCGATGATCAGCACTCAGCTAAAGCTACTAGAGAGTCTCACCAGAACTCCAGGGCTCCGTTTCTTCTTTCTGCTGCTCCTTCTTTCTGGTAGTCTGCCCACATACTCTTGCAGCTGTGTCCAACTGGGACACCTGAGTCCATCCCTTCAGCCCCAGAAGGCCCCTGGCTCTGCCCAGGCTGCCCTTCCTGATACCACATCCTGGGGCTCACCTTGTTTTATCATCTGTTCCCTGATGTACCCCCTCTGGCAAGCTGCTGGATAAATCTGTTCCCTAATACTCCATCTTGATCAAGATAACTTTTTTTCTTATTTTAACATTTTTAAACACTATTTAGACTAAACTATTAAATTTTAGATAGGTGGACAAGGGAGACCTCCCTGTAGAGCAGGTGACTTTTAGAACAAGAAAGGATAGAAAGGAATAGAGAGGAGCATTCTGGACAGAGGGAACAGTATATGTAAAGGCTCAGATGACAAAGAGCTGGCTGTGTCCTCAGAAGGTAGAAGACTGGTTGATGTTCTGCTGTGTACCCAGGTGGGCCTGGTGCATGCTGAGGTTGGAGAAGTCAATGGGGATTCAGGATGGCCATTAGAAGTGGTTCCACTACAGCTCTAGAAAAAACGGATGCCATTTAAGGGTTTAATTTTGTTTGTTTATGATTTATTTTTGATTGACAAGTAATGGTATATATTTTTTGTGTACGGCATGCTTTGAAATATGTGCACACTGCAGAATGGCTGAATCAAGCTGATACATGCATTACATCATGTACTTATTTTCTATGCTGAGAACACTTAAAACCTGCTGTATGGTTTTTAAAGACACATCATAATGTGGTTTGCAGTTTAGGAAGATGGATGTTGTTGGAGAACAGCTCACAGCAATAAGGATGTGCTCAGTGAGAACATTAGGAGGCTCCCTCAAGAGTCCAGGTGGCAGACGATGGTGACCTAGGCCACAAAGCAGCAATAGATGTGGATAGGCAAGGGAGGGCTCGAAGGGCATCTCAGGGAAAGAGAACTAGCTCATATGCATGCTGGGTGTGGAAGAGAGAGAAAGGAGGGATCCTGAGGTTTGGGTTTGAGTAACTCAAGGGCAAGTGATACTTCTTCTAAGACAAGAGGACTCAGAGACAGAGGCGGACAGCTCATACCAAGGAGGGCCCAAAGCTCTCCCATAATTTCTGGTATCTGCTCCTCTCCCTCTTTGATACAACTGATTTTTTTTTAATTTACTTAAGTAAAATTCTACATAAACAGAACAGCTTTCCCTACTTCCCAACCAAATCAGTTCTCCTATTCAGAAATTGGAAAGGCTGGCAGGGTTTGTTGGTGTGTGTGTGGGAGGCTGGGGATGCAGAGTTCCCCATGGTCGTGTTGACTTCTAGATGCCTACTGTGCATTCAAGTGGAGATGTCAAGTAGGCAGTCGGCCATGTAAGCTGAAGTTCTGGGCTTGAGATGGAATTTGGAAGTAAGCCACATAAAGATGGTATTTAAATTCATGGAAATAGATGAGATCACCTAAGGAGAGAGTGGAGAGGAGAAAAAGGATCCAGGATGGAGTCCTGAGGAACACTAGCATTTAGAAGTCAGGGAAGGAAGACCAGTAAAAGTAAGAAGGGACATTCTAAGAAGTGATAAGTGCAGGAAAACCTAGGAAAGAGAGTGATTCCCGCAGGAAGCAGCTCATTTTGTAAGAGCCTACTGAGTACCAGGCTATCTTAGGCACAATAATAGGTTGGATAGAAGAAAGCTTCTAATGAAGAAAACAGGCAGTAAAGAGACAGTTACACATCTACCAAGATGTCAGGATATCTTATTGCACAAGTCCAGTGTATCAGTCAGGGTTCTCTAGAGGAACAGAATCCACAGGAAATATAATTGTAAAAAGGGGACTTTGTCGCTTTGATAAGGGCGGGGAGAAGGGCCACGTGGCTTCTCGACGAGTTGGAGTCCAAGAGAGATGGAGAAGGGGTCCCCAGGCTAGACGAAAAGGGGTCTCTCTGGACGGTGGCGATCCGCGGAGCCAATCTCCCCAGGACCCGGTGTGTAGGTAAAAATTTGCTTCACCCCAGCAAGATGCAAAAATACCTGAGACAAAAGAGGATACAGCCAGGGCCAGGAAAAGCAAAACACACCAGTTTATTCTAGAAACTATAGAAGCTTAAGTGCATTCTTGGACCAATCAGATCCAAAGGTCACAAACAAAGGGGTGCTCTCTGGCAAGAGCACAGTCTATTAGCACAGAATGGGGAAGGAGGGAAGAGAGGGGTGGGAAGGTAAGGAGATGCTCCTACAGGACTTATTAGGTTGGCTTATGCCAACAGACGCTGCATAGTCCACAATGGCCGTCTGCAGGCTGGAGAGCTGGGAGAACCAGTAGGTGTGCAGTCCAAGAGGCAGAAGCCCCAGAACTAGAGGGATGAACAGTGCCACCCGAGTCCAAGACCAAAGGCTTCTGGAGAATCACTGTCAGGAAGACTGAAGGCTTCTGGATAATCTTTGGAAGAGTGAAGAAGCAAGAGTCCGATATCCTCAGGTGATCACAGCAGAATCAGGAACCCGTTCAAGAAGAATCCATCTTGCATCTGCTGCTGTTTCCTTGTTCTTCCCACTTTCATTCCATCCAAGCCACCTTCCTATTGGATGGTGCTGCCTGCGCTTAGGGAGGGTCTCCATTTCAGTTGGCTATCCCACATGCCAGTCATTCCTAGGCAGACCCTCATTGACACACCCATAAGCCTCTTAATCCTCAGCATCTCTTAATCCAACCAAGTTGACAATTCAAATTAACCATTACATTCAGTAAGGAAAACCAGTGCAGGGTAAGGGAAGAGCCACTGACGTAGTATGTGATTTTAGGGTGGTCAGAAAAGACCCTCTAGGAGGAAATGAAATCTGAGCCAAGACTGGAAGTGAGGAGGCAAACCATGAAGATATGGGAGGAAGAGCATCTCAGGCAGAGGGAACAGCAAGTCCTAAGCTGTGAGGTGGGAGCACCCGAGGTGACTGGCTGGGATAAATGGGTGAGAGGAAGGTAGAGAGGATATTAGGGAGGGTGTGGGGGCCAAGTCCCGCAGGGCTTACAAAGCCACCGTAAGGATTTAGAGTTCAGCCTACATGGGGTGAAGCCACAGGAGACTTGGATGGCTTCCACTTTTTTTTTTACCATGAAGTGTAAGGTGAAATTTTCAGCCAAGTGTTAGGAAAATCTCCTGAGAACACCAGTGTGTTCGTGGAAAATATGTCTGAGTTTTTTCCTGATGTGGTTTAAGTAAAGCCCTGACGCTGTTCACTGTGGTTCCTTCATCCTGTGATGATGGAGACGATGATGGGATACAGTCATTAAAAGCTACTTTGTTGCATTCTTTGCTGAAGGCTCCTGGAGGGTCATCTCCCCCTCATGCAACTCTAGGAAACAGATTCTGTGATTATCCCAGTTTGCAAGGGGAAACTGAGGCCACGCCACCGATGAGGAGCCTTGAGCTCTAAGCAATCCCTGCTTCAATTTTCATACACCAATCTGCTCCTTACGGATGCTCTGTTTTACTACTGAATGCTGTGCCAAAGCAGAGAGGAATCTCCGACTACCTTCTAGACACCACCTGAATGTACTGCCGTGCTCTCGAGTCTGGTGGATTCCACTTGCTTGCTCAGGCTGTACACATGCCACTCTTGCCAGGTCATGTGGATTCTGCCTCTTGTGTCTCCCTGTAATGTCTCTTGATTCTTCTTTGCGCTGCCCCATAGTGCAGTTCTAGTGCTTGCCCCTTCTGGGGATCTGGAATTGAATTTTCCCGTGGGAGTGGCCTCTGCTTGTTTCTCTTCCAACTCGTGCTATGCTCTGTGGCCAGAATAACTGCCAAAACACAGGTCTGATATTCTTCTGCCTAGAAATTCTCATGGGAGTGTTCTTTGCCTGTGGAGTTAAGTCCAGACCTGGCGGCCTGGTTTCCCCGTCTGTCCCTAGCCTGCCTGCCCAGCTCATTACTGGTTCTGTGCTTTGTGGAGCCAAGCTCCAGGTGGCAGGTCCAGCTCTCACCTGCAGGTTACTTGCACCTCTGGAGGGCCTTCTGGTCCTTTTCTGCACGTAGAGCTTTGGTTAAGAGCTGGCTCAGGGTCGCCTTCGCATGAAGATATCTCTGACCAGCACTATTGATAGATAATTGATTCTTTCCACCTCCTTTCCCCCATATTATATCTAGTACATGTCCTGACATAGATCCTGCCACACATTTAAAGACCTTGTGTTTGCCCCTCCTCATGCATATGGCTACAACTTGACTATAAGCTGTTTGATGTAACTTGTTCATCTTTGAATTCCTGTCTTGAATTTCTAGATATAATTGGCACACAATAAATATGTGTGGAAAATGGATGAACTTAGGCAACAAGAAAGATGAGGAAAAGGAAGATGAATACTTGGAATAGTATGTAATTAAACAAATTCATGATGATTCTCTCCATGTGTAAGGTACCCAGAATTGGGGAAGGGATACTGCATTAATATGCATATGAGAGTCTCCCACTTACAACACCAGCATAATCCCCTTTGGACCTAGGGCCCTTCTTGCCCATTGGAATCAGAATTGCTCTGCTGCTCATTTTGGGGGTTATTAATGCTATTCAGGTCTCCAAAAGATGCTCACATTTAAACAAAAACAGAAACAAAGGCAAAAACCAGAGACAGGGCTCAAAAGAAGCAGCCTTACTTCATCTTTGGCTCAAAGTACAAAGAAATTAGTTTGAACTCTCAGGCAGTGAGGGCTCCCTGGGCTCCCACTGCTCATAATTAACTTGATTAACTGAGCACAACTGAAGCACCATGGCAGCAGGTGTACATTTGGGGGCTTTTTCACTGGCTGAAAATACAGGCCTGACAAAACCTGTCAGCCCTTCTCCCTGCTTCTCTCCCTCCTTCAGGGATGACCTAGAGATGGAGTAAATTTTGGCAGGGGCATATCTTCTGAGCAGTAACTTTTTCTACATTATAGAAATGCTAGAGAACATAGAAATTATAAAGAAGAAAATGTAAATTAATGACAGTCTTACCCAGAGATGGCTATTGTTATTCTTTTTTTTTGTTTCCTTCGTCTCTTTTAAATGCATTTTTTGACATTTGAGTCCATACTGTAAATATCCTCTTATGTTCTATTGTTTTCTTCACACTATCCTTGGATGAACCCCTTTTTGGGGGAAAGCATCGAGGGAGAGCTGATGCAGGGGGAGGCTGCCCCACTGCTGGGGAGTCTGGCTTCAGGATAAAACACAGAAGCTCCCAACCCAGCACCCAGCACCGCTGCAGTTGGATTGAAGCCTGAGGCAGCCGGCTCTTGGATTAGATCTGCCACAAGCAGACTTTTCAGCACGTTCTCTAGTCTTTTACTTATTATATACTTACCACTGTTCTTGCCAGTTCATATTTTGGGGATGGGGTGGCATCATGCACTTTATATTTGCTTTTTAAAAAAAGAAACAATTTTTTCCTCAATATGAAAGGGTTCCAGATTAAAAATGTTTCCATTTTCAGCAGGGAGCATCCATTTTTTGAATTTCTTTGTTTAATTTAGTTTTTTTTTAAGCTTATGATTATTGAGGATGGTTTTGAGGGTTTGGGGGATAGAGAAGATAGCAAACCTAGTAGGTAGCACAAGGAAGGGAGATTAACCCAACTCAGAGGAGAAACATGGCATCCGTTCTTAAGGCACACTGCCTGTATTCCTCCCAGAACACGAGATCAGAGAGGAGCAGTGGAAATGGGATTCCATCCGTGTGATTTCTAAAGACGTGTGTTAGGGGGATCGTGTGCGTGCACGCCTGTGTGTCTGCAACGAGGCCGTGCTTCAGAAAGGATTCAGCGGCATTGTATTTATAACCGTGTGGTTGCTACCAGCTACCAGCATGTCTCCTGCCCTCCTTCACTTCTCTTTCCTGCGTCCCAATTCTGTTGTAAAATGTGCAGCTTCGATGGAGCAGCCTGTTAGTCCACCTGCCTCCCCACCAAACACAACCCCAGCTGTGGCTTCCTGGGAATTCTGCTGTGGCCCCACATGGGACTTGTTCTTACATATTACTTTCCAGTTGCAGGAGAAAGTATGACATGCTGGAGGTCAAGACCTTCCCTTGGTCAAGATGAACCAATTTCTATTTAGGGTCCTGTCGTACTTGGCAAGGACAAATGGACAACTGGAGCTGAGCCAGAGGGTAGGTACGTTTGCAAACATTAATTCGATGGCTTCCTAGGAGAACAAGAAGATGGTTAGATATTGCTTCTTAAACATTAACGTGCATCCAAAGCACTTGGGGAAGGCAGTTAAAATGCAGATTTCCAGGCCTGCCTGGCAGACCATCAGTTTTAGTAAAGCCTGGGAATTTGACTAATAAGCGGACATGGTAATGTGATCCTGTTGTTGGAAATGCAAAAACCACACACTGAGATTCTGGGTGTCACATCCTACTACCCTCCACCAATGTGGCACACTAATATCATTGCCCCACCCTTCTCCCAGCTCCTGTCTTAGGCTGCATGCTTTGAATCAGTAGATGTACCCTTAAAGCCTTAAAGCTTGTTAACCCTCATCACCTTGGTAATAATATGCATTTGGGAGGGGCACATCCCCTAATTTAGGGGATGACCTGCAGCCCCACTCATGCAGGAAGATTCAGGATAGACCACCTGTACCTCTTTAGGTATAAAGTGGACATGCAAGGTGATATACGGACTCCCAGCCCCTAGGATGGCAGACAAGGTGCCTTCCTTCTGTGATTCCCTCTGGCTCAGCTCTTCAGCACACCTCTTGCCTCCCCTGGAAGTGTGCACAGGCACATACTCTGAGCACACATGCAAAGCCCACTTCTGTGGGCATTCACTTTCCACTTCACAGGCACATCCTGTCTCTACCTTCTAGACAAGAAAAAAGGGAAAAGGGGCAGTTGGAAAGGGATTCATTTATATCACTTGGTTCATCTCCTGTTTTCACCTGTAGAAACTTGTTTTTGTGTCTGAATTGTGTATAAAATGCCATTGTTAAGTGTGCTTAGGTACTGAACATTATTCAAGCTCTTTTGCATACTGGGTATGCACACTCATATAGCAGTAAATGGCAGAACATAATACGAACACAGCGTCATCTCAACTCTCTGGTGTCGATACCCCCTTTTCTAGTGCAGACTTGATCACTTTGGAGTCAGACGACCTGAGTTCAAATGCAAGCACTGTCATTTACTAGCTACCTGACCTCAGAGGAGTTAGTTATACTCATTGGGCCTAAGTGTTCTCATTAGGAGGAAATGAGAAAGCATGTAGAACATGGAGAGGTATGCCTAGAATCTAATAAGAAACTCACAGATGCTAGGTTCCTCCTTTGTTTCTATATACTTTTTTCGTATATGAAAGGAAATTGTTCTCAAATGTCTCTCACACAAGATGTTATTCAGGTTTCTTTAATGGTGTATATCAAAAATCATCCTGGCAAAAATAAAGCAGGGAGGGAGAGAGGTCATGAAAAGATATTGAGGGGCTCCCGTCAGGAAAGCTGGAGATCTAGATGCAGGAGATAGACTGGAAGGCTAGCAAAACAGGTGGCCACACTGTCCTGCCTCTTGACGACCTGCTCCAGATTCAAAAAGCTGTGACGTAGAGGCCAGGCCTGCCCTGCTGGGGTCAGGGACCCGCACTCTAGCTGGAGCAGTCAGAAGCTGCTCTGGACTTTCAGCTCCTGGAGTTGGAATTGCTTAAAAATGTGAAGGGAGCTCTAAAGCCAGGCAGCCATGGAAGATCCCCACCCAGGGTCTCCTCCTGGTTTCTCATGTGCTCAATTTACCCCTGCTCTCAGACTGATCATCCTTAGGTGTGGAGTTAGGAACTCTTCTCAAGCCCAGGACCACTATTTTAGACCTTTTAGTGTTGCCTCCTTCCTCTGCCCATAATGCCCCTCACCTGACATCTTTCCACTCCCAATCCCTGAACATCCCAGATCTTGCCTGTTTTGCACACGGCCAGTCCAGGTGTTATCTCTCCTTACCGTGATCCTCGCCCCCTCCCAAGACCAACTCGCTCCTTCCTGTGTTCCCCAAGCAGTTTCCGTGTGTTTCTACGACCACATTTGCTGGACTTTACAATGAATATGTATTATGCCCCTAATAGTCTGACTTTCTCCTCTCTTGGACCCAAGATGAGGTTCCCTAAGGACAGAAGTCTGTCTTATCCTTGGATCCTTTGTTCTTAGCGCCTAGGAGAGACTTTATACGTATTTGTTAAGCCAAGCATATATTCCTCAGTTCTCTCTCAACACTGAGTCCTTTCCTACAGACGAGACAAATCCATTTTAGAGATGGGAATAATCCCAGTGAGCATACCCTGCAAAAAATGTTGGGCAGATGTAAGTCATAAATGTTTATTTCATTTTAGTTTTGCCTATTTTCTGTTACAGGCCCGATGCTCTTATTCTACCACGTACCATTTTACAGGGAAAAGTTGTGAGGCGGGATTCCCGCCCACCTTTTTCAAATCTGCCCAGTCTTCTGGTTCCTTGCATTGCCAAAAAGAGGCCAGACTCAGGCACTGGGGCCAGCAAAAGCACACGCCCTGCCTGCCGGACCTGCAGTCTAATTTCTATAGTAAGTTCTGCCAAGTCCCCACAGGTCCTGCACCCCGTTGCCCGTGCACTGACACCCCCTGCTCGAGTCCCGCCCACGTTCTAGCGACGGTTTCCGCTCGCCGCTGCAGCTGGGGCAAACCCGAGGGTGGCTCCGACTTCCCAGCGCCTCCCCTCCGCGGGCTCCTGGTGCGCTCCGCTGCTGGGCGCTGACCCGGGCCGCGGGGGCGGCACGTGATCGGGAAACTTTGGCAGCCGGGCCGCGGGCGCGGAGGCGCGGGCGGCGGCCGAGCTCCCCCACGCGGCAGCTCTGGCGGGCGGCGCCCCCGCGCTCGCTGCTGGGCGTGCAGGTCGCCGCGGCGGCGGGGAAGGCGCCGCCGAGCGCCGCGCACAGCCCGCCCGCGGCAGCGCGTGTGTCCGCCGGGCTTCCGGCGCCTCCAGCCCCGCGGTGCGGCCAGCCCCGCTCTCCTGCGCGCCCAGCCGGTTCTCCTGAGCTCCTAGCCCCGCTCTCCTGCGCGCCCAGCCGGTTCTCCTGAGCTCCCAGCCCCGCTCCCCTGCGCGCCCAGCCAGCTCTCCTGCGCAGCCAGCCCGGCTTTCCTGCGCGCCCAGCAGGTTCTCCTGAGCTCCCAGCCCGACTCTCCTGGGCGCCTAGCCGGCTCTCCTGCGTGGCCATCCCAGCTCTCCTGCGCTCCCAGCCCGACTCTCCTGCGTGGCCAGCCTGGCTCTCGTGCGCGCCCAGCCCGGCTTTCCTGCACCGCGGGTTCTTCGGCGCGAACAGCCCAGCAGTCCAGGGACGCCCGCGCCGCCTGTGCGGATCGTGGGAACCCTCATTCCGGCCGCTCCCTACTTTCCCCGCGCCTGATCTGCATGGGAAGTTGGGGGAAATGGGCAGGGTCGTGCTGGGGTGGATCGCTGTCTTCTGGCTAACAGGTAAGAGCCGTTTTCCGCGGAGAAGAACTTTATGTGTATCCCACCGTGGTGCGGCTCTCACCCACCCTCGGCTTCCTCCTTAGTGACCGTGTTAGAGCTGCTTAGCGAGCTGGTGGTAGGTGGGGGAAGGGCCGTGTGTGTGTGTGTGTGTGTGTGTGTGTGTGTGAGAGAGAGAGAGAGAGAGAGAGAGAGAGAGAGAGAGAGAGAGAGAGAGAGAGAGAGGTGGGGGAGGGAGAGAGGGAGATGGGGGAGGCGGGGGAGAAGCCCAACGTTTGACTCATGGGCTCTGGGCGGCTGCTCTTCACGCATTTCCCCCCCGCAGTTCTTCTGGTCTTAGCCCGAGTTTGTAATGCAGAGTCCTGGGGAAACCCTGGCTGAAAAAAGGAAGGCTGGGAGGGGGATGATTCTTTAAAAGGACGGTCTTTGGGGTGGGGAGGGGTGGCGGGTAGGGGAGTGTCTCCCAATTCCTTCCTTAGAGGAGGGGGGAGACCCAGGGCATTCTCTGCGGCTCCCTGGGCTTCAGGGTTCAGGTGAGGAGGATTGGGAAGGACCTGGGGACGGAGACTTGATTGGTTTTGGAGTTTCGGGCCTGGCTCTGCCACTGGTAATCATTTGTGGAGTGAGGTTCCGTGGTGAAAGGAAAAGAGCTTTCTAAAAGATGAACCCCCCTGGCCACACACACACACACACATACATAAAGATACTTTGCAGAGAGATTCAGAGGCCGTGGGCTTCTCACCCTTGCCGGAGTCCCCGTATAGCTGGGCCCTCGTGACCTCTTCTCCTTTTTGTACACTTTCTTCCCATCCTCCTGGCAGGGTGGAAGGTTTGGGTGGCCTGGGCTGGGACAGAAGAACCTCTTCAAAACCAGGTGGGGACAGAGTGATGGAGGAAACAGCAAGGTGTCAGAAAGGTGGTGAGGACAGGATGGGGGCAATGATGGGCAGAGAGGAAAGGGAAAACAGCACAAACAGGAAGAAGTGTTGCCTCTCTGGGGGTGCCCACAAGATCTGGGGGCAAAAATCACATCACTTGGAAAGGGGAACCAAGTTAAGATATCCCAGGCGAGCCCGAGAGTGCGTAAAATGCATTTAAGAAGAAAGGCAAATGCCCATTTCCCTTGCTGCAGAACAAGATTATTGATTGCCTACATTTTTTTCCTATTTCAAATGAAAGGCCCCTAACATTGCTCTTGTCCCCCTGCTGGGTTTCGGCTGGAGGGGGCACCCTCGGCAGAGTTAGCATCTTATCTTGTCTGCTCTGAGTTCATCCCTCCCACGTTATTCAAGTATGAATCATCTCTAATTTCAGGGTTTGGCTGATCCAGGCCCCCCTCCCCTGGCCTCCCAGCATCTTCACTGCACTGATTCTGCTTCCTTAATTTGTCTCCCCTCAGTTATCATCTTCCAGGTGCACTTAGACCTGCAGCCTGGATCACCAACTCCCTGAAGTCAGCTGAGCACCTGGGGAGGGGTCCTGAGCCAGAGGTGCTTTTCCAGACCTGGCCCCCAGATGCACTCTGGGGCTGTACAGGGGATGGGAGCAGCACACCCCGCTCCTCTAGATGGCTAGCAGTTTCTTGTGGAGTAGAATCCTACCAGTGGAGGGGCCCCAGGAAATCTATTTCAGCCCTCTTGGTTACAGAGAAGGAGGCCCAGGGACGCAGCATGCACCCAGCACAGTGGTGATTGAAACTAGACTGCAGTTTTCCCGTCTGGAGCTGCAGCCGGTCCTGTTTGCACCCTCCCCTTCTGCCTCCCTGGGTTGTTGGAGGGTGTTTTGTTTTATTTGTGCTCGAGGGAGGTGATGCCTGTGCTTTCTGAGCTCTGCATCTGGAGAGGCTACTCCTACCTGGAAGCAGGCAACAGGTTCCTATCAGGCCACCTCAGCTGTCAGATGGCGGGGGCTGCTTTGCTCTGCAGGGAGCGTTGCTCCTTTCCAGTGAATGGTCACCCCAGGCACCCTGTCCTCCCATCGCTGGTGTTAGAGGTGCCCAAGGATAAGCTGTCTCTCAGCCTGAGCCAAGCAGAGGAGCTGACAATGGCGGCTGGGGAGGGGGTCGAGGAGAGGAGCAGGGGAGGATGCCATGGAGTCCGGCTCCTTCCTCACAGGGAAACCATGTGAGGGAAGGTAAAAAAATTCTAGTCTAGCCCAATCAATGAATTCTCTCTTGAGGGGGTGGTAGAAAGGGAGGGAGAAAGGAAAAGACAGATTAAAAATGAGACAGAGAGCCAAGAAGAAAGCCACGTCATTCTGCCTCTCCCTCCCGTTCCCACCCCGCCCCCTCCGATCTCTCCTCTCCTCCCCAGCCCCCTGCCCTTGCCTCTCGCAGTGCAGGCTGAGCAGTTTCTAATCAACACTTCAGGTTTCCCCCTCAGGCTCTAGCAGCTCCTTCCTCCTCTCTCTTTGCTAAAATTCTGAATTTCTTCCTGCTACATATTTAGCCTCATGATTTCTTATTGTCATGCAGTAGATTGATGTTGTTGTTGTTGTTTTGAAAGAAACAGAATGCTTACCAGCTGCTATTTTAGCAACAGGTGCCATCCAGCAACAAGACTTGACGAGGGCTCACTGGGGCTTTGCTCCTGAACATAGGTGGCGGTTCATCATTCCTGGTCGCAGGGGCTGGGGCTGTGCTCTGGGAGCCCCTGCATGTGTTTCCTGGAGACGCTTCTGGGGTCTGAGATGAGGACTGCTGGCCCTGTCAGCATTTCTTTGGCTGCCTTGGTGTCACTCATTCACGTGTCCATCCACCTGCAAGCTCCCATTGAATTCCTGTGGCTTCTAAGCACCATGATAGGTGCCGAGAATAAAGCACCAGAGGACATAGTTGGTGGCCTCAAGGGCTGTAACCTAGTGTTCAGGCCTTTGTTATGGTGGTTGATGGTCCCTGAGGAGCGCCACCTGAGTACTGCAGCGCCAGCATGGAGGAGGCACAGCCAGGCCACACCAGGGGTTCCTGCCCAGACCAATTCTGATGTGAACTCCCAGACGAGGTGACAGCAAATGAGGACTTCTCTTCAGGCCTCGTTAGTGGGTGGTTCCCACAACCGGGCATTGTGCTGGGGTTAATAAGACAGACAGGACACCGCCATTGCCTTCCAGGAGCCAGCGTGGTGGTGGAGACACAGGTTATAGAATCGTGGACACACTTAAGGAGGGATAGTGTTGTACGAAAGCAGCCATGGAGACCTGCATGAAGGATCGTGGGTGCCTCAGAGGGGCTCCTAACCCAGCTGCAGGGAAGGGAGGTAGTGAGTAGTGGGTATTTCATGGTCCCATTTGCACTTGGGTGGTGGCTGATGACAGCGTGAGGACTGGTTTGGGCATGGAGAGCGAGTGTTACAGAGATGGAAGTCTTCCTTTTGCAGACTTTTGGAGACTGCTGACACCAGCTTCCATGCTGTCCTGTCCTGTCCTGTACCCCCTCCAACTTCTCTCCCTCCTGTCTTCTGCTTTCCTCCATGGAAGTGACCTGTTCATACCAGAACGTCTCCCTCTGATGCTTTTATCACAGCTGTCCTCGTGCCCACCAGCCCCCAGGTGATGCTGCTTGCTGGGCCATCTCAGTGTCACCCCCTACCCTTTGGACATGTGCTTTTGAAAGATTGAGGATTGCACTAGCAATCTGGTGCGAATGCTGCTGGTGCTGTGCTGAGTCTTAATGCCATGCTTTGCGCTTGGTTGGTGGAAAGATCCGGGTCGCGGGAGAGGCAGTTTAGATTCTAGTTCTAGCTCTTCCATCAGCCACAGCAGGTTTGTATCTTGGTCTTGAAATCTGCAGAATGAGGTGTTTTTTGAGGTTACTTTTACCTCTAAGATTCTAGATTCTGAACTTTTCTCTGTTTAATTTTGACGAGCTGGAAATCAAAGCTTGAGTGACAGGCTCATCCTTTCCAGTGCAGAGCCATCAGGGAGCCTCAGCTTTCTTCAGGCTTTTCAGTCCAATTAACAACGGGAATGGAAAACACCAGCTAGGAAGGGAGTTGCCCGTTAGGCCTTTCTGAACAAATGGAGTAGGTTGTTCCTGGTGCTTGGTGGCAGGAGAACATCCTCTTGGAACAATGGAGTCTGGTCCTGTGGGAGCTGGTGAAGTCAGGTTCTTTGGCCCAGATAGGATGACTCTTTCTCTTGCCAGCATGGACCTAGATTGTCCTTGTCTCATTTCTTTGAAATGGGTCTTGCTACGTTGTCCAGGCTGGTTTTGAACTTGTGTACTCAAGCTATTATCCTGCCTTGACTTCCCAAGTAACTGGGACTACAGGTGTGCACCAGCATGTCCAGCTGCAGCCTCAAATATTTGCTCTAGGACTCACTTGCCTCTTCCCTCCTTTCAACTATTTTTGTTCCTTTCTTCCAAGCAGGAATAGAAAGGAAGATGATGTGGTGGTGGGGTTGTTCTTATTTGCCAGTTTTAATGTGTTTCTCTGTATTAGGTAGTGTTCATGTCCCATTTGATCCTTCAAGTGAGGCTGGCACTGCCTACTGACACTACGAAGACAGAGGCTCAGAGGAAATAAGTGACTCATCTAAGCCCGTGGTATCTTGTTGATTAAAAGCGTAAGATAGTGTCATAGACTTAATATGACCTGGTTGTTTTTAGGGTTGGGATCCAAGAGAAAACGTATTTTCTGGTGGAGGTGGATCAAACTAGAACTCTTGATTTAGGTGAACATACATGGCATTTATTATGGGACATGGGGTCCTGAGGCTTAGAAGTCTGGGGTGTAGTGCAGGGGAGAGTGAGCAGGATGGCTCGTGGTCTCCCCGAAGAGCGACGGCTGCTTGGGGAAGCAGGGAGTGATGGGCAGTGCTCCAGGAGGCGCAGGAGGGCGGAGGCTGTGCTCCTGTGACAGAGCAGGTGCAGCTGGCCACCTGGGACTGGGGCTGGTGCTGTGCACCCAGGAGCCATGTGGGATATGGCTGTTGCATATGTGTGCTTAAAATCTTGGTCGTTGAGATCATTTTTGGCTCTCTGAAAATGAAGGAAGGTATTTTGGATGAGTAGAGTTCTTTATGGGCCAAGGGCCAAGAAACGAGGAAGAGCTCAGAAGAACATGCTGCTTCCTCTGTTCCTTCCAGCGTCTGGAGCCCTGCAGGAAGCAGCACTCTGAGTTGGGGGCAGTAACCCCCTTTCATGCCCTTGCACGAAGAGGCAGACTCAGAGGCAGTGAAGGGAGGAAGGAGGCTCTAACTGACTTGGATGGAATGCTACCTTGGTATAATTTTCTTTGGCTTTAAAATAGAAAGGTAACCTACTTTATCAGGCTGTTGTGATAATTAAAATGAGATTGTGTGAAACTCCTAGCATGATGTTTGGCACATAGTAGGCTCTCAGTACTTATGCACCTAGATGAGGCACATTAATCAGCATATAGGTGCAGGATCAAGCAACTCCAAAACCTCAAAAGCTCACGGCAGCATGTACTTAGCTCTTGCTCCTGTATGGAAGAGCTGTAGTCCACTGCAGGCAGCTGTGGCTGGCGAGGCTTGGTGGAGTTGGCTCAGTTCCAGTTGTCTTCTTGTTCTAAGACCCAGGAAGAAGGAGCAGCCACTACCTGGGCATGTCACTGTCATGGTGGGCCAGTGCAGAGCCAAGCCACACAAGTGCCTTTAAAGCATCTGCCTCGGTGGATCTATGCACATCTGTCCCCATTCCACTGGGCAAAGCAAGTTATGTGGCTGGACACAGTCTATGGTGTGGCAAGGGTGTTCTTCCCATGGAGACCAGTGCAAGCACGTGAAGGGAACCGATAACAGTCTGTCAGTTGTGTTAATCATTCAACAAACAATCCAGTACTTTGCAGCAGAGTCTTTAGAAGCCTGCAGAATGGAGCTTGTGTCCTCATTAGTGGAGGACACAGATGACTAAATAGGACATTCTCAGGCAATGGGACATGATTCTGTGGGGCTGCTGTGGTTTCAGCAAGAGCAAATCCTGAAGAGCAAGTAGGCATGAGCGGAGAATGACTGGGATGGGGAAGGGAGATTTTCAGAGGGAACAGAATGTGCAGGAGCCAAGAGTCAAGTGAAGACATGATGTCTTCTGAAAACTGCACGTGTTTAAGTAGGGTGGAAGCAGTTAGTGTGGCAGGAAGAAGGGCAGGAGCAGCCCCTTTGTGCTCCTGAAAGCTGGAGGGTCATTTTGAAGAGCCAGAGCAAGGGCATGTCCTGGGCAGATGTGCAGTCTAGAAATGTCATTGAATCTGGAGTGGAGAGTGGATTGCGTGTGGGCGGGGCTCGGGGCAGAAACCGGGGAAGAGACCCTCGCAGAAAGTCAGGCAGGGTGTGGAGGAGCTCACCTCAGGTCTGTGGGGGCAGGGAAAACCCCACAGAAAACATGTTTCTGACTTACCCACCCAGTGGTGGCAGAGAATGAGACGGCAGGGCTCAGTGGGACACACAGGACGCGCCGGGTGAATGCAAGCCCTGTGTGCACAAGCACCAGAGGTATGGGCAGCACATGGTGACCAGGCCACGAGCGCAGCCCTGGGCAGGGGCAGCCCTTCAGAGCCCCTTCCCTTTCCTTATGGGAAGGGGACATACTGCTGCCCTTCAGAGCTCTTGAGAAAACACAGGAGGATGCCGTTGTGTTTTCTGGGTCTTGGAATGGTCCATCCATCTGGTTACCTGGCCTGACAGAAATCAAGGTTCAGGAACCGTGGTGGCAAAAGAGAAAAATTGATTCTGGCCAGGGCAGGAATTCACTGGAAGGAAGGCAATTAACTCAGAAAATCAGTGCTGGAGAACAAGGGTCAAAAATTAGGCAGATACTACAGCAATGTCTACTGTTCTTAGTAAGACCTTTGTTTTTTAACTCAAGTTTATGAAGAACATGGATGGTTCCTATTTCTGGAAGACAACAAGATTCAAGCTGCATATTCTTTGACTTTATACCTTCAGCCTGTAGGTCAGCATTTCCCAGAGTGCCTTGCCCCCATCTTGACAGGGGTGCTCAGACTCTTTCCTTGTTGGACGGTGGCCGAATCCTAGCAGAGATGCTGGCCCACCCTGTTTGTCTCTCAGACTTGGAAAAGCTGCCCATTAGTTGTTTCTAAAAGATGCCTTAGGAAATTGGGACAATATGTTAAAAGTGCAAAAACAAAAGATGAATTTCTTAAGGAAGTCTTAACTGGAAGGCAGGAAAAGGAAGGCTTGTATTGTCATACCACGCAAAGAAATATCTTAGTCTTCTGAAGGCCGAGAAGAATGCGCAGATGAGCGAATCTGTCAAGTTCTGCTTTGGAAACTTGAGGTAAGGGATGGGCAAGCTTTAGACAAAATTTCTAAAGCTGCCTGTCTCTAACAATAATTTTCCATGACCTTTAGCAGCAGTCTTTGTTTCTCTAAAATGGGGCTGTGGCTATAGATCTGCCTCTCAAAGATGCTGGCAGGGATAGCTTACAACTAGTGGGGAAAGGAACTGGCTTTGAAAAAAATGAAAGTGCTAAAATAAGAACAGCCTTGCCTTCACGTCTGCTTTTGTTATTCTTGCAGGAACACAGTTCGTCATATTTAGAGTCCTTTGGAGAACTGGGGCAGGGCCTTATTTGACCACGCACAGAGGCATTGTCTGCACTTGGGGCTGACCTCCCCGAGCCTGGTCATCCATCCAGCTACCCCTGGTGACTGCTAAGAGGGGCTGCTGCTCCCAGCTGTCATCCCCCACTCTGCCTTCAGGCAGCTTCCTGAAGGATGGCCAGAACCCTCTCTGCCTCTGGGTCCACTGGCTAAGAAAAGCCTCCCAGGTTCATTAGTTCATTCATTGAGTCATTCACAGTTTTTGACCTTCAGCTATAATCTATGGCTTCGCTGTACACTGGGGATGGAGTCAACCAAATCTGGTCTATGCCCTCAGGGACTTTATAGTTAAAAACCTACTTCATATTAGATTTCTCAAGATTAGAGGCTGGCCTCGTGTCTGTGTTGCCAGAACTTAGGGCAGTGTTTAAAAATGGTGTTGATTAAATCAAAATTAGTCAGTCTTCCTGGGGATCAGAGCACAAGAAAAAAAAATTTTTTTTAAAGTGAGGATTCCTTCCTCACAAGCACAGAAAACCACTCATGATCTTCAGGATGCCATTCAGGGCTGCCTTTGATCAGGATTTTATTAAAAAACAAACAACAAACAACTTAGTTTCAGAGGTCTAATTTTTACAGATGTGCTATGTGCACTACAATCCTGGACTTTACCTCTTCTGTCTTCTGCTGTCTTCTCTAACTGCCTCTCCAGTTTTCTGGAACAGTGATGTAGTTTGGAGGATGAAGGACAGATGCTTTCTGCCCCTCTGCAGATTTTGTAAGAGCTTTGAGACTCAAGTTCCTACGCTGTTGCCATGGTGGGCTTCAGGGGAGCTGCCTTCCTGCCGGGTGGCCTGTGGTCCTGTAGGCAAGACCCCTATCAGTGCCTCTCACCCACTCCCAGGAGCATCTTCAGTTACACCCCTGATGTTTCCCCACATGGCAGGAATAACATGCCTACGGACCTGTAGTCCAAGGACAGAAGTGTTTCAGTATGGCTGGATCATGTGTGGAGCCAAGTCCTAGAGAAGGACACATGAGACCCGTCAAGGCGTTTGGATTTTAGCCTGGAGTCAATGAGACCTTAAGGCAAGAAACTGCACTGACATGATTGGATGACATATGCTTCAGAAAGAAGACTCTGGTAAAATGTGGACGGTGGCCAGGGCTGGAAGTAGGCAGACCACTTGAGGCTCTTCGGAAGCACTGGTGGTGACGAGCTGCAAAGTGACAGGTGAGGCTTTGGAGCCCGTCAACCTGGGTTCCAGCCTGCCACCCGCTGCCCTGAGATGCTAGGCAGAGCAGACACATTTTCTCAGCCTCGGTGTCTGCATCTATAACATAGAGACAGCAGTGCCTCTTTACTGGATTTTTTAGAGAATTCATTTTAAAGAATTCATGTGGTGTGATCAGCGTGCACAAGTCCCTGGGTTCAGTCCCCAGCACTGAAAAAAGAAAAACAAATGCTATGAGAAGTTTAGCACAATCTCTGACACATAATAAGTGCTTGACTACTGTTGTCTAGGAAGAGAAAATAGGCACCTGATTTAAGGGAGTGACTGTGGGGACAGGGAAGGATCACCTGAGAGAGATTGAGACTAGGTGACCACCTGAGTTTAGTCAGAGATGGAGAAATCGTCCAGGCCAGGATTTAGCTGGAGCTGTAGGATAAGTGGAAATAGGCCAAAGAGCAGAGGATGAAGGACGGAGGAAGGACGGGTGGGCTCATGAGCAAGGACTGGGTGGGAAAGAGACGATCAGTGAGGCTTACACGTTCAACTTGAAGCACTTGCTAGCATGCAAATGAGGCTTAAAGGACTTGAGGTCTGAGATAAACTGGTAGTTGGAACCACAGGAATGGATACAATTTCTTAGATCCACTCTGTGCAGCTTGGCGTAACAAAGAGGCCGACATTTTTAAATTGATCTCTCTGGCATTCAGAGTTACACGTTTGGATCAGCCTGTATAGATTCCAGCATCAGAAGCACTAGATTTTTGGCATCTGGAAAGTAGTGGAATAGAAAAACAAAAATGTTTTAAAAGCTCTAAAGAAATAAGACCCCAACTCAGGACACTAACATAGTGTCTGGGCAGATCTCTTGGGAATAGGAGCCAGAGAATGGGTGTCCCCAAGTCAAACCTCATTGTCCGTGGAAAACTGGAAATCCTCAGTCCAGTCAGCTCTTACCTCTGAAGAGCCTGCTCTGTGAACAGGGTGGAAGTCCCATGAGAGGGGTCTTTTGAAGTTGGATGGATAAGGGTCTCCCAGTGTTGAAGCTGGATCAGCCCTCATGAGGCCTGCAGGAAGTGAGGGCCAACCTTCAGGAGAGGGGCTGGTCCAGGGCCCCAGGACTGCAGGGCCAGGCTCCATCCCAGTGGGGGGAGGGGGCTGCACATAAGGACACCAAGAGGGAAGCAGCTCTGCAGGAGGTGGACATAGCGTGTCTGAAAGAGCTGCTACTTGGGGGCACACTAGACTCAGTCTCTCACCGGGAGTCAGGGCAGGGCCAAGAGAGCCAGTCCAGTCCCATGCTAGAGTGGGACGTGGGGAGGCAGGGAGGCCAGGCAGGGTAGTGCTCTCGTCCCCTGTCTACCTGTCACAGTGCCCTTCCAGGGTGCCCACTCTCTGAAGCTGCCCCATGAAGAGCTGTCTGTTGACAACCTGGGAGGGGCATGATGGCGCTCACTGTATCAGGAGGCGCTCCCACGAGTCTCACAGGAATGGGGTCATGATAAGCTTGGTCGAGAGGCTTGAGTACTGGTTGGTGGTTGTCTCACAGTCTGGACCTAAAGTGCTGAGGCAGGGGTGGCATTTTCAGCTGGAGCTTCACTGTGGTCCTCAAAGATCCAATAAGCTGACATTTACCTGGAATTCCTAGTCCTGTTCTCCAACTTTTCGGATCATTTCTTAGTCCACGGTAGTCCATTTGTACACGTGGGCATGTGTGTCTTGCACACGTGTGTGTGCGTGTGCACACACACTCACACACAGGGCAACTCTCCCTCTCTGATTTCTGGGGGGTGCCTGAGCGATGTGTGGTGATGAGCACGGCTGGACACTGTCGCCTCCTGATGACGAGGTCCAGCATTGCTGGGCGGTTCCTGCCTGTCCCACACTGTTCACACTCCCCATCTCACCCTGGGCGGCTTGCTTGCCCAGTTCTCGGTTCATAGCATCACAGAAGTCAGAGGCTGTTCTTGACTGCCACAGCAACAACAGCAGCAACTACATTTATTGAGTACTTACTGTATACCAGACATTATCCTAAGTATTTAAGATAAAATGTCATTTAACCCTCAGACAACTCCACAATGCTGTTACTGTTATTCTGGTTTCACTCGTGAGGAAACGGAAACTCGTGAGTTGCCCAGTCTGCCTGAGGTTGATACCTAGGGAGTGGTAAGGCCTGGTTCTCCTCCAGGGCTGACTCTGAATCCATGCCTTTAGCTGTCATGCTGTAAAAAAGCAAACATTTCTGAGAAAGCAGTCCTTATTCTTGGGAGTGTAAGTTTGTGCATGTCATGGAAGAAGCTGAGGGCTGACTGACTAACTGCTGTTAATAATTGGTGAAGTGAGTCCAGGGCCTTTCTGGCCCAAATGCCTGATCTCATTAACAGAGAACACAGCTGCGGGAGGCAATTCTTCATGATCACCTAATGAACAAAACCCCAACTTCACTCTCATTCTCAACATAAATGAATAACAAATAACACCTAAACCCTCCACGGCACTGTTGTGTGGCACCTGTCTCCTTTGCTGGTTTTGTTTGTCCGAAGGAGCCTAAGAACTGTGCTTTGGCCATGGAGCCTCAGCAGGGAGCAGAGCAAAAGGGGAGGTCCAAGTACAGTGTGTCCCGGGGACAGTGCCTGTAACTGATCATGTGGCCCCAAATGCTCTGACTGAAGTCACTTCACCTCCCTGTTCCTTTTTATCATCTGAAAAATTGGGCTGTGAATAAAGATTTGAAGAAGAATCATGAGGTTAAAAATCCAGTGTAAGGGCTGGGGCTGTGGCTCAGTGGTAGAGCGCTTGCCTAGCATGTGTGAGGCACTGGGTTCGATCTTCAGCACCACATACAAACAAATAAAATAAAGGTCTATCAACAACTAAAAAAAAAAAAAAAACGTTATTTAAAAAAGTCCAGTGTAAAAATCAGTGCAATAGAATTTAAGGAGAAACTGTCAAGACATACGTTTTCCTAATGCAGCCAGTGAGTCAGGGAGAGCAGAATTAGCCACCTCAACATCTGGGGGTGTGAAGGAGAGTGTGGGGACTAATTTCCAAATGGAACGATCTGTTTGATGTGCCTAGAATCTAAGCTGGTGGGGGCGGGTGGTTGTGGGGATGCAGGAGCTTCAGAATGGGAAGTGGGGAGGTGGGCAGGGTAGCACTCTTCTGCCTTCTACCTGTCATACTTCTACCTTCTGCCTTCTTCTGTCCCTCTGTGGAGTCCACTCTCTGGAGGTGACGTCTGCTAATGACGTGGGGGTGGGCATTATGATGATCACGAGTCTCAGATTGCTTTTTGTACCTCACCAGGGCCTCAGGACTAGCACATAGCCAGCCCTCTGCCGCCAACGCTCTTTACTATACTACACGGTGGTGACTCATAAGCCAGTTTCCCGAAGAGTCCTGGGCGTTCTCAGCAGTCACCCATGTGCTCACCCTCCCCCGGGTAGCCTCAGGTAGTCGCTGAGCACGTGGAAGGCACGGAATGCTGCGATCTGACATCTCAACCCCCCATGTTCACTTCCAGATTGCATGGCATGGAGAAGCCTTTCTCCAACGGGAGTTAGAATCTGGTTTTTCATTGTGCTTTTCATTGAAGGGAAACTCTGGGCTGCAAATCAAAAGACCCGAGTACAGATGTAGTGTCTTGCCCTGGTGGAGGGAGCCTCACTGAGTGGCTTTGCAGGATGTCATCATGGGTGAGGACAGGAGGCACCCAGAGAGAGCAAGTCTTGCTCGGCGTCCCAGGTCCATGCTGCGGGTCTAGGGTGAGACTCTGCCCAAGCTGCCTGGAGCACCTTGTTCACCTCAGAACCTCTTCCCTGTCTTCAGATCCCTTTCTTCTGCCTCTCGGCATATTTCAACTGCTGCTTCTCACAGGTGTTTCCAAGCTGAAACTCTCCCATCCAACTGGGAACGTTCTGGTCTTGTTGCTTGGGCTGCCTGAATCTTATGGTCGAGTTCAGACTGGCCCTTGTCTCTCGGACGCTCTGCTGGTCTCTCCTTCACCCATGGTTTCATCTTTCTTGGTCACCAAGCCGCAGGTTGGATCTTTTTGCCACTTGAACTTCGCATTTGCTTTTGAGTTCTTCTCCTGGTCACCCTTCAGAGCTTTGAACTTAGTCTGCTGCCTTTGATCTAAAATAAAGACTTCTCCTTTATCTCTGTTCCCTTTACTTGGTCACCAGCAGGAAGGGAAGTCACCTCCTCTTTAAGTCATACTTCCTGGCTTCCTTGTCCCTATTTATGGAGTATATGTTGAGCACCTGTGGACTCCATAAGCCAGGGCAGCAAGGCAATACACCCTTCTTATCTAAAAAGGCAAGGAAGTAAAGAATCGCACAATGATTGTGATAAGTGTCTAGAAGAGAATGCTGAGCATTCTGATGGCACAAAGGAGGACCCAGCAAACTGGTTGGTCTAGAAGCCTTTGAGTGGGGTTTGAAGGATGCAGAAGAATTTCCCAAGGAAGTGTGGAAACATTCCCGAAGCAGGGAGCATCAGGTGCAAAGGCCTGGAGGTGTGAAATAGTGCCTCCTGTCCAGGGAAACTGTTAGGTGCTCGATACTCTTGGAGCCTGGTGCTGAAAGAGAGGTGCTTCAAAGAGCTTAGGCTGAAAGGGGAGGAGGAAGCAGGTGGTGAGCACCTTAGATGCTTTTGAGGGTCCTCAAAATCATGGAGGATAGGTGAAGCATTTCTAAGAAGGAGAACCAGTCAGATTTAGAAAGGTGACCTGAATTTTAGTGAGGAGGATGGACTGGATGTCGACAGGTGGGATGCAGGGATATCAGACAGGAGGTTATCAGCATCCTTTAAGCAAGAAACAGGCCCAATCAGAGACAATGGGAGCGATTTTATTTTTTTTATTTTTATTTTTATTTTTTTAAATATTTATTTTTTAGTTGTAGGTGACAGAATATCTTTATTTTATTTTTTATGTGGTGCTGAGGATCGAACCCAGTGCCTTATGCGTGCTAGGCGAGCACGCTACCACTGCGCCATAATCCCAGCCCCAATGGGAGCGATTTTAAAGAGGAGAGGGAAAATCTTAATGATAAGAGATCACGATGGCTAGACTCAGTGACAGACTGGATATAGGGAGTGAAGTAGGTGTCTGGAAAAGATAACCAGGTGGACCCGGATGCCATCAATTCCCGTGGAGAAGACGGGCAGGAGAGGTTGGGGAAGTGAGGTGGGAAGCCGGTGGTGGGTGACGGGGCCGTGGCCCTGCGTGGACGTGTGTTCTGTTTTGCAGCCGTGGTGGAAGGCCTCCAGGTCACAGTGCCCGACAAGAGGAAGGTGGCCATGCTCTTCCAGCCTGCGGTGCTCCGCTGCCACTTCTCCACCTCCTCCCAGCGGCCTGCTGTCGTGCAGTGGAAGTTCAAGTCCTACTGCCAGGATCGCGTGGGGGAGTCCTTGGGCATGTCCTCCCCCCGGGCCCAGTCACTCAGCAAAAGAAATCTGGAGTGGGACCCCTACTTGGACTGTTTAGACAGCAGGAGGACTGTTCGAGTGGTGGCTTCAAAACAGGGCTCGACCGTGACCCTGGGAGATTTCTACAGGGGCAGAGAGATCACCATCGTGCACGGTATGAATGCCCTGGTCTGGAATCTAGGGCGTGGCGGGGGCCAGCTCCACTCTTCACCCACACAGGGGCCGTCAGCCTCTCGCTCTTTAGCCCCTGAGAACCCCATTTTATGGGAGATGGGAGCATGAAGAGACCTAGCAGATTGCTCCAGGGGAACGTGGAAGGGAGGGAATGGGCAAGGTGTAGCATCCGGAGAGCACAGAGGCGAGCCGTGCACAGAGCCGTGCACAGAGCCGTGTTCAGAGCCGTGTTCAGAGCAGGTTGCAGGGAAGAACTTCAGTCAGACACACCAAGCCTTGACATCGCCTGTAGGGCCCTTTCCCACCCTCAGAAGCAGACTTTGCTAAAAACCTCCTCTTCAGGGAGAAGGGAGGTAGCATACAAGTTGCAGAGCCAGGTGGACGTGTGGCCTGAGCCCCATGGGGTTTGTATCAATTCCACCCTGTCTCCTGCTCCCTAAATTTTTGGATAAGAAGAGGTCCCAGAAGTCTTATACGACCTATTTTATTATTTAAACTGTGAAGATTTCCTGTTAAATCAGCTCATTCCAAGAGTCCAGGGTGACTCTGGAACTTGTGTGGCTCTCAAGGGCTTCTGCTTCCTGGTTGAAAGCCATCTCCTCCTAAAATTGGAGCTAGACACGTCTGTACTGTATTCTGGTTCTCACCTGAGGGAGGCCAGTTATTGTTATTGTTTTGTTTTAAATAAAATGAACATCTTCCAGTCACCATCCAGGCAGAGGAAGAGAACACTGCGGGTGCCCTTCCTGACCCCATTGCTCAGTGCCTTTCTTTCTGAGGACAGAGTTTGAGAGCTGGGTCCTTCTTTTCATGGTGACAGATGCAGATCTTCAGATTGGAAAGCTCATGTGGGGTGACAGCGGGCTCTATTACTGTATCATCACCACCCCCGACGACCTGGAGGGCAAGAATGAGGACTCAGTGGAACTGCTGGTGTTGGGTAAGTGACAGCCGAGCCGCGGGGTTCACCTGGACGCTGCCTGTGCTCGCATCTCTGCTGTGGGGGGGCAGCTTGCATGCAGCCTCTCTTGTCTGTGCTCAAACCAGCCTGCTGTAGAGGAGGACGTGCAGGGAGCAGCCCGGCTCCCTTCCTGGAGGCTACAGCCCCATTAGCATTGTGCCAGTGTTTCCTGCTTTCTTACTTTCCCCCCCCTTTCCACTTTGACCTCTAACCTGGACTTCTCTATTAGTCTTTACTTGACCTTTTACATGTGAACTGTTGAAGCAGGGTGAGACCAAGGACAGAGAAGGATTCCTTGGTGTGTGAGTGTCTCTAGCAACCTCAGGGTCCTTTCCCACTCACTAGCTCTCCTGAAGACAATCACAGGCAAGGTGGCTGTAAACCAGAGTCCCCTAGCAGAGGGGGCACTATGCAAAGAGCTGTTTGGGAGATGTCTTCGTGTTTAATTGGAAGGCAGATTCTGGAAACCTAAAGGTGTCTGAGTGACTAAAAGCACATACGTTGAGTCCTTATTACCATCAGTCTCTGCGGTAGAGAGCTACTCACATTTGGCTGTGCTCCTTCTCCTCGAGTGAAGGAATGCTCCCATTCCAGCAATGACCTCCTGTTTAAGACTGAAAACTGAGTGCATATTTTGTGTTCTATAAATGTTCGCTGAATAAGAAAATTAGAATAAAACATACAGAAACGCATCAAGTGTAGGAGAAGGGGTAATTGAAGATATCCACTTGAAGCTGTTTTTCAGAATAAATTACATTTTTTGTAGCTTCCAAGACATCGAGTGGCAGTAGTTTGGAGAATGGGTTAGGGTGCTTTGTTTAAAGGCAGACGAGGTTGAAGACTGATTTTTATCCTCTGCAGGGACAAAGGGACATCTTCTACTTAGAATGTCTATCTTTAGTTTTAAATCGCATGACTTTGGCAAAATAATTGCCTTAGTGTGTAGAAGACTGACTTAATCTTGGGGTCCAAAATTTAAAGCAAAACTGCTGATACTTTTTTTTTATTGGTACTGGAGATTGAATTCAGGGGCACTTGACCACTGAGCCACATCCCCAGCCTTATTTTGTGTTTTATGTAGAGACAGGGTCTCACTGAGTTGCTTAGTGCCTCGCTGTTGCTGAGGCTGGCTTTGAACTCGCGATTCTCCTGTCTCAGCCTCCCTAAGTGCTGTGCCACTGCGCCCAGCTGATATTTTTTGATTTCCTCTCAAAAGGAAATAAAAAGTGAAAGGCTTATATTAATGTTGCAAAAGAACACAGGGGGATGGATTCGAGATCTGCTGTGACTCCATGAATCAGAAGGGAATTAAGAAGATTAAGTTGTGCTTGACCACACAGCTCTAACAGCCAGGTTGGGAGGAACAAGTGGCTCATGGAACCTGCGATTTGCTAATTGTGAGCACAGTTGTTTGGCCGGCTAGCCATTTGCAGAGAAGTCACTGTCTGTGAAGGAGAATAGGGCCAGGTCAAAATGACAGGGAAACACTGGCCCAGTTGTTCTGCACACAGGGAAACGAACTGAGGGAATGGTCATCTGAGCTCATGCCAGCATGCATGGGGCATTCCTCTGGACCACAACATACAAAGCAACTGGGGTCAAGGATGCAGTTCTCAGGGCCAAAGGGGCCAGCAACTGGTGGGTGAAAGGAAGGCTCAGATGACTGTGATCACCAATGGTGGGAGGAAAGATGAAGGACAGAAATCAGTGCTACTCTGAACAGAATCTTGAGGGGAAAGTGGGCAAGCTGCCAGTCAAAGTCCATGGCAGGAAAAGCAGCACATCTGAGCAGACCGTGGCGAGGGCTCTGAGGGAGGAGCCCCATGGCTGTGCAGTGTCCCCATGAGAAATGCTCCAGTAGGGTGGACGGGCCGTGGAAACAGCAGGGCAGCACGACTTGTGTTCCTTATTTAGAGGGTTAGTTGGAAATCAGTGAGCGCTTTCTGGTGCCTAACGGACTGAACACAAAATTCTGAGCCTTCTTGGTCTTGATGTTCCTTTGTAAAGATTTTCAAAACACTGTCCCAGTTTTAAACAACCTCGTTGTTTGGTTGTGGTGTCCTGCAGGCCTCTTTGATAGGTGTTCTTTTGAGACCAGGACAGCGACCTGATTTCTGAGGCCAGCCCTAAGGAAATGGAAACATCAGTGTGAAAATCACTGGGGTCCATGGTTTACCAATGACCACGTCCATGAGCCACTCGAGCAGTCACTGAATTTTGTGAGGAATGCTCGGAGGATTTGTTCTGGTGTAGAGACTTAGAGGAGGGACCATGGAAAATGTCTCCCCATATTGGAAGTGAAATTATACAAGAGGGATTGGAAGCACACTGCCTGGGGTGGCAGAAGGAGCGGGAGTGGAAGTTCCGGCCTCCAGTGGAGAAGGCCAGTCAGCAAGTGGAGTCGTCTAGACCTGGAACGCGCGTCTCGGCAGCAGTGCGCACTCTGTACCTGGAAGCACTCGAGGTGGCCGCGAGTTTCACATCACTGAGTCCAGCAGGCCCTGTGTAGGGGAAAAAGCACTCCACTTAGTTACTTGTGAGCTTTATTTGCAATTCTAAAACTGTTGGGTTAAAACGAAGAAAACAGTAAATAAGATGACTCCCAGGAAATCCATCCTCTTTACAGAGATGGGACATAGAGGGGGACGCTCATTCACAGGGAACCAGAGGGAATGTGCTATGGCCCTGTTGGCGAGCTCAGGGCAGCATGACTGATCTCAAGGGTGTACAAGAAACGCCTCACAGTGCAAAACGGGGAGCAGAGAACTGACTGGATTTCAGACGCATTCGTAAGGAAAGATGACTTACAGAGACAAGCTGGTTGCAAAGTTAATGAGAATTAGTTTCCTGAATATATTCACAAAGGTGAGGATGGAAAAGTTGATGGGCAAGATCATGAGGTGCTATATATGTAACGCTCAGAAGTTTGGACTTCGCTGGGCGACATGGCGCACGCCTGTCATCCCAGTGGCTCCAGAGGCTGAGGCAGGAGGATTGGGAGTTAAAAGCAAGCCTCAGCAATTTAATGAGACCCTAAGCAATTCGGCAAACCCTGTCTCTAAATAAAACAGTAAAAAGGGCTGGGGATGTTGCTCAGTGGTTAAGTGCCCTTGGATTCAATCCTTGGTACCAAAGAAAAAAAGAGGTTTGGACTTCATCCTGAAGACTCTCAAACAGTGAAGAGACCCTAGCAGAGCACTGAAGTTAGGTCTTAGAATCAGAACAGGGATTAGCAGGGGGGTAGTGATGCCTCAGAGAGAGGCCCAACCAAAGGTATCAGACGCGGAGCTGCTGCAGGGCCACGGAAGGGGGGGGGCAGTAGGACTCCTGACCCGAGGCGGGAATTGAGGGCGGGCAACCTAGAACATCCCCAGATAGAAGCAGGGAGTCTTGGTGACGATTCTACAAAGGGAAAATGAGGAGGGATGAGTCAAACAGAAGACCAGTTTCTACCTTGCTGAGCACCCGCTGGGCACCAGCAGAAAGGACAGGTGGAGAGGCAGGTGAACGGCAGGAGGATGAGTGGGGCTTGGGACGTGCTGAACATGAGAAGCCATGGGACACTGCGGTGGCAGTGTCTCGCCGGCACTTGGAAGGGTAGGTCTGGACCTCAGTGGAAAGGTAACAATCAGAGTAACTGGTTTGAGGACCACGAGCAAGGGGTAGGCAGAGCCATGGAAGAAAAGATGAGTGAGCCAGGGAGCGGACAGGGTGACCAGGCCCAGGACAGGACCTGCTGGTCTTGTAGTCCAGTCTCACTCTGTGTGAGCAGTGCCTTGGTTCTGTGTGTGTCTTGCCTTGGTTTCCCCCACAGCGCTGGGAGCTGCTCAGTAGCACCTCACTGAGTGCTTCTGAGGCCAGGACCAGTTCCTGAGCTTCCTCCTCTCCACGGTGCCTAGCAAGGTGCCAAGAATGAGGATGCTGTGGGCACGTGTCTCCTGTGGTGAGTGGGCAGGCCCCAGAGCTGATGTTTACTTCATGCCTCTGAGGTGCCAGTGCGGAGTGTGTTGTTGATCGTGAAGTTCAACACCTCAGGCATCGAGAGCCTCGCGAGGCAGCTGGTTTTCACTCATTGGTCACAGCTTCTTGGTTGTTGGGGATATTTGTTCCCTGCTTTTTCAGATTGTGTGTGTGTCTTCCCATTTATCATACAGTTCTGACTTCTTTTAAGTGAGGAACTACTTTGTGAGCTTCTTTTTCTTAAGAGCCCTGGGGTGGGTGGCTATCCAGATAATGATATCTTAATTCAGTATGACCTCTGCTGATCCCAGTATCAGCACCACTTTAAGAGATGCCACTGAGCCCTATTTACTGTAATTACTTCTGAGCCAAGTCTCGGTCTGTTCAACCCTGTAGGAACAAAAACTTGTTACAGTTGTTCTCCACAGTCCCTCAAATTCAGGTATAAAGCTATAATGAAGTTCTAATTTTGCTTTTATTTACTGCCTCCTTTCCTAGCTGTGACGAGGTCAGGACTCGCTGCCTACTGGTTTCTGCTATCTTCCTGCACCCCATTTTGGAATTCTTTGGTTATTTAAATTATTACTAGTGATATTTCCATCAGGGACTATGCTTCAAAGCAGCAGGCATAGGCACTGCCTGACTTAAGCAGAAAAGGAACTCGCTGGAAGGCTATCAGAGTTGAAGGAAGGCAGAGACAGTCTCGGAAGTCAGGGTAGCGCTCTTTGGCCTCAGGACTTGCTAGGTGCAAGGTCATTACTTCATCTTAGCCAGACATGGGTTAGGAGGTGCCTGGGTAGCTCCCTTCCAAGTGGTCTGCAGGGTTCTAGATGTCCCTTCTGTTTGGCTCTGCTGTGTCAGAGACCTTTGCTCCCAGCTACACACACATACTCACTCACTCAGAGGAAGGGAGAGAGAGGCAGGTCTCGTGGAACTCTTCAGGGGCCAGCCCTGGGAGTGCCAGGAGTCCCACTTGCTATCATTTTGTATGTGCTCAGGAAGAAAAGAAAATGGTTTGGACACAGCATTTTCTGCCCAGCTAGAGATGCTCCAGGGTCTATGTAATAGGAATTTGTGGGTAATATCTTTAGGGCTCTGTAGCCAGGACAAAGACGTCAATTCAGACTTAGATGTCAATTCTGTTCTTGCATTTTCCCATTGAAGAATCAGTCTTAGGCGGGACAGCCCAGTTAGCATTTTGGGCAATTGTCTGCTGCTCTGCCTTGGGAGATCAGGGGCTTTAATCACCCAAAGTAAATTGGGGCACTGTTGCAAAAATAGTAGGAATAGAAGTGGGACCCAAGAAGCAGTAAATGTTCACCAGTGGAACCACTGACATTGGTGTACACGGAGGGCAAGTTGGCGTTCGCGAGCTATTCTGCAGTAACTGTTCTGTAAGAGAGGAGGGCAGGCATTATTTTTCTCATTTTCCAAATAAAGAAATGAATGTCCAGGTTTTATGACATTAAAAAAAACTATTGATAATCAAACCCAAGTTTGATTATCTGATTCCTAGCCTCATCTCCTTCCACAATACCAGGAGACCTGTGTGTAATAAGAAGCCATAGAATGAGCTGTGTTTTAAAAATGTGGCTGCTGCTTGGGGCCATGGGTCAATTTCTACTTGCCCCAGGTTCGCTTCAGCATTTGACTTTGTTTCTTGGTGAAGCTGCCTACCACAACCATTGACCTAGGTCCTCATGTCAAAGGCATGGCTGTTCCTGTCTAGATTGAATACCTCCCCACTGAGCATGACTCACCCTTCCTTCCACTCCGTGCATCTGAACCATCCACAAACTGCTGTGGATGCTTCTTTCAGAGGTTTCAGAAATAGCCAAAGATATGAGATTCACAGAAATGGGAGGACAACTACCGATTCAACATTAAACAGGAAAACTATGCCGAACGCCCTTCAGTGTCTTTTTGATGATTCAGAAGGTAAAGTCATTCTGAAGCTGGAAATGCACACAGTGTTTTGGGTGCTTTGAGATGACAGTGACAGATACCTTAGAAATATTTGGACAGCTGTTTGGGATCCTAGGGCCAGACCAGACACAGGAGGGAAGGGGAGCGTCCAGAAACCTGCCACCTGAGATGAGAGGCCCAGGACCCGAGGCAAGGGTAGGCTGTTTATAACCAGGAACCATGCTACCATTTGGATAGGCATCAAATTCCTTGGGGCAGCTCCAGCTGGCAGGAAAAGGATTCACCATTTCAGGAAGGCTCTTTCAGAGAAATTATTATTGTAAAATTTAGAAGTAGCCTGCTCTTACTTCTTTTTATGCACAGTCTGAGGGCCTGACCCCCATCTTTCCGACGTCCCATCTGGTAGCTTGTGGTTTAAGACCTTTAATCAGAAAAAGGGGGAAAGAGTCCCTGCAGAACTGGGGCTGGATGGACATTCCTGCCTCTAGCTTGAGAATAGACTAAGAGGACATCAGCCAGGGGGTATCTAGATTCAAGCTAAGGAAGACATTCATAAGGGCAAATAACACATTTTCAAAATGATGGACAGCTGAGGGAAACCATAGAAATTCCTCCTCTGAGGAGCTTTGGCATGGAACAGGTTCTCCTGTCTGGGATAGTGGATGAGTGAGATGGCTTCTCAGAGGCCACTCAGTGATTTTGTTTCTATTTGAAAAATACACAGATCGCAGAGTTCATTCTCCTTAGAGGGTATTGCCTTAGATACTGATGCTTGGTTTTATTTTAATATTGTTTGTGTCTCAGAAAAAAATGGTACATGCTTATTATCAGTGTTTCAAACAAAACAGAAAATAATGAAAGGAGAAAGCATCTCCTAAAATTTTGCTATCTATAGTCAACTGTTGTATTTTCCAGAACTGGTTCAGTTGGAAAGGACAGAGGCTCCACCTGCTTAGGAGAAGTCTGTGGCCTAGGTAACCAATGAGCCTAGGGAGTTCCTGGCTTCAGGCAAGGCTGAGTGCTGGGTTGGGGGATACATGTCAGGGGACCTCTGCCTCCACATCCCCATCTCCCCTCTGCCCCTCAGGACAGGCAGGCTTTCTCCATGTGGGGCAGGACACCTTGACAGGTCTAGTTTCCCCATCTCACATCCTCTTTCTCTGTGGTTCCTGCAAAGTCCTGTTGTGGGGGTGCTTGGGTGCTGGGGAAGAGGCAGCCACAGGCGAGCCTTAAGAACTGAAGGGATGAGAGAGAAGGAGTAGCTTCCTAAAGGAAAGCAGGCAGTTGTTTCCAAATGAAGAAGCAGCGTGTGCCAGGCAGGCAAAGACACACTGGCCACACGTTGTGGAATGCATCACCAGTTTCTGCTGCTTTAGGGCCAAAGGCAGCACTAATCCCAGAGGCCAGAAATAAGTATGTTCTCAGCAGGGGCCTGTGAGCAGGCAGTGACTTGGGATGGATTCTGCCCCTCCAATGTGATGCTGCAGAATTACCTTTGCACTTCTGTCTCAGAAAAAAATGATATAGGCGTATTATCAGTATTTCAAACAAAACAGAAATGAACGAAAAAAGAGAGCATCTCCTAAAATTGTGCTACCTATAGTCAACATGCTCCTGAGACTTATTCAGAAGAACAGCATGGATTACCCAGACAGGCAGTGAAGGAATGGGCTAGGCATGGTTTGGTTTGGTTTTTAAATCAAGCTGTTCCCAATTCTGTGCCTGAAATTGTTATTGTGGTAGAGGATAAACTTTTCTGCCCATTAGTATAAAAAAGCTATTAAGAACCTAATGAGAAGCCAGCGAATTCTTGGGAGAGGCATCTGTCAAGAGGTGACTGATGGGAGTGTGTTTGTATGGCTTGCAGAAGTGCCCTAGCACCCACCCCAGACTGCCACTGGCTGCCTCTTTTGAATCCTGTCCATTGCTCTCCAGTGACTGGCTCAGGCTGTTTAGAAAGGCTACTTGTTGCCAAGCTCCCCACCCCCTCCCTCTTTGCCAGCCCAGCCCCTCGCTGCTAACCAGGGAGATTTGCCCATTAGAAGGGCCTCAGCTCCCAGAGTTCCCATGGCAACAGCCTCCTTGGAGGTCTTTGTTGCTTGCTAAAACTTTGATCTCTGAGAGTGGCTGCTGCTGATTCTCTGGAAGATTTACAAACAGAGGAAGAAGGGAAAGGAATTGGGGAAGAAGAAAGAAAAAGTTTACTCCTGGCAGAAGGAAGAGAGAGAATTAATTACAGAGCCACACTCTAGCCGTAAATCTGGAGACGACTCCTTTGGAACATCTTGTCATCTGGGCTGTGCCCACATTTTCATTTGTAGCCCTGTGTAGAAGATTTCAAGTGGGGCTGATCCTCCTAGTAGGGCAGAACATCCTCCTTCAGTGCCTTCAGGTTCCCCAGAAGCTGAGATAACCCCCAGAGGCTCCATGAGAGGAGAGGGCCCGTGCCACGGCTTCCCCACCCCTGCCGCGGCTTGCTCTGCCCTAGCTTACCAGGCTCCCCGTCAGTCTTGTTTATAGAAAGAACCAGAAAAAAATGTTGAAAGGACAGAGGAGAAGGAGGAGCCAAAACCAGGCATCAACTAGAATCTGACTGTGGTTCCTGAGTGGTGAACAGCATTCTGCTGAGGAGTGGGGGCGCGCCATCATGGAGCCACCAAAGTCAGGGCCGTGCCCTTTACTCTGTACGTTTCAGACCTCTCACCTGCATAGTCTCAGGCTTGCTTTGATTCCATTTAAATTGCAATTGAAATTGAATGCGTACTTTTGCATGCTATCCTTCTGTCACAGTCCAGCACTGTGGAGATAAGAAATAAATGACATTCTCTTGTCCTTACAAAAATGTCTCTGTGAAGATTAAAGTTAGAGTTTTGAAATAGAGAACAATGCAAGAAAAGGCTACAATTGTGTTTGGATATTAAATATCTAGGCCACTGAAATGTCTCAAAGGGGACAGTTTTGCTTCCTAGGAACATTTGGCAAAGTTTGAAGACATGTTGTAGTTGTCACAACTTGTAGGAAGCTGTGGCATCTAGTGGGCAGGCCAGGCAGGCTGCTGAACCTCCTGCATTACACAGGGCAGCCCTCTCATACTCAGCAAATAATTATCTGGGCTCCAAATGTCAACAAGGCCAGGCGGTGAAAGTCTATTTAGATACCTGGAGAAGGTCCAGTGTGAGCAGCAGAGGTTTTGGAGTCCGCTTTGGACTCGGTGTAATACTGTGACCACAGACAAGTCAATATAAGCCTCAGTTCCCTTGTCTCTAAAAATAGGAGAAGGGTCATAAAAGACACATGAAGACCTACTGTGCAGATTCGATGGCCCTCGATAAGCACTCAGTGAAGGTTAGCATCCTTCCCCACCCCTTCCCCTTCCCCAGTCTCATCACAGCGTGCCATCCCCGGTCTGAGAGAGCCATCTTTAGGGAAATCTGCATGGAGGGACTCCTGCTCAAGAGCAGATTTTCTTTCAGTGGGTTCCATAGACTGAGGCTTTAATGGACCATCTGTGAACTGGCAATCCTGTTACTAATAGATTCACATTTTCTCAATGACATCTGCCCTGTGTTTTGCCAGTGGTGACCCTAATCAGCGCGGTGGAATCTTCCTGCCAGTGGGCTGGTGTGCCTTCGGTCCCAGCATGCTGTATTTTGGTTGCTATTGGAAGCCCCCATTTTCGCAGTGGAAGGCCCTTGGTTAACTACAGGGGCTTTTTTGCCTAAGCCAAATACAAGGGTTAGGGTGCGCGGACCATTCCATGGAGCCTGGAGGAGTTTGGAGAAGACCTAGGACTTGGATTAGGATCTCGGTGGGCCTGAGGAAACTTTAGATAGAATGCCCTTAGAATTTATCGTTCAAACTAGGACACCCTGAAGAGTAAAGGGGAGGAGAATTTTTAAATAGTTTATGGCAAGACCACAGACACAAACTGGAACTGGTGTGATGGCCGCCGGGCTTTAGAGGATGACCACCTCCGAGGGTCTTCGCCCCTGCTGCGGGGAGACTGCAGCGCACCCCCCGCCCGCCCGTGGGAGGGGTGATCTGACCTAACAGGGCTTCCAGCAGAACGCCCGGGGATTCTGGGGCGGGGAGGCCGGGGCGGGAGGCCGGGGCTCAGACCTGCCGCGTTCCCGCTCAGCACGGGGCGGACCCGGCTGTCAATCAGCGCGCATTCCGGGGCCGTTGCCTGGCGACCCTGCGGCCGCGGCAGGGTCAGCCGCGAGCTCTCTGTGGCGGCGAGGCCAAGCGGGGGCGGGGGCGGGGAGCCGGGTGAGTGGCTCCGAGAAATGGGCTGGGGGCCGTGGGGGCAGCGATCCGTTTTCCTTTGCAGCAGCTGCCGCCGCTCAGGCGTGGGTCGCGCCCCCAGGGGCCTCGAGGAGGGCGCTGGGAAGGAGCCTGGCCCCCGGAGGGAGGCCGCAGCGCCGTTCCGGCCTGAGTGCCCCTCCGCCTCGGCCACACCCAGGGCCCTTGTGGTCCTCCGGTCCTGCCTTCTGGGTGCCTTTGTGCTGGTCAGTGAGTGCGAGAACTCACACGGGCCCTGGAAACTTGAGGTCCTGCTCTTTCCATCCCGTCTTCCTCCACATCCTCTTTTCTTTTGACCACTGAGCCACATCCCCAGACCTATTTTGTGTTTTATGTAGAGACAGGGTCTCACTGAGTTGCTTAGCGCCTCGCTGTTGCTGAGGCTGGCTTTGAACTCATGATTCTCCTGTCTCAGCCTCCCTAAGTGCTGGGATTACAGGCGTGGCCACCGCGCCAGCTCTCCTCATCAGTTTTGAGTCAGATCTGTCTTCTGCATTGCATCTCAGGCCAAGGACAGCGTGGTCTATTACTGATAGTGTTTTGCATCTGTTCACTCCGGGGGTAGGGTGCTGGATCACTCTAGTGCTTTGCAAAGGCAGAGGACTTTGCAATCATTTTTACCCTTGTTTATTAGTTTGTAGCAGTGCAGTGAATGCCTTTTAATTAGAACATACTGTGTTATGATGTATTCAGTAATCATTTTCCAGGTGTAGCTCGAAAAGGTGCTGAAAATTCCAACAATCCCAACATTTTCTACATCCAAAAATTATACTTTAATTATATAAGTAGAGCAATAATGTCACAAACACAAATTTCACAGTCACTCCCTGCAAATAGAAGACTAGAAAACGTTGCTGCACATTTCTAGAAGAAGGATAAGCAGAAGCTGAGGACAGTGAGGTACTGGAGAAAAAATAGTGGAGTGGGAATCGGGAGCCCCAGGTTCTGTTGCTGCTTGATCCTTGGTCAACTCTGTAGCTTGGGATGAGCTTCCAAACGTCTCCCAACTTCAGGTTCCTGAAAACATGGGGTGGGGTATGGACTAGACCTCTGTGATCCTTTCTGGCCCTAAAGTCTAGTTCTAGAATTCTATGTGAATAGAAGAAGTTAGTTCCTTAGGCTAAACTTATAATCACTGCCAAAAACCCGGAAGCATTAACAGTTAATTGCAGATGGTTCAATACTAGTCATTTTATAGAGAGAATTCACTGTCAGAATTATTCTTCTTGAAGACTATAATTTAAAGTGAATTAAAATATATAAGACATAGAAAAAGTAAACACATAAAATGCTTAAATACATGGTTTATAAATACATATATAAGAGAAAGAAGGCTATATCCACATTTGTGATGGATGGTCATAAACTATATTTATTGAATGCATGGTTGCCATGGGAATATAGAATAAAATCGAGGATGTGTGTGCCCTTGGGAAATTTCCAATCTATTTGGGATTTTGAATAGCCATGGAAACAACACTTTAAGCATAGCCATAGAAACATCTTCACACTTAAAAGGGCCAGAGAAAGGCATCTGCTCCCCTCAGAGACACAGGAGAGAGACATTTTGGAGGGCTAGGAGCTGGGAGAGGGGGTGGATACAGTACATTCCTGAAGATGGATCCAGAGGAAAGCTTGGGAGTGGACGAAGCTGAGACGCGTGTTGAATACAAAGGAGAAGAAGGGGATGGCAAGGGACGGAGGAGAGGCACTCCTCACCATCCTCATCTTCTGAAACGGAAGGTTCTCTTGTATATTGGCAAGCCCTAGGTAGTCCTTAAGTTAACCAGGGTGCTGTAGGTATCTGAGGATGGAGGAGGTGTGGAGATCCCACCTTTTCATGAGTTCCAGTGCATTTAGTGTCTTGTCAGCTATCATCACGTGACTGAGTAGCCAGATCTAGGTTCTAAAAACAAGTTCGTCCCAAATCCAGAACTTTGCACCATCCATTGCAGTTTGAAGGCTTGGACTAAAAAATCAGAACTTGGATTGAGGTATTAGGAGTAGAGAAAAGAAAAATATTTTTATCTGAAATCTGTATGCATATTGTATCTCTGTAATGACATCCTTAGAAATACCCTACCCTGGGGATTCTCCAGTCTAGGATGAGGGTTGGGCTGATTCCATCCTCTTAGATGGCAAGATGGTATTTATATGTTCCAGTATCTGGAATATGCTCCTGGCATCACACCTTGACTCTGGCAGTGCTGACCTTGACTCTGTGTTCTGCAGTGCACAGAGCAGTGTGGAATGAGTGACCTGCTGGACGAATGGTGGCTTCACATTTTTAATCAAGAGCCTACTCCCATCTGGAATGGGGAGCGGGCACTAGAGCAGCGAGCCAGAGTCGAGCCAGGAGCCAGTCTGCCAAGCAGTGGGGATTTGCTACTGAGAACATGTGAAGGTCCTGATGAATGGCTGAGGTGCCTCCTTGTGCTGGGCTGCTGGGGATGCTTGGCTTAGGGTTTCCTCCATGCCACTGGAGGTACAGGAAAGGGGACCAGTGTAACTGAGAGAGAAGTGCTGTGAGGAGCACAGATACAGTGGTCCCGGGGAGCAGCTTCTCCATGCAGCATTCTTACCAGGGATTCTATCAGAACATTTCAGTCTTGATAAATGCTTATCTTAGTAAAGAAGGTGAGTAAATTCTGCCTTAAGGGGCCTGGCCAAGACATGAGTGCTAGAGCCTTGGAGGAAATATCTCCAGGACATGGTGAAAAGTGCAAAGATAACACTGTGAATAGGGAAGTAGGAAGCAAGGCGAGGACTGAGTCCCTGGGGAAAGGCCTGTGACCAGACAGGACGTGATATTGAAAAGGCAGATTTGCAGGAAGAAAATCCTTTGACTTTAGTGAGTCTTGTGACACAGAAGCAGGTAACTAAAACCGAGTTCTGCCGTTGGACACTGCGTGGGCGAGGGCTACACTGAGACTCTTAAGCATGGCGAGGGGCCACGTCCTGTTCCTGTTTCTGTCTGCACCTGGTATAGTAAACACTTCTCTGTTGAGTGAGTGCGTGAAGTGAATGGGTTGGAGACATCACAGAAGCCAGCTGTTCTCAGGAATGTGCCCAGACATTTCAGTTGGGGATGACTTCAAGGGGGCAGCAGCAGGAAACAGCTGGAGTAGGCAGGTATACAGATAAGATGTCAGACGGTTTTTTTTGCAGTGCCCGTTTCTACCGTGAGCATTCAACCCAAAGGACCCTGGCATGCTTGGCGGTGGAGTCTGTGGCAGTACGGCCTGAGCCTGGCACTGGTGTGTGTGCTTGCAAGCCTGTTAGCAGGCCTCATTCATTGCGTGTATTCATGTGGAAATTTCTTTCAAGTAATGGATTTTGCAAGGTTTGGAGAAAACTGAGTGCTTACATGAAAACTGTATTTTCTGTGGATAGTTTGAGCTTTGGTATGAAAAGAGTAAATGTGGCCTTCTGTCTGCAGGGTGTGCTTTCCATCCTTTCCTCAGACTTTAAGTGACTTGTAATTGCCACTCTTAAGCCAAGTCCTGGAAGAATAACAGTGATTCACGAGAGTTGGGAGAGTGCTGCTGAAGCTTGGAATGTGCTCGCTGCGGCCATGTAGATGACTGAGGGGCAGATTTCCACTGCACATAAGGCGAGGGGAGCGGGGTAGAGCGGCAGCATTGCTGAGGGTCTGTCCGGGCGGAGTTGAAAGCAAAACCATCATCAGAAATACAGGATTCCAGCACAAATCTGACTTCCAAAAGTCCTTCACTCCAATAAAATGTAAGTCATGATTTAAAAGCCAGAGCTTTGCACTCGCTCTGCTGTGGATACAGTGATGGCGTCTGCTCCCCCCAGTTCCTTCTGTGTTCTGAACCCCAAACACTGAATGTGACCCCTTCACTGAAGAGTCTGTCACCACCCCATCCCCGGGGCCAGTGGTACTCAGGAGCGCTGTGGGAGGCCTCCACCTTCTGAAGCGTTGGCTGTGGACTGTGGCTTCAGGGAGCTGCTGGATGTAGGACTCCCTTCTGGAGCAACAGCCTTTGTGAATTTAGGATCCATACTTTTGATATGCTCTCTCCTTGGTTTATTTTTTTCTATTAAAAAAGTAAAATGGCCTAAAGTAACAATGGAGAGCCTCTTTATTGCTCTCCAGGATGCCCTTTCTAGTGTCCCAAAATAAGAAAGACTAACACTTTGGTGTGTAATATTGATATTTGAAGTTTTAATTTGAACATAGGTGCCTAGAGCTTATATTCCTGTCATTCTGTGTGTGAGAACAATGTTAGAACACCATTAAGGTGGCCTAAAGAGCGTGTGGGGAAACCCGGCTTTGGGTGTTCCCACTGTGAGCCTCCAGAGACAAGTTCATGGTCTCTGGGCTTTGTATAGCCTTCAGGCATATTTGGCTTGTCTGCTGTTTAAAAAATGTGTTAATGCATTGCCCAACACTTGAAAATCATGATACTTCACATAAAATCTGGGGAATCTTGAATAATAGGTTTGCCTCCATTCTCGGGACAACTTCAGGAGGAGGGGGCAGCAGTTGTCCCCTGGTGAGACTCTGCCGTTCTCCACACCCATGACTCCTCCATGGTGTCTTACATCTGGCCATTTGCATTACCTGCTGGTCCATACACACATCTCAGTTTGCAACTCCAATCACTGAGTATTAGATTTGAGAATTAAAAATTATATAGATAGGGTAAGCATATAATCAATTACCCAAACTAGAATTCTCTGAGACTAAAAAGGGGTGTTGATAATAATCACACTAGGTCATAGGCATAAACCAGGACTGTCCCGACAAACCCAAACATATGGTCTCCCCATTTTTATACTACTACAATCAACTCCTTCTTCTTATGAAGGAGGAAACCAAGACCTAGAAAGGGGAAGTAATTTGCCTATAGTAGTTACCAAGTAAACTCATGACATATCTGCCTTAACTGTCTTGACTCCCATCCATTGTTTTTTCTAACATAACAGACTGAATATAATCCATACCTCCTGGAATGCAGGGGTTTTATAGTTAATAATTACCACATAACTAATATCCTGTGAGAGCCTACAAAGTGAAGCTTACATCATCGATGGCATTTCTGCTGTGAATCTAATTAATGATTTGGACCACAGCACCTGCAGAGATATTCAAAGCACTAACAGGCTGGAGAACGAGAGGCAACACATTTAAGTAGGTACACTCAGACATACCAATTGTCCAGACCGGAGAAAAATAAAAAAATAACCCAACAAACGTCCCCCGCTGAGTCAGTCTGTGGTGACTGGCCTGCTGACAAACACTGCCTGCTGATTCCCTGATTGGCTTTGCCTGGCAGTAAGTATGACTTGTGTCTTCAAGAGCCATCTGAGATCCCAAATTCCCAAGTCTCGGACCAGCTGTCCATGGCCTCACTGAGTTTCCAAGAGAACTCTGTGCAGAGAACAATCGGGGTGAGACCAGCGCTCCCCGCTCCTCACTTGCTCAGACTTTGGTCCCAAGCGCATCTGGCCTCCGTCTGTGGGACCCGTGTGAGCCTTGGGGCACCTCTGTGTTTCACGAAGTCTGCAGTGACAGGCTGGCCGGGAAGTCTCCTTTAGGATGCTTCCCAGGGTCCCGCTCCTGCTCCTCAGGCTTGTCCTCGGGGGCCTGGTGAGCGGCAGTGCCACCCCACAGGCCCGCCGTGCAGGCTGGAGGACAGGCCTCTGCTGGCCTCAGTAACCCGCTGCTTTCCCCTCGGGTCAAGGCTCCACTTGCGCAGCCTGGACCCACACAGGAGGCGTGACCAGGATGCCTGC
Source organism: Xerus rutilus (assembly GCA_028644305.1). Taxonomy (NCBI): domain Eukaryota; kingdom Metazoa; phylum Chordata; class Mammalia; order Rodentia; family Sciuridae; genus Xerus; species Xerus rutilus. The sequence goes on from CM053410.1 coordinate 88,689,303, forward strand.
TGCTACCACGTCCTCCCTGGTGTCCTGGAGGTGTCCTTCCTTCTTGGCTCCTGGTCAGAACTTCTTTCCTGAGGGGTGCCTTCTAGAAGAAGGGACTCATGACCCACTATGACTTTTAGACTGAAAATACAAACCACACACACGGGCCACCTTTTCTCTAAAATACTCAACAAACTGACAGGACAGAGTTGTTTTCTAAGTGAGGCAAACTCACATGCATGAATTTGATTTTTGTATGGAAGTAGGACTGTGAATGAGTGTAAGAAAATGTAGATTGCGGATTTTCGTTGTTGTTTTTTCCATCTGGACGATTAGCATGTCTTTCTGTCCCTTGGTGTGCCTAGTGATGGGAGAAGCCTTGCTCGCGCTGACTCTCCTTCTTAAGCAAACCAGCATTTTAAGCATCTCAGCATGTGCCGTGGTCCAAATCACTGCTTAGACTCAGGCAGAAAGCCACTGACCATAGAAACTTCCAGGTTACAGGCCCTGGAGCTCTGCTGTCCAACAGCTGCACATGGTCACTGAGTTCTTGAAATGATGATTTGTTGTTGATATCAGTGTACGTAAAAAAAAAGTTTAATTTCTTTTGACACTTTAAATATAATGGTGCGTGTTGCTGGCGCTGCACGTCTGTTGGTCGGCGTTGGACTAGAGATGGACGTCATGCTCTTCAGTGAAGCAGGATTCAGCTGGATGCTCAGGTGGTACAGTGACTTTCACCATCGCAACTCTGAGAGGAGGGAAGCTTGCCAGTTACTTTCTGATGCAAGACATCAGTGTATTACCAGTGTGTTAGCAAGGCTTCCGCTGGTGGAGTTATCGTAACAGGCCTCTTCATTTCCTTGGTATGGGTATCTGGTGAAAGCTTCAGAATAGCTTTCTAAAAGTCAGGCTGGTTTTAAAAAGGACTGAACCCCTCCCTTGTGCCTTCCAGCATTTTGTTTCCTGTACAGCTCTTTGCCTTCCAGAGCCCCTGAGTGGCACCTGTTCTGACACTGGCCGTTAAGCTTCCATGCCATATCACGCAGAAAGCACTTGGGTACCCAACGCCAGCTGTGGGTACCAGATGGAAAAACCATACCATCTACATATGTACAGAGTGTTTCTGAAGCCAGGAGTAGAGAGGAGTGTGTAGCTGATCTACTTTATCTTTTCCTTGCCTTTGAAAATTTTAATCATCGAAACATCTTTAGGCCATAAATAGAATCATGTAGCAAGATAATCCTGAGTTAAAACCAAATATGTACTTTTGTTTTTATATGGATGTAGACTGTATGGATGTATGAAGATGTAGATTGAACATTTAGGTACAGATGGTTTGACTGTGCGTGAGGAGGATGGGAAGGTGTGCATGAGTGGAGACAGCAGGCCAGTCTGCTCAGGCAGAACCCTTCCTGTGGAGTAGAGACCTCCTCTTGTCAATGGTCAGAGGTAACGTCGTGTTTCAACGTTGTGCCCACCTAGTTTAGGGCAGGCTTCACTTAGATGGCTGCCCAAGGCTGACGGAGAAGGTCATTTCAGTTGACTGACCCCAGCCCTGGTGATGTGCCTCTCACACCACAAAGTCGCAGGCCAGTGGCCCCGTGTGTGGATGGTAGTGCTGGGGGGCCAGGTTTCAGGCTGCGTTTTTCTCTGGAGTAACCTCTTTCCTTCTTCTTTTCTTTTCACTCCTTCTAGGCAGGACAGGGCTGCTTGCTGATCTCTTGCCCAGTTTTGCTGTGGAGATTATGCCAGGTATTCAGTCATTTAACTCTTTATTTGCTTAATTTGCTATCACTCCATCTGTCTTGCTTCTGCGTTAGAAACTAATTACTTGTTTAATTGTTTTCGTATTTGTCTGTGTATGTCTGTGATCTTTTCCAGGTGAGCTAAGTCCATTAGAAGAGCCTTTAAATTGTATTCCTTCTGTTCCTAGTCCCCAAAATAATGATGATTGAAGATAGGCTGAGATGGGGACCCAGGCCCTGAGTGTCAGCACACAGTGTCTGTGATAACCTCCACGCCGGCCTCAGTGTTTCAGCTGTAGCCACGTAGCTGTGTCCTCCCCACACTCGTTCTTTAGCAGATCGCTCCTCCCCTGCTGTGTTTACTGTTCACTGTGATACAATCCTGTTACTCTGAACTGCCTTTCGCAACATTATCAAAGATTTTTCTCAAACCTCGGGAAAGTGATCTGCTCTTCCTGCCTTGAAAGACAGCCATCCACGGACCCATATTACTTGGTGTACGATTTCCTGGGATTATTAGGCCCCTTGCCTCCCTAGAGGCCCAGGGCCACCTGCCCCAGCACACTGTCTCTTGATGTAGTTCAGTGCCCCAGCCTCCATCAGCCAGTGGGCAGCACTGTGTTCCACGGTTGACGGAGGCTCAGAGAAGCAAGTCAGGTACGGTGAGGAGGTGCCCACAGCAAGGAGCAGGAAGAGGTGGGATCCAGTCTTGCTTTGGAGAGCTTCTGCCAGAATTTTAAGATCTTTCTAATAACGACACAGAGATACAAATTTCAAGAAACACCTGGAGCCTTCAGTTGAACTTTTGCTAATTATTCTTCTATGAATTCTTCTGTCCTTCCCCACCCAGGTGTTCTTATTGATGTTGCTCCGAGGACACCAAGAGATATCTCTCTGTAATCCCCCTTGTCCAAAGTTCCTGCAGTTTGTAAACATTTGCACGCACGCATGCACACACACACACACACACACAGCTACATTGCTGGGTTTCAAACTAGAAGTTTTATCAGTGGGAATTACTGTCTTTTTCATATCTGAAAAAGACATTTCCTGTCCACTTGAATTTCCCTTCCTCTGATTCCAAAAATCCTTTCACAGTTGATATTCTTTTGTTTCTCCCACATAACCTGCCAGTCCTTTATCGTTAACTGCTTGACGGAAGTGTGTCCCCTCCTCCACTCAGCTCAGCCACACCCTGGGCTCATATCTACCTCAGGTGACATTGTGCTGTGATGTTAGTGCTGAGGCCAAGGCCTCCTGCTCTCTAGTGTCCTCAGCAGGAATGCTCCCCAGATCACGCAAGCCTCTGCCCTTGCCACGGGAGAGGGAGACCTGGGTGATCTAAATGCGTTTTAGATGGGTAGGCGAGGAGGGACCTTCAGAAGATACAGGCTGTTCATTTTCTCTCTGAGGAAGTAATGTTCTAACCAAAAGTCAAATGATTTTACCATTATCATGAAGCACCAGGACTTCACAGTTTCATTCTCCCAACTACATGTTCATTTAATTGAAGGGCTATTCAATAAGTAAAATCTAAGAAAAAGAATATATACTGAGGCTCATTGGAAGGGGATGTTTGGTAAAAAAGCTCTCCACCAAGATAACTTGCTTTGTTCCTTTGGCTTTTAAGGGAGAGCATGGCTCTCTTCAGTCTGTCCAGGCTCCAGGAAGAGTCCGGTCCTGTTGCCAGGTCCCACAGCATGATGCTGAGTCAAGTCAGATAGGGTCACAGTCACTTTTATCTAGGCCAGATAGAAGTCACTCCCTTTTTCTTAATCTTGGAGATGGTACGGAGTGGAATTCACACTTGGCCTGTGCCGAGCTGTGAAAAAGCAGGAGTAAACACTCCCAGGCCTCCAGTCAGCTTGCCCCTTGCCTGGCTGAGCCCAGGAGCCCTGCCGTGCTGGCTGACCGGCTCAAGGGTGATCACACCAGACCCATTCTTGGGGATGGGGACAGTGTCTTCTCTGCTGGATAGCTATCCAGCTATAAGCAAGAGATTTGGATCTCAGTCCTGGTGCTGAGTACAGGAAAGTGTTCTAGGGTGGTCTGCAGGGAAAGCAGAGGAATGTGTCCAGGCCCGGGACCACCTGAAGATGGTCTGCCCGTGGGCCATGTGGACACAGAGGACTGTTTTCAGGACCTATACTTTTATAGACAAGATCAACTTGACTGTAGAGGAGGGCTCGACAGAACCCACCACCTTCTCCAGCAGGCGAGGCTCTTCTCCCCGGCCAGGACTCCTGCTGTTGTCCCTCTTCATTCTGATGCCTTGGTTAGCTTGGTACACCCTTTCCCCAGTGACAGACCTGACCCCCTAACCCCATCGCTTTGCACTGCCAGCTGAGGGTGGCACGTCACCGCCTTCCTCTTCTCCACACCTCGGCGCTCACTCCCAGAGTCCCTGTTGAGCTAGGGCTCTGTTCCCTGTAGAATGCTTTCTGCCCCGTCCCTCCCCCTCACCTCCTTTCTCGGGACACACCTTGTGGTGCACCCTATTCTGAAGGCGGGCCACCCTGAGCAAGTGTCTCTCTGTGCATCCTTCCAGAGTGGGTGTTTGTGGGCCTGGTCATCCTGGGAGTCTTCCTCTTCTTCGTCCTGGTGGGGATCTGCTGGTGCCAGTGCTGTCCCCATAGCTGCTGCTGCTACGTCCGCTGCCCGTGCTGCCCAGACTCCTGCTGCTGCCCTCAGGCCTGTGAGTAAAGGGGAGGAGCCAGTGGGGAGGCGTGGAGTGCTAGAAATGTGCCCTCTCCATCTGACACCTGTGCCCCGTCCTCCCCCACCTCCTTTCCTTCCATCTCGAGCACTGGTGATTGCAGACCCTGCCTCTGCTGGAGCCTGTGCTTCCCGGCTGCCACTGTGTGCCTCTCACCCCTGCATGCATGCCTCCGTGTTTTCATCCACACCTTCACCCGTGCATTTGGAGCCCATGGACATTACTGATGAAGCGAGGGCAGGTGCAGGATGTGGTGTCCTGGGATAAGCTTTGCCCTCTCCTCAGGGCATTCAAACCAGAGGAACCCTCTCATTGTTCTCCCATGCGGAGAACCTCCTCTTTTTATAAGCAGAGTATGCAACTTGTGGCCTTTGGGCACCACCCAGCAGCCACTGATGAGTCCTGTGCTCCTATGATGAACAGGCCCCAGTAGGGACGGGTCCTCCTGTGGGGATTTAGTTGTACCTGACTAGCCAAGCCCACATAGGCACTGAGTTTGGCACAAAAAACCAGACACATCCAGGAAGAGAGAGGCACACTGTGTATCTTCAGTATCTTTAGGGGTAGTGGTGTTAGGAGGCCTCAGGTCATTTGCTTAGCTCTTGAAGCCATCCAGCAAGGGTCGTGCAGCTGCCCATTGCTCTCTACCTCTCCAGAGAGGCTCCCGCCTCCTGGAAGCAGCCCTGTGCTGGCCTCCTCCAGAGGCCTGAGGCAGTCTGCAGACAGTGGGCTGCTGAACCTGGGGACGCTGCTGTGACAGCTCCCAGAACCACATAATTACCCAGATGCCAGGTCCTGAGCACGGCAATCCCTCGTATTGTGACTTCACTGGAGCTGGCCTGCTCCGAGGGGACGTGGCCCTGCCGAATCAGTTTGGTCCTAGGAGAAGACACACATGTCCAGGAGCTCCCTTGAGAGTGTCTTCAGGGGTTTCTGACGTGAGGGTTGTGGAGGGTGGGACAACGTAATCTCTCTTGCTCTTCGTCTCCTCCACAGTGTATGAAGCAGGGAAAGCGGCCAAGGCCGGGTACTCTCCCTCTGTCTCCGGTGTCCCTGGCCCTTTCTCCATCCCCTCTGTCCCTTTGGGAGGAACCCCCTCATCCGGCATGCTGATGGACAAGCCGCATCCACCTCCCTTGGCACCAAGTGACTGCACAGGAGGAAGCCACAGTGGTAACTGTAGTTCCAGACCTCCCTGCCCTGGCCTTGTCCCGGCCTCGTCCCGGTCTCACCTGGTTCCTTGCTGATAAGTACCGTGTGTCCGGTGGTGTATCTTTGGGAAAGTTATCTACCTTCCAGAGTGGGTTCTTCTGGCCATGTCAGGTATCTTCTGGAGTACATCTTGGGTTCCCCGAGGCCGGAGGAGGACCCTGCTGACCCCGCTTCCTTCCCAGGCGCCCAGGAAGGAGGACTGAGCGAAAGCTGAGGCGCTCCTTGAACGTTGTTGAATAGTTATTGCATCCCTACCTGGTGTTCAGGACTGTCCGAGGCACGCTGGGGGTCAGTGCTGTGTGCAGGATGTGGCTTCTCTAACAAGCTGCGTGGTCCTGTCAGGGGCAGAGGATAGGCTCTGATCATGGCAATCAGCAGCGGGTGTGTACTTGGACTGAACAGGCTGGAGTGGTTGTGGAGCCTCCAGGAGGAGGCGCGTTTGAGCTGGGCCTGGGAGGTGAGCGGGGCTGCTGTGCAGGAAGGCCACTGTGGTGACATCCGGGGCTGGGAGAGCCTGCGCGAGTGCCCAAGAGCCTGGAAGAAGTGGAGGGGCGTGGGGGAGCCCGGGGGAGGGGCCGCTGAGTTAGCAGGAGCTCTGCAAGCAGATTCCCGTGTAGTGGTGGCAGGTGACGAGCGAGCGGGCAGGGGGAGAGGGTAGGGCCAGAGACCATGAGCCAAGGCCTGACAGAAGGGTCAAGGGTTGGTGCGTCCCATGAGCATCTGGCTTATGATGGAGAGACAGTGGGATCGAACGGCAAGGGTGAACCTGAGAGGAATTTGAAGGAAGTGGTAAGATGTTGAAGAATGAGGGGAAAAGGGGTGACCCTAAGTTGTCTAGTGGTACAGATCATAGCTGAAGTGAAACAAGTGGCCAGGAGAGCCAACCTGGGTGACGAGGAGCTCCTCCTGGGGCTTCAGGAATCAGTGAGGAGGTGAGGGGGACAGAGGGGGGTGGCCAGGTAGAGAGGGCTAGAGTGCAGTTTCCTGGAGGCATCTGGACAGGATTACAGGGTAGAGGAGGTTAAGATCATGTGTGGTTTGTTTTTTGGGTTTTTTTGGTACTGGAGATTCAACTCAGAGGCACTCGACCACTGAGCCACATCCCCAGCGCTAGTTTGTTTTGTGTAGAGACAGGGTCTGAGTTGCTTAGTGCCTCGCTGTTGCTGAGGTTGGCTTTGAACTGGCGATCCTCCTGTCTCAGCCTCCCTAAGTGCTGGGATTGCAGGCGTGAGCCACTGCACCTGGCTCGTGTGTGATTTTTAAATTCCTAGGTACGGATGAGCCACCAGGGTTGGAGAATCAGACATTATACTGGAGGCATCTGGGCTGCCTTCAGGGTTGCCGGGAGGGGTGCAGCCCACTTGGTGAGCTGCCACCACCCAACTGGAAGGGCGACGTCCTCGGTGAGGAATTGGTATTTGTGTTTTTCTCTCCCTGGAACTATTAGTAGAATTCTGACATCTGAGACTGGGAATGAGTCACAGACTGAGAGGTAAAAGTTAATGATCATGGACACACAGAAAATCAGAGAGAAGGACCATGCAGTCCATGCTGAGGGACCTGTTCCATGCTCTTTATTTGCTGCTTTCCCTGTCCCCTGAATCTCTTTTTCTTCCTTCCTACTGGAACCTTTCCCCTTTCTTCCTATTTAATGGGTTCTCATAGTGTTTGCTACCCAGAGAGGCTGTCATTCCTTGCTTCTGGCTTCAGCCTTTCCTGAGCTCTTGGTTGTTGTGGTTTAGTCATTTTGTCCCATCCTGCCACATTAACTGCAATTAGAAGTGGCTGTAAAGAGAGAAAGCTGCATTATTCCACATAACGGGAGATCCTGAAGGAAGGTGGTTAGCTCCAGGCTGGGCTGGTTGGACGTTTGGTAGCATTGTTGCAAGAACCAGCCCTTTCCAGCTTCAGTGCTCTCATCCTGAGCACATCCTCTGCTGATGATGGCGGTAGTTCCAGGATGAAATGCATTCAGAGAGGAAGCGAGGGGTGTGCTTCATCCTTGTGCCTCATTTGCCAAGAGCAAGAGAAAATTCCCAGGCGCTCCTCCCCTCTCCTGGCAGCTTTATCAGCAAGAGTTGTATCCCATGCCCCTCCCTAAGCCACATGGGCTTGAACTAGTCACGACTCACTTCAGAGGCCTAGGTAGCTGTTGACCTTGAGAGCGAGCACAGTCTGGGTCTGTTAGCCCAGAAACAGAGCAAATGGCCACCAGTGTTGACCACAGCAAGTCTGGCCTGTGCCCTTCTTGTGTCCTGGAGTCAGGATTTAGTCTGTCATGGTCCCAAGGTAGCATTAGTGTTGGCCTTTAGCTAATTCTCCTTTAAAAAATGTGCCTTAGGCCAATGTAGATTATTCTGTAAAGAACACTAAAAATACTAAGAAATGTTCATTTGTAAAAATGTAAATCTCACCTTTTTTATATTTATATGCTACCTCAGTTTCAGGGTAATCATCTAACACCAGCAATTTTTCAGATTACCTTTGTACATAATTCTCTTTGGAACACTGTACAGGGTGAAAAAGGCCTCTTTGATGAGCTGTGTAGAGGATGCCCGGTTGGTTACTGCGTGGACGAGGGATAAGGGGCCAGATTCCTTCTCCCCAGCTTCCCAGCAGCTACTGGAGAGCTTCTCCCATACAATGAAGGGAGCCGGCCTCCTGCCCACCTGGACCCAGCCTGCAGCTTCGTCAAGGCCTCTCTCCATTAGACGTCCACAGTCCACCTGTTCCCACCTCTGTCCTTCCTTCCCTCCCTCAGAACCTCTCCTGCCAGCAGTCAAGACTCACCCATTCAAGTACGACAGCCTGGGAGACATGCTGTCCCTCCGTTCCTCTCCATAGGGAGCTCCTTGAGCACGCTTCGACCGTGCGGTGCCGTGTCCCTGCTCCCACCTTCTCGGCTCACTGCATCTCCATGCTGTTGCCACCTCCCCAGGCCCGGCCTCTGCCAGGGGCGCCCGATCGCCCATCTGCTGGATGCTCTTCCACCTTCACGCCCCGCCCCGTGCACCTTCCCTTGGCCTTCTCATCACTGCGTGGCTTTCCCACCCACCTCTCCACGCTGGCTCCTCTTCCTCTGTGTCCTCCAGATGTTGTCGTCCCCGTTTTGCCCACTAGCATCTCCCAGGGAAGTCCTCTCTGCTCCCGGTCATCACGCTGATGACTCCCTGTCATAGTCTCCAGCCTCTCTTTAGTCCCAAATCCAGCTGCCTTGGACATCTCCACCTGGATGTCTTGCAGGCCCTTAAACCTCAGTCCCTGTGAAGTTGGACCAATCTGCTGCTTCTCCACTTCAGATTCCACTTATCTCAGTGGGCAGCACTGTCGTCACCTAGTAGCCCAAGCCGCAGGACGCCATCCTCATCCTGCCTTCTCCCCCAGTTCTCACCCGTGGTCACCAGGTCCTTCAGATTGTACTCAACTGGCCTTGGCCTGATTCATTTTCCTGTCTGTGCTGCAGCTGTTGCTCGGTCTCCTTCCGGGCCTTTCCACTTCTCCTCTTGCCCTGCTCTAACCCTTTCAGTCTCCCTGGCCTCCACTCATCCTTTGTGAAAAAGAATTAAGTAGGGTTTTGAAATGTCAATTTCAAAATTAATAAGGCTGTGAGTGTCTCTCTCTCTCTTTTTCTCTCTCTCTCTCTCTCTATATATATACACATGCGCATGCATGCCTACTGTATGTATACAGAGAAATGCAAATTTTAAGAATCGCTTCCCCCACAGTTGAGCTGCTGTCACCCTGGGGGTGGAATCTGGCAGCTGCTCCACCATCCATAAGCAGCCTTACTTAGCTCGTTAAGACAGGACAGGAAGAACAGGGCTACGCGCATGGAAGTCTACTGCAGAGACTTCTTCCTCAGGTTTAGTAAGTTGGATTTTTGGCTGTAAAGCAGCCAAAAATTATGGTTTGCCATCAGTGGGAATATCCCTGTTTCCCCTCTCCAGTAAAGTACACGTTGGCAAGGCTGATAAATTAGAAGAGGAGCCACACCAGCCAAAGGCCAGACCTAACTTGAAAATAGAAATAAAGCAGCCAATGAGCCTAAACTGAAACATCACCAGGAAAAAAGTCATTTCCCAAATATTTTGACTGGGCCCATAGTCTAGGACATTTCTTATTAAAATATCACCTAATTAAGATATCAGAGTTCTGGGGCTGGGGTTGTGGCTCAGTGGTAGAGCACTTGCCTAGCATGTGTGAGGCACTGGGTTCAATTCTCAGCACCACATGTAAATAAAAAAATAAAAGTCTATCAACAACTATAAAAAATATTTAAAAAAAAGATATCAGAATTCTCTGATCTTCAAGTTACAGATGAAAATCAATCTGAGCCCACTCTCTGTTTTCAAATCAAGAAACATTTCATGAGTGCCTACAAGTCTTCCCTGCCCTCAAGGAATTTACAGCCTAGCAAGGAGATGACCGGGGACTGCGAGTGGAAATAAAATGAGGAAGGGTCACGAGGCCACAAGTGGAGAGACTGTTCTGTGCTGCAGGGTCAGAAAGAAAACTCCTGTCTGTGGAGAGGAGGGGCCGGAAGGTCTTTCTTGGGCACGTGTGTGACACACAGCCAGGTTCTCCCAGGATGAGAGAGATTTAGTGTACCACACAGTCCAGCTTGTAGCTTGCCATTCAGAAACCACACAAGCACCAGCAAAGGTCCTACACCTTTCAAAGGGGGAATTGTCTAGAATTTTAGTTACCAAGACCAAACGGAAGATGCCCATAAAGTCTAAAGATCAATACTTTGCCACTTTTTTTTTTTTGATCAATGAGAGGAATTTTCATTTCTGAAGTCTTAGCTGCTGTGACTGAGAAGTCACAGCTGGAAGGACCTGGCACTGCGGAGTCTCTGTTACGTCCGTATCAACAAACTAAACTGTCCCTTCGTCCGAGGCTGTGGTTTCGGTGACTTTGCAGAACCTGACAACCTAGGCACAGACACTCGAATCTGCATCATGATGCAGAAAACAATCTAAGCCGCAGTCCAAGTTGCAATTAACTGAGGCTTCTCCAGCTGCTGCTCAGCAGCTGCCATCTCTCTGCTGGGGGACAGCTGGTTCCGAGTGGCAACAGCCCCCCACGTTGAGACCTTTATCTCAATGCCACTGCCTGCTTACCACATCAGTGCTACACGCACAGAGAACTCCTAGATAAAGCCACTGCTATGGGCGGAGCAGCTCCTTCCTTGATTCCTACAAACATGCTAGAGTTCTTTTTTTTTTTTTTTTTTGGTACTAGAGATTGAACTCAGGGGCTCTCAACCACTGAGCCACATCCCCATTTTGTGTTTTATGTAGAGACAGGGTCTCACTGAGTTGCTCAGCACCTCGCCATTGCTGAGGCTGGCTTTGAACTCGCGATCCTCCTGTCTCAGCCTCCCTAAGTGCTGCTAGAGTTCTTTACTTGGAAATAATCAGAATTAATAACCACAAAATGCAGCCGGCCCTTGCTGCTCCCTCAGTCTGCTATTCAAGCCTTTCCCATCCTGGGCCAAATTCTCCAGTACACCACCCGTGCGCTGCATACGCCATACTTTGTAATCCATGAGATACTTTTTCTGTTCTCAGTTTCTCTTCATTCATGCTCACTTGCTTTTATGTATTCAATCATTCCCTTGTGCTTTCACTCACTCACTCACTCACTCATTCATTCTTTGAACACAGGGCTCTTGGGTGTCTGTAATGTGCCGCTCTATGCCAGGTGTAGGGATGTGGAGGTGAACTTCTCTTTAGAAAGCCTATAGTTTATGAATGGACACTCTACTGGAAATGCGCTTTCTTAAGAACCCACAGCCTCACCCTTTCCCAGGCTGGCAGGGATCCAACGCACACCCAGGGAGACCTGGGAAGACCCCGGACGGTAAGGATTCTTTTCCTTCAGGGATCTTTGAGACGATGAGGCCATTATATAAATGACTTGAAACAAACCAGAATGCATTAGGCCCGTAATAAAAGTTCCAGCTAAATGACTTGTGACTTAGGAAAAAGGTCAAAGCAGAGAAACAGAGCCAGAACTTGCCTAGCCATGAGAATCAAAGAAAGCCTTTGGGGGAGGTAGCGTTTGAGCTGCCCCTCAGGATGACAAAGACCTCCTGGTGCGCCTCTGATTTGGCTTCGGTTGTCCCCTCTACTTTCAGAGATGATTGAAAGTGTGGGAAGTGTCTGTTGCATTTGTGGACATGAAAACTGAGTCCTGCAGGCCCTTGTTTGTTTGAGGTTCCGCAGTGGCCCAGCAGCAGCCCGCCTCCAGGATGCCCGGTTTCCCGTTTCCCAGCCCAGTGCTTCATCGCCAGACACACTGCCTTGGTACAGACAGAGCATTCTGTGGGATAATTGCATTTTAATTGAACTGTCTGTGCTACTCTGTTAACGCCTCTGCAGAGACAGGAGAACGTGTGGCTTGATAAATAAAATCATTTCTGCTAATAATTGCTTCCACATAAGGATTATGGATCTAACCCCTGGGAAAAGGTACCACTGAAAAGCATGTGCTGAGACTTGTTAACTTTTGTCTTTTTTTTTTTCTTTTATTTCACAATTTAAGGTAGATGTGGACTGCCCAGTATGTTCTTATGTAGAAAATCAGTGCACCTGCAAATGGGTGTGTGGGTGGCTTCTCTGTCTTCAGTGCCTGGCTCAGGAGTGGGGGGCTGTGGAGTTCTCTATTTTAATCTTCCATGGAGAGAGCTTTGTCCACAGTCCATGCAGTGTGTCCAGAGACTGTCAAGCAGCTTTCTTCTGGAGGCACGCGTACTCCTGTGCGTTGCTCTTGGTGTTGCCCCAGTTTGGGAACAACCTGGGGCTTGGCTTGCTTGTTTCATCTGCCTTACTGTCCTCCAGAGTGGAACACAGGACTGAGCTCCAGACCACAGCCCGCGGCTCGCCTGGGAGCACTCCTACTCTGGGCTTTACTTGTCTTCTTCAGCTGCCTCTCCTTATTACCTCTGCTCCTTAGACTCCGAGAGGCAGGATGCCCTGGGTCAGTCCAACCTCAGGCACGCAGACCATGTGGTCCGGCCCTGGTGCTCCAGGTCATTCCTGGAGAAGAGGGGAAGTCCTTGGGCTTAAATGTTCTCAACCACAGGATGAGGATAATAGCAGTGCATCCTGGGGCAGCAGGAGGCATGAGGACCTGTGGAAACAGCACAGCACCCAGCACGTGTTCAGCGCCCTGTGCCGCCTCCTTTCCATTACCCATTACCGTCCTGTGCCCATTCCATCGTGCCTGTGTCTTCATCCCCTGCTTCTCCTATCTGTGCAGTAGGTTGCTGATGTCTGACCACCCTTGGGACTGACACCGGGCTAGTCTTAGATGGCCTGGGGCTTACGTAGCCCTGATGATGCATGATGGACAGGCGAGAGATAGTGTTATCTCCACTGCTTTAGTTGTGTATTTTATTAAGCCCTGAAAACAGCACTTGTTTGTAACCACAGAGCTGCAGGTTGAATTAATGGTGTCTAAAGTATGGTACTCCTTTTCCTAGAAGGAAAACACGAAAGCATGAAGTGGAGCCATGATTGGAAACCCATGTGCTTCACATTTGTCCTGCACGACTGTGCGTCTAGAATCTAATCTTAGCACTTAGATTAGGCACTCCCCTTTAGGGAGTGTCAGTGCCATCTCCCAGGTGGCAGAGGTGATGTGTGGGTACCTGTGCTCCTCCCTCCAAGGGGAGGTGGGAGCCTCAGGCTGTGGGGTGACAAGTGCCCTGAATCTAGAAAATGGTCCTTTTAGTGTTTGTAGACACCCCCGCCCCCCGCCCCGTGGAACTCACAAGCTTAGAACAGATGGGCCTTAAGTGTAGCTGGAGGAGCTCAGAAGCATGGGTGATGACTGACTGACACTGTGCTGCAGGGGAGTTTTGTTGCTGACCTGTAGGTCCTCCATTCCAGTGCCATCCTCTGATTGAGGGGATCGCAGGTCTGGGCCATGTGTGTGTGTAGATCATTACTTCTGGGTGATTCGAAAGGCACTGTTATCATGGGAGACCATGTCTTCATCTTGGTAAGATGGACGCTTCCTTCTCCTTGTGTTTTCTTCTTTAGCTCACTCTCTTGTGCTTTCTCGACAGTTCGCAAAGGTTACCGGATCCAAGCTGACAAAGAGAGAGACTCCATGAAGGTCCTGTACTATGTGGAGAAGGAGCTGGCTCAGTTTGACCCAGCCAGAAGGATGAGAGGCAGATGTGAGCATCTCTTGGTTTTATGTGCTCTGTGTCATGCAGGACTGAGGAGCTGCTTGGGCAGCGATGGGGCTCGCAGTCAGAGCTGTTGGGGTGCTGGCAGCTCTCGTACACCAAGGGAGCAGAGGGGCTTCTGGGGTGAAGAGCAGGGCAGTCACACAGCCCTGGTTTATGTTGGGTGTCTCCAGGGTGCAGCTAGTATTGAGCACCATGGCTTCCTAATCCTGGGGTTAAAAAGGGTTATAACACCTTCTTCCACTGCCCCCTTTAAAGCATATGCAGAACAGTGACTTCACATCTGGAGCCTCAGCATCTGTTCTTTTCCAGCATTAGGGGCCCAGCCTTGAAGTGTGCTTCCCACTCAGCCTGGCAAAGTGACTCTGGGAAAGAGTGCTGCCTTTCCTACCTGATGCCCACCCAACCACATTGACTGAGGGCTGGGCAAACAGCTGTCCTCTCCTCAAAGAACTTTTAATTACTAAGTCTGGAGGTGGTGGGGCCCCAATCCTAACTTACGCACAGCCCCTGGAGACTCTGCAGCTGACAGAGCTGATTCTGTGGGGTAGATTCCAAATTACTGTCTGTCCTAGGATGCAAACAGAGCAGGTCTGATGGGCATGGCTGATTACCAGAGGGTGCTGGCAGGCCTGGCAATGAGGTCAGGACGCGCTTTCTTTGAACCCTCCTCTTCTTGGAACCAAAGAGAGACTTGATGGAATTGTTGGGGAAACAGTCCCAGACTACAGGAGCTTTATTCAGATTAAGGACAACATATTCCACCCAGTTTGCAGTTCTAAATCCAGCCCGTCTGCAGCCATTGGTGCACCCTCCCACCAGCTGACTATAAAAAGACCATCTCCAGATTGGAATGTCAGGAATGCAGATGTCACCGCACTTGACAAACTAGCTGTACAGTGTTGTCATGGATCCCTGCAATGGGCAGAGACAGAGTCAGGGATCAAGGAGAAGCCTGGGCAGGAAATCTGTGCATCTTACAGCTCAGAGAAAAAGTTAACTAAGATTAAAACTAAATAATGGATTCTTGTCTAGGTGGTGACTCTCCTGTATAGCTAGCTCGATTCTAACGGTCTCCAGGGACCAGCTGCTCATAAGGTAGTAGAATCTCAGAGTCACTAGGGACTTTAGGAACTACCTGGTCAACACTTGCAGTGTATAGATGAGGAAACAGAAGGCCAGAGAGGGACAGTGACAAAAGCTGGAGTAGAACCTAGCTCTTCTGATTCCCAGTCTTGTGATCTTTACCAGAGAAGCTTTTGAGCTAATGGTGGGTAGCTCCCTGGCTGTAGTTTCTGCTGAAACTACAGCCTCCTCATTCCACAGCCTCCCCATTCCTAGGGCTCCAGACTGCTGGAACTGGAAAGGAGTCTGAGGTGGTTGAATCCAGAGGAGGACAGTGAGGCAAAGAGGAAAAATGGCCTGTACTCAGGGCCAGTGCTGGGAGGGGAGCCCGGATCACTGGAACCTGCATGTTAACATTACAATAAATGCACGGAGGTGAAGTGAAATAGAGCCCCCTCTACTTTGAAAGGTTGGTTCTGTTCCTGAAGAGCAAAGTAAACCCTAGGGTGGATCACAGAATGGGACAATCTTGGTAGTCTTATTATAACGTGGATCTCATGTTTTCAGGTTAAGCAGGGAGTCAGATTCTGTAAGAATTGGGAGTTTGAGGTCCCAGCTCATGAATTTGCTAGGCACTATGGTCCTTATTTGCCTTGCTTTTATGAGTGGTGGGTTGCTCCTGGGGTGCTTTAAGTCTGAACATTCTAGAACAGGGGTCAGCAAACAATATCCCTTGCTCCAAAGGTGTTCCAGTCTCTGTTTTGTAAATGGAGTCATGTTGGAACACGGCCATGCCACTTCACTCGTGTGTAATCTCTGCTTTCATGTAGAAGGTGGAGTTGAGTAGTTGTCACAGTGTGGCTCACAAAGCCCAGCTGCCTGTCCTGGCCCCTCATAGCTCGCCTACCCCGGTCCTAGAGCTACCTCATTGGCTGTCCCTGAAGTGGGGATGTTGACATTTGTGTTCAGTGGCCGCAATTTTAGTGTAACATCCCGGACAGTTTGTTCTATGAGCGGTGAACCAGGGATAGCTCTTACTACCTGAGGGATGAAAAAGGTCATGTTTCCTGAAAGTTCTGAGCCAACAACATTATTTTACAGTGGTTTCATTTTGGTGCATTTAAATTTCTTCTCTGTATGGTTCCTAGGAAATTGGAATTCACAGGACTCATAAGAGGGAATATTCTAGATTTGATTAATCAATAGTATTAGTTATTTTCCTTTACAATAAGCACAAACTACTCCATTCTTCTTGAGAGGAAGAAAATTTTAAAAAATCAGATTATAATTCAAATCAGCTGATCACATGATTAAACCTAATGGCATTCATGGTAAAGGCTGTTTCTGGTGAGCCAGGCTAGGAGCTTTGTGGAAGGGCCTGTCTCACTGCTGTGCAGACTTCTCTGTTCTTCCCATACTGTTAGAGCTCAGAGGGGAAACTCAGAGGGAACCTGAGACACCTCTGAGCTTCCCCCATTTTCTCTTGGCTTACCTCTTGTTCAATAGCCAGGCTTTAAACCTGATAAATATTGTTTTTAATAATATTTTCAAAGTCCTAATGAAAAGATTTCAGAAAACAAATGGATTCTGTTACATTATAAATAGACTCACTCATTTTTTAAATAAAATGAAATTCAATACATTTTAAATCTCTATAAACAGCACCCTCACCCCCCCTCCATCCCCCTTTAATTTCCAGACTGTGGTTCTGATCCTTTTTTCTCAAGTGCTTTGCAAAAAGCTACTTAGGAAATGAGGAATCTGTTACTACACACACGCCCTCACACATTAGGCTGGGACCAGAGCACAGATGGAGGCCCACAGGCCATAAGCCAGCCCAGGCCCCCATCCTTCTCACACCTCTAAACCGCGGCTTGCCCACCGTGGCCACACACTTGGAATGCTTGTTGGCCAGGGGAAGAAGTCTCTCCAGGCCTGGAGAGCCCACTTGTTGCCACCTGGGGAAGATGCCCTGGGTGGGTGTGGTCTGCAGGTGGGCATGTGGATGCTAGCATGCTGTCCCCCTGGACCTCGGGGGCTTCTTGCTGTGTGGGGAAGGGCTGCGTGGAAAGCAGGCAGAACGGCAGTCCTCTGAGGCCTGTGGCAGTGTTGGCTCTGAAGGCCCCATCCTGGCACTAGCCAGCAGCAGGGATGATCCTCTCATAAGTGGCTTTTCTCTCTCTTGTCCCTTTTGGCCCAACATATCTGGGATTATCACAGCTCATCACAGAATCATACAGGGAGAAGAAAAACATGAACCAGGATGAGATGTACCAGGCCAGCTGCAGGGAGCTGAGTTCTGGGAAGCCAGCCTTAGGTGGAACAAAAACAATTGTTCTGCTGTTCCAAAAAAAGGCAGGACTCCTCCCTCTGGGTAAGCAGGTAGGTTTACAACTGGAGCCGGTTCCTGCCGCCGAGCACACACATGCCACCCGCAGGTCTGCAGCCCACCCTGGACAGGACTGAGGCCCCCAGCCAGGAGTTTCTGGAACCTCTGGTCCCCACCCTTGGCAGAATTCACTTTTTATCTAACATGGAGAAATCCCTGTCATGCCTGGTTTTGTCCCTGCAGATAACAACACCATCTCAGAACTCAGTTCCCTGCATGAAGAGGACAGCAGCTTCCGCCAGTCTTACCATCAGATGCGGAGCAAGCAGTTCCCTGTGTCTGGGGACCTGGAGAGCAATCCTGACTACTGGTCGGGTGTCATGGGAGGCAGCAGTGGGGCCAGCCGGGGACCCTCAGCCATGGAGTTTAACAAAGAGGATCGAGAGAGCTTCCGGCACAGGTGATGGCCGTGCGGGGGCGGGGGCGGAGGGCAGCAGAAGCAGGTAGACCTGAGGCTGTTGTCTGAGCACTGTCGCTGCTTCTGGGTCTTCCTGTATTGCCTGGAGCATCCCTTTCTCACATTTATTAAGCAGGGGGACCTTGGGACTCCATGTATAGAAGTAATCATCCGGGGCCTTTTGAAATGTGAGCTCTGGGCCCCTTAACCTCACAAATCTCTGATAAATTTTATCGTACAACCTCTGAAAACTCCCACCCATCATCTCTATCGTTTCAATTATTTGTCACGTGAAAGGTAAAATGCCAGTGCTGTATACTGTCACGCTTCGTTCTCACGACTCACGGCGGCCACCAGCAACACCCGCATTTTAAGTTGGGAAGGCAACCTTCCAGATGCCGTGGCACTTACCAGGTGGTAGGACCAAGCAGGGGGAGGCTGAGTTTGCCCAGGTGGTGGGACTCCTCTCCATGAATGGCACTTCCTGCCCTTTACCTACATGCCCCTGACTCGAACCAACTGCAGAGGGTCCCTCTGCCCACGAGGTACCTTGCCCTTGGCTCGAGGGCGAGACGCCGCCCTGTGCGCCAGCAAACATTGCTCAGGCTCCTGGGGCCCTGCTGTGTGCGCGGAGCAGGGTGGCGTGAGGTGCGAGGCGGGGGACCAGGGCACATCACCCTCGGAGGGCGTGTCCGGGCCCTGGCTGGACAGCGGAGGTGCCCAGGAGCCGGCGCGCTCCCGCGCCAGCCGAGCCGCATGCACAGGGCTGGGCCCACTGACCCACACTTTTCTGTCCGCAGCCAGCAGCGCTCCAAGTCCGAGATGCTGTCGCGGAAGAACTTCGCTCCCGGGGTGCCGGCCGTCTCCATGGACGAACTGGCGGCTTTTGCCGACTCCTACGGGTCGCGGCGCCGCGCTGACGGCAACGGCCTGGAGCCGCGGGCCGGGGCCCGCTTCGAGCGCGCGCGCACCGGCCTCCTGCAGGACGGGCCGCTGGAGGAGCTGTACGCGCGCGGGCGCAGCCGCGAGCCGCTGGACGCCGAGCGCGGCTGGCCGGAGGACGCGCCCCTGCCGCGCCTGGTGAGCCGCACGCCCGGCACCGCGCGCAAGTACGAGCACGCGTACCTGGGCGGCGCGCCCGAGCGGCCCGACGGCGCGGGCCGCGGCGGCAGCCTGGAGACGCCCGCCAGGCGCGGCGCGCAGCTCGGCCCGCGCAGCGCCTCCTACTACGCCTGGTCGCCGCCTGCCGCCTACGAGCCGCAGCCCGGCGACGCGGAGCTGGCGCCCGACGACACGCTGCCGCCCTACAGCGAGCGCGAGCTGAGCCGCGGCCCGTCCTGGCGCAGCCGCGACCTGCCGCACCACAGCGGCTCCGAGAAGCGCAGGAAGAAGGAGCCCGCCAAGAAAACGGTGCGCGGGGATGCGGGGCGGGCCGGCTCTGCGGTCTCCGCGGGCCAACGGGAGCGTGCAGACAGGAAGGGCAGAAGCCAAAGGCGGGCGGGCTAAGGAGCTTGTAGCGGCCAGGGTGCTGGGCGCCACCGCAGCCTGTCGGGGCTTGTGCGGTCGGTCGGGTGCTGCAGGGGAAGGGAGTTGGTAACTCGCAGTAAGTTCCTGGAAGAGTCCCCATCCAGAGAAGGTGAGGAGCCCCTGCTCTTTACAAAGGACGGCTTGCTTTTTCTTTCCTCCTTTGACATTTTATTGAGTGCCAACTGTGTACCGTGCCTTCTGTATATGAAGGAAATCCTTGGTCCCTGCCCAGCTGCCCAGTGTATTTTGGGTTTTTTTTTTTCTAAGTGGCTATATAGACTGTTGCTGTCCAAGTGCAGATAGCCCACTCTGCCCCTCAGCTGCAGAACGTGAGACCTGGACGGCAGACAACATTGGGAGCCATTCCCAGATGTCCACAGTGGGGTGCCAAAGCACCTCCCAGCCCTGCTTTGGAGAAAGCTCTCCATGCCCAAGTGCCACTGCCCCTGCTCAGGTACCCTGCTTCCCGGCCATGTTGTTTCTCCTGAGTCCAAGCTGGAGATTTTCTTTAGTGTGGAGAATGGGGAGAAGGAATAACGACAGAGAAAAGGTTTGACATATCATTAATCCCTCCAAACAACTGTCTTGTTCTTTAAATAGAAGAATGCAATGACCAAAGCACTGTTGAGTAGGGAGGAAACTTTCAGGGGATTCAGATCTATGGTAGGCCACCCACACTTGCTCTTGGGCCATGCTGTAAACATAGTAGCTATTCTTAAGGGGCTGGTAAGTTATTCTGCAGCCATGGAACAAAGTTCTGAGGTCTGCTGGCTGCAGCCCTGCCTGAGGTTTGGGAACATCAACACAAGTGTGTTGAAGTGTCCTAAAAGTCAGCATGTGCCTGGCTCTGAGCAGGTCCTGGACTCTGCCCAGTGAACCAGCTCTTGTGTTGTTGCTTTCTTTAAGCATCTTCTGGTCTAATGTTAGACTCTTTCTGCTTTTCCCCAGAGTGAGTTTCCAACTAGGATGTCCCTTGTGGTCTGATGTTTTCAAGACATCTCTGGATGACCAGAAGTCAGACACAGACTACGGGGATAAGACACAAGCCAGCAGGCCAGGACCTTCTCTGGCCACCACCTTGGAAGATCTGCTGATCTCTGCTTCAGCAGGGGACAGGAGGCAGCCTTTCAGGAGGCTGATTCCAAACCTCAGTGCCCCTCTAGTTAGTTTGAGAAGCTCCTCAAGAAGACAACATACGAAAACACCGCACACCAAGTTTCTCCCCCAGTTTCTCCCGCCCACTCTCCTTCCTTAGTGGAACCAGGACTTCATTTCCTAGTCTGAAAGAGTTAGTCCTGGACTGCTGATCTCCACAGACTGCCTGTGCCTACAGTGTGCTTTTCTGTACCTCGCGTGTTATGCCTGGCAACTGAAGAATTCACTACATTAGAAGGCCTGCTGGGGGGGGGGATAATTTCAAGGCAAAATATATCTTTTACCCCAATGCTTCCTGGTCACTAGCCAGTGACTGTCACTACACTAGAATCAGAAGCCTTTGGTGACCTCAGTGGCCTCCCAGACTATTATAGAAGTGGCTTCAATTTGCTGTTCTGAATCACAATTCTTGAGTGACAAAACAGTATACCATTTTGAAACCCTGTGTAACTGGTATTCCTTTTTCCCTTCTGAAGACCTCAAACTGCTCTTTCCCTTCCTGCTGCACCTGTCAGCATCTGAGTCGTACACCTTAAGGGCTCTTCCTGGACCCACCTGCCTGCACTCTGATTAAATTGTCATCAGGTGCCTTTGGTAGATGCTTAAATTGCACCCATGAACGAGAAGAGAGGGAAAAGAAGAGGAGAAATAAGTTATGCACAATGGAAAAGAATAAGAAAGAAATTGAGAGGAAAAGAATACATCGTCTCTCTATGTTTTGAATGTGGATCATCTTCCCCACGAATGCCACTCGGTCTTTCTTGGTTTTCATTTACTGAATTGTTTCTGACATCCTGGTTCTGCCATTGTGGGGTTGAGTCTACATTACTTGGCATCACTGGGCTGCCGCCAAGGATGCTTTGCGAGGTGAAGGGCATTGTCTTCTCCGAAAGAAGCCTTTCCTTTTCCCTACTCTTGCTTAGATGATAGATTCTGCCTAAATCCCAAAGTGAGAACCCTTTGGATTTTGTAATTTGGAGATTGCAAAAATGGCCACAAACTCTTCCCTTCTCACTAAGAGGTGGCAGTCTTTTTATCCACCCCTGAATTTGGAGTTGGCCATGTGGTTTGATTTGATCAATGGCCCAGTAGCAAACGTAACATAAGCAGAGACTTGAATAGTTCTCGTGCGTTGAGTTTGTCCTGTCTTGCTGCTCTTGGGAACCTTGCAGCTACCACCAGGTGAAGGAGCCTGGAGCTGCATGAGAGAGAAAAGGGCCTCATTACCCCTGTCCCCTGTGTGACAGCTTGTCCACTCTCAGCTGACTGCAGACATGAGAGTCCAGCCAAAATCGACAGAAGAATGGCCTACCTGAGCCGGGCCCAGCTGCTGATCCCTTCTCGGGGCAGGAAAAATTGGTGCACCCTATGTGTTCATGTTTCTTCAAAACAAAACTGACTTTTCTAGATGAATTGTTCTGCTCTGAGTCCATTACTCCATCCAAATTTAGGTGTTTCTCAACCTCTACTTTCTTTTTCTTACAGCCTTTCACCCTGTGTGTTATGGTGGAACATATGGGTGGGTCGAGTCAGTAGAGGAGGAGGAGGCTAGACCTCGTCGTCTCCTAACCCTGCAGTGGTCCATTCCCTCTCCATGGGTCCATGGCCAACCTCTGAAGAAGGTTGCTCAGCATCTCCTTGGTCTTCTCCAGAGCTACCTGCCAAGACCACCAGAGTGCCACTCCACTAGCTTCTGTTCTGTGTGGCATTTTCAAGAAGTCCTACATGTACAATGTTACAAAGAAGCAGCTGGGGGAGGACCGGAGGGATGAGCTGGTTATCACTGCACAGAGGAGAACTGGCCTACCAGAGGACTTCAGATCTCTGGCCTGTCCTAGAGGAACCAGGACAGTTCAGCCCAGTGCTGGCACTTCCAAGGGCTGGAAGACACAAGCCATAACCCTGGTGCTGAGTTTTGGACTTGCCGATGTTCCTGGCCTCAGAAAGCCTAGGTCTGGTCTGTCTGGGCCCCAATTTGGATGGAAAATGTCACCAGCCTTGGATTTCAACTTACTCATGCCATTGTGCAGAGTACTGGTTAGCTGACTGCAGTGGCTGTTATGGCTTTATAACTGAGCACTGTGCCAGGCTTCTTACCACCAAAGAGCCCCATAGCACCAGCTGCAGAGACCACATGTGTTGCTTTGTAAAGCCAGGGGCATGTGTGATTTGGTGATGGTTAAGGGGAGCAGTGGGAAAGAGTTGGTAAAAATTGGAAGCCTGCAATTTCAAAGACAACAAAACAAAGACAAAATAAAAAATGCCAAGGTAGAGAGCTATGGAAATAACCTGGCAGGGTGGTAGAGGCGCTGGAGTTCAGGGCCGGGTTGTTCTCTGTGGGGCTGCAGGAATCACTCATCAGAGAAAGGGCAGTTGTCTCTGGGCGCATGAACAGGATGTAAGGTGAATGAACAAGGCAAAGCCGGCTCTTTTGAATGCCAGGCTTTCCTCTCACCTCCTTTTTTCATCTTCCTTGAAGACTGAATCCTCCATAGGAATCCTGTATGCTGGCTTCCTCCCTCGGTTTTGTTGGGTTTAAGTCCTGTGTAAGACAGTCTGTCCATTGGGACCGTGCAGTTTAATAGGGGAAATGAGACCGGCCAAAGAAAGAATGGCAGTTGGTGCACATGGGAGGAGAGAGTGCCAAGGATGTTACATTAAACCCAGAGATTTAAAAGTTTCTTTAAATGGGAATATTTTGATATTTAAGTGTTGTGTTTGTCCATCTCATTAAAAGACATGCTCAATCCGTGATCTGAAAAGCCAGGCTTCAAAAGTCTGAACTGAAAAGAGGTGAACCGGTGGGGGAGTGGGGCGAGCAGCAGGGGCCCCACGGTCTGTTGGAGCTGTGCTTGCCTGTGAGTCACAGCTGAGTCAGGGCCGAGCCCAGGAAGCAGTGCGGAGGCAGGTGGCTGGAGGTGGCGAGCGCGTGGCTCTCCGGGTCAGGCGCCACCAACCCAGCAGCCGGTGATCACTTCTGCTCCCGAGCATGCTGGTGTGAGCTCGGGGCCCACCTCTCCAGGCTCCGCTCTGCTCCGTTCCAGGGGCGTTGCTGCCCACCTTCCCTAAGGCAGGCAGGTTTGGCTGTGGGCTCGCATCTCCCTTCCCAGAGTGTCCTTGTTCTGCACTTGGGACAGGACTAGGCACGCCAGGATGGGAAGGGGCTGCCACCAAACCCCAGGCACATCTGTATTTCTAATAGTCTGCAAAACATCATATAAATAACCCGATTAGATCTTAGGTGGCCTTTAAGAGACGCTGAAGAAACGGGCATGGTTAGCATTCACCCACACATTTTTAAGAGGGATTGAAACATCACCCCCATCAGTGAAATCACAAATCTGGTCCATCTTTAGCGTCCCCACCCTAGGTCTTTCCTGCTGGATCAGTGGTTCACAAATTGCCTCACCCTGAGAATGACTTCACTACTGCTGATTAAAAGGTATCATTGGGGCCTGCCTTGGTGGGCTGCGGGGGTCTGGAGCCAAGAGCTGCACTTGGGCTTGCATTTCAGGAGAGTCCTGTGATGGGATGCCTTTGGGAGGTGCTGCGCTGGGTCAGTCTTGCCCCTAAGAAGGCTGGCATGGGGCTTCCTTGGATGTTGGGTGAGTTCTTCAGGTGCGTGGTGAGGCCCCTCCCCCCGCCCTGGGGCTGGCAGCGGTGAGGCCCCCATGTCCTGATGGTGACCTGGAGACTGGTCTGCCAGAGTAGAGTGGAGGGGAGCCAGGGAGGAGTTAGGTGCCGCCCAGGAGCTTGCCCTGGGCGCTTCCCTTCCCAGAATAGGGACCTGTTGGGACAGCCTCCGCTCAGACCACAAGGAGTGCAGGTGATTCTCTCATTCCCTTGATGCCATTCTGAGCAAAACTTGGATCATGAACAGAAAGAAAGGAGGCCGCTGGGGACATGGCAGATGTAGATCATCTTTCGAAGCCTGCAGATCGGTAGCCTGTTGGTCAGTGCCACTTCCACCGCTGACCCAAAGTGTGGTGGGCACCAGAATAAAATCTACATTATGTCTCCTTCCACAATGGGATTTAAGAACTGCCAGAATCCAGAGAAGTTTGAAATTGACTTAGAGGTGTAGAAATTCAAATTCAATAAAATAGTGGCCCAGACACTTAAGGCCCTAGAAAGAAAAGTGCCTGTTTTGTTCCTGTCCTGCCTCCCAGTCACCTGGGAGGCTGGTGTGTGAAGCTTGAGGTCCAGGTTGGGGGGCTTTTCAGGAGAGTGGAGCTGCTTCAAGAGCATCCTGAGTGGAGGGCTGGGCGCGGTGGCACATGTAATCCCAGTGGCTCTGGAGGCTGAGGCAGGAGGATCATGAGTTCAAGCCAGCCTCAACAGAAGCAAGGTGCTAAGCAACTCAGTGAGACCCTGTCTCTGAATAAAATACAAAATAGGGCTGGGGGTGTGGCTCAGTGGTCAAGTGCACCCCAGTTCAATTTCTAGTACCCCCCCCCCAAAAAACTGAGTGGAGCACTAGGAAGCCAGCACTGGTTCTGTCGCTTTAGGATGTGTTACTTTTACAGGCCACTCACGCCCCTGTGGTAGAGGCAGGCCAGCGTCACCTGCCCCCTCGGATAGAGCTTGAAGTACCAGGTCTGCCTGCAGTCAGGTGGAGGCTTCCACTGTCAGCCAGGCCTGGCTGCCCAGTGTTCCAACTGCTGTGGTCCTTGGGCTTGGAATCTGGCTCATTCTGACTCCAGACGCAGGGAGAAGAGCCCTGAGCTGCCAGCTTCTTCCTGTTGCTGTGGGGAGGGGCTGTGCACACAGGTCCTGTGCTGGGGGGGTCCAAGTGCAGCAGCCATGAGGGAGGGGAAGGGTTTGGGGAAGGAGGTGCTTCCGCCTTGGAATCCCTGAGGAGGAATCCTGAGCCACACTTTCACTGGGACACAGACTTCCTGGGCGGGGGCGAGGGAGCCACTTGGGAAGACAGTATCTGGTATCCCTGCTACATTTCGGGTTTTAGTGGAAAGGCAGATCTAGAGTGAGGAGGGGAAGAGGTAGCAGTTTAGCTAAAAGCTTTGTTGGAGCTTTTGCGGGGGGGGGGGGGGCTCAGCCCCACCCATTTCTTTCTAAGGAGGCTAGAAAAGACACATGGCTTGAAGAAAAGCCGAGGTGTTAGGCGCTGCCCAGGAGAAATGTCCTCGAGGAAATAAAGAGCAGGGGCACAGAAGAAACTACGGGCAGAGAGGGGCAGAAGTCCTCCAGCAGAGCCTGCCGGGCGGTGCCTTGCCTGTGACGTCAGCACTGAGCTGTTCACGTCACTGTTGCTCACCGTTGTTCTGTGTGACAAAGTGGAGCTGGTTGTGATGTTTTAAACTAAATAAAGCATTTTCCTCTATGTTTGTTATCAAGAACTCATGATTAACGTATCTAGGGCTCGTCCTGATCGGACACTAACTGGCCCCACCAGGACAAAGAGTCCTGCAATAGGCACTCCCCTCAGAAAGTTCCAGAACAAATGCTGTGGGATGATAAGGGAGGCGGGCACTGATGGAGCACATTGTGTGTGTGTGACTGGGTCCCCAGCCTAGGGCCCTGCACATGCTGGGAAAGCACGTGGGCTGCCTAAGTTGCCCAGGCTGGCCTTGGACTCAGACCCTCCTCCCTCAGCCTCCCGAGTCCCTGGCTGTAGTGTGTTTGGGCAGATTTTAAAATTCTGGAGCCTGGATGACTTGTTGGCACTCACACTGCTCAGGGAGGGGCGGGCAGGAGAGGTGGCTGGACAATGTGCTGGGACCTGGCTGCTTTTCAAGAAGGGAGCTAACATTTGCTTGGTGGAAATTACACTTGGGGAAGGGAGGGAGGAAGCTGTTCGTGGGAAGACATTTACGGTCTGTAGAGATCTGAGAAGTTCCACAGCACTGTAATTAAGGGAAGGCAATTAAAAACCTTTGTTAGCACAAGAAGTGATAAATACCTCAGGAACTATGAATCCTCGCTTGATGGCCACGCCCTGTCAAGGGAGTTCCAAATTTCAGGGCCCTGTTTGGAAAATCTGTCCTTGCTTAAAGCATCTGGACTTAATTTTCTTCTTTTAGAAATTAACTGAGAAACATTAATGCATAGATTTAACTTGAAAATAGACTGAAACAGTTCAACTCAGAATACCTCCTCTGGATTTCCTACCATTTTTCTCTAATGATTTAATTCCATCTTGCCTTTTTCAGCCCTATAATATAAATCACATATATTACATATATCACATATTATACATTATATTACATATATATTAAATAGTGCATATATGATATATATGTTACATATATAGTTTGTTTAGAATCATCCATGTTTTTCCTAGACTTCTTTTCTTCCCCCATTTTAGATCTTTCTTTTGAAATCTTTTCCTTTTGAAGGCAAATTTCTTCAGTACTGATCTGTTTAGTAGGATACTCTTGTCAGTTTATGTTGATCTAGACAAAACATTTTGTTCTTATCTTGAAACAATTTCACAAGTTATTCGATTCTAGATTGATAGTTATTTTCTCAGCACAGTGAATTTTTATTTTACTTTCATTGTTGCTTTCCTGAATTCAGTCATGACCTAACTATCCTTACTTTATAGGTAACCTGTCCTGTCTCTGGCTGTGTTTTTGTTTTTATCTCCACTTTTCTTTGGTTTTGATTAACATGTGACCAGGTGTCGATTTCGTTTTATTTATCTCGGTTGGGATTTGTTGTGCTGCTCCAATCTGTGGGTTAGATTTTCATCAACTATGGAAAACCCTCAGCTATTAAAACATCAATTTTTCATGTCCTCTTTAAACTCTTTCAAGAAATCTAACTAAACGTGTATGAGACCCCACTCTCTCCTCCACATTGCTTCTATCTTTTGTATATTCTATCTCCTTTATCTTCTGTTGTCTACTTTGGGTAATTTCTTCAAGTTTATCTTGTAATTCACTAATTTTCTATTCAGCTGGATCTATTCATCCTTTCAATTTTAATACTTTTATTTTTTATTTCTAGAAGACAGCACTTTTTCAAATGGACCTTACTCTTATGTGCAATTCCCTGTTATTTCTTAAACTCTATTAAAATTCTAAGTAGTTTAAAACTAAAATTTTGTATCCAGTAATTCCAACATCGATAGTCTTCATGAATTTATTTTGGTGTTTGTTACTGCTGCTAACTCTCATTCCTGGTTTCTCATATCATTGTGTGTATTTTGTTTTTTGATTGTGAATTCATGTTTGGTGTCAGGAAAGACCATTCCTGCTTTTTATGTATCCCCCTCTTCAAAATAGCTCCATATATCCCCAGCAGCCTGGGAGGTCCAAGAGGGATGAGCCAGTGAGTGGAGTGCGGGAGGGAGAAGGTGGGGAAGGCCACGGTCCACCCTCTGAGGCAGACTCAGACTGAACACCAGATAGGAGAGGGCAGGAAGTTTTACCTTGGCCTGCTATTCAGAACTCCAGCTCTGTGAGGGAAGGACTATTTTAATTACAGACATAGGACTTTTAGGGGTTGACTATTAAGAACCACCAAAGAAATTTTGGATGTAGATTCCATTCAAGAAGGAAGGAAAGAGTAGGCTCGCGGGAGGGAGCAGGAGGCAAAATGGAGTCGCTTATCCCCCTTGACTAATTCTAATCCACGTTTTTATACACTTTCAATTTAAGAAATAAGTAGGCTGGTTTCAGATTCTCCTGGAAAATCTTGGCAGAGACATTCTAATAATACTCATCACACCATTTAGGTGGAAGCTACATTCTCTGCTGAATTGGATTTAAGCATTTCCTGAATGTTTATCAGGTGGCCTGAGATGACTCACTAAATATGGCAGGAGGTGCAGAGGCGGCTCCAAGTCCCTCGGGGTGAGCGCGTTAGCCTGACGCGCCATCTAGTGACAGCATCCGAGGCAGCGCCTCTACGGCCCGCTTCCCGGGACCCGAGGACGGGCGGAGGCGGGAGTTGCGTTCCTGACAGCTATATAAAAACTAACTTCCGGCAAATCAAAGTACAGTGCACTGGGTGTTCTTCGTGTGGAAGTGGTGCGTTCTTCTGTGTGTCTTTCCAGGTTAGAACTTGCTAAGCTCATTTTCCGGGCAGACTTCTGTGGGTGCCACCTGGGGAGAGCCCCTGGTTCTGCCTGCTTTCTAAAGTCAGCTCAGGACTTTGCAGACTTACAGTCAGGCCAAGTGATGTGACCAAAGTGTACAAACAGGGTTCCTGAATAGTCCATTCTCTGGCCTTCGGCTGTAACAGATGAATAAATGTGTCTCTCTTGCTCTCACTCTCACTGTCTCCAAGAAACAAGCAGAGGAGAAGATTCCACAGTCTCATGTCAAAACACTTTATTTTTTACTGATCGGTGCCCTCTGGAGATGTTCTCTTATATTTGGCTACATATCTGTGCAGCAGCCTGGACTGGCTTTTTCCCTCTTGACACATTCAGGCTCACTAGAACAAAGCCAGAAGGACATATATGCCAACTTCTGTTTAGCACTGTTCTTAGAAAAGCCCTTTGCTGTTGGGCACGGTAGTGCATGCCTGTCTTCTCAGTGACTTGGGAGGCAGAGGCAGGAGGATTGCAAGTTCAAGGCCAGCCTCAGCAACTTAGTGAGGCCCTAAGCAACTTAGTGAGACTCTGTCTCAAAAAATAAAAAGGGCTGGGGATGTGGACCAGGGGTTAAGTACAACTGGGTTCAATCCCTGATTTTAAAAAAGAAAAGAAAAGCCCGTGGGGGGGCTGGATTGTGTGGCTCCATGGTGGAGCACTTTCTTAGCATGCAGGAGGCCCTGGGTTCCATCCTTAGCAAATGAACAAAGCTGAGAAAACCTCTTTGTTCACTGAACGGAGTTCATGTAGAATGGACACCAACACCTGCTCCCTCCCCTGGCCCATGTCACTGGTTTAGGCTAGAAACCTGACTTTTCTCATCCATTCCTGTTTTCCTCTGGCAACTATTTTAGTCAAAAATCTTTTGGTCGTAAATGTCAGAAAGCCAACTGAGAATAACTTAAGGAAACAACAAACAAACCCAGGAGGGAATGAAGGGGGTTTATCAGAAAGATCCTGAAGGCCCTGGAGCGGCTCCTGGGCTACAGAAGGGCTGCAGGGGCTGAGGACAGTCCTGGGTCTGTCTGTCCATCACCCGTGTCTACTTGTCCTTTACATCTACATTTTTTCCCAGGGAGGATAGTCTTCTCTAGAATGGAGGCATGTAGCCACTAGCAATCACAAGAGTCATCGTTTCCCAGCTATTTGACCAGACAGGCAAAGGGATTCACTCATGATAAGCATCCTGGAGAAAAACCACAATTGACTCACATTGAGCCCTGTGCTCGCATTTGATCAGAGAGACGGTGTTATGGCTTGAATACGAGGTGTCCCCCAAAGCTCCTGGGTTAGTGCAGGAATACTCAGGTGAAATGACTGGATCGTGGGAGCTGTGACCTAATGAGTCCATCCTCATTTGAATGGAGTAACTGGGGGGTAACCGTGGGCAGGCATGGTGTGGCTGGAGGAGGTGGGTCACTGGGGGCCTGTCCTGGCAGCTGCATCTCCCCGCAGCCTGTCCCCTTGCTCTTCATGCTTCTTGGCCACCACAAGCTGAACAGCTGTCCTCCACCATGCCTTCCCACCATGATATGTGCCTCCCTCAGGCCCAAAGCAGTGAATTCGGCCAACTTTGGAGTGAACCTCTGAAACCATAAGCCAAAATAAACACTCCCTCCTTTTAGTTGTTCTTGTCTGGTATTTTGGCCACCATGGCAAAGAGCCAACCAATACACATGGCAAGACCATTTATGATCAGGTGAGATGGTGATGGACCGGATAATGAGTGCTCTGGTTTGAATAAGTGTCCCCCAAAGTCCATCTGTTAAAGGCTTGGTCCTCAGGGTGGTGCTACTGAGGGGCTCTGGAACTTTGGGAGACAGTCTTTTTTTTTTTTTTTTTGTACTAGGGATTGAACTCAGGGGTACTCGACCACTGAGCCACATCCCCAGCCCTATTTTGTGTTTTATGTAGAGACAGGGTCTCACGGAGTTGCTTAGCGCTTCGCCGTTGCTGAGGCTGGCTTTGAGCTGGCGATTCTCCTGTCTCAGCCTCCCTAAGTGCTGGGATTACAGGCTTGCGCCACCGCACCCGGCTGGGAGAGTCTCATTAGAAATCCTCATGCAACTGCTTCTGCTGGCAGGTGGGGTGTGCACGAGCTACAGATCTCTGTAGCCAAGGAGAGTTGCAGTCTCAATGGTGGGACACGCCCTCCAGTGTTGAGCAGACCCCAGCAGCTTGTCTTCGACTTTTTCTTCTTCGGGAGCTCTTGTCTCATGAATCTGAAGAATAGAATCTGACCAGGAGGAGTGAGTGGAACAGCAGGATTTACTGAAGACCAGGAACAGGACCGTTGCAGCACAAGAGGGGACAAGAGGACAGGCTCTCTCCACAGGAGTGTGCTGGTCTCGAGGGTTTATACAGCACTTGGTTCACTGCTATTGGTCCAAATTTATGCTAATTAGTGCTTGGACACATACTATTGGTCAATTCTGAATTCCCAACTTTCATTCAAATCTGCCCCGCTTGCATTTCCTCATTGCAGGTAGAAGTGGGAGGCTCAGGTATTGGACGGGGGACCACGGTGATTCATAGTGTGCTTCTGCAGCTGAGCTTCTGCACAGGCCATGCTGCTGTGGGTGACAGGTGGCTCACCTTGGCACTGGCTCACTGCACCTCAGGCCCGCCACGCCTGTATGGCAGGCTCCATGCGGCCAAAAGCTCCAACCCAGCGGGGCCACCACTCGGCTGCACTACCACTTCTCAGCAGGGAGCAGCAGGCTGGCTGCGCGGCTTGGCAGCCAGGGAGCCATGTCACTTAGGTAATTGTGTCCTTGAGCTGAGTTGTGGGACCCCAGAGCTTCCAGTATCACTTTGCTTCCGGGATTATTAAGTGACTTTGCCGTGCCACATGCCCCTGCCATCATATGCTGCCTTGCCACACACCCAAAGCAATCAGGCCAGTTGCTAGTGGACTGGAATTTCCAAACTGTGAGCCTAAATAAACCGCCTCTTTTTCATTACCCCAGATGATGTTGGTATAATGATGGAAAACTGACTAACACAGTGAAATAGAAACATTTCTCCAAAAGAAAGAAGTGTTACTAAAACTTAAGTTTAGAGATGAAACTCGATTCTCTACTTCTGCTAACAGGTGAGTTCTGCATGTGTAGACCTCTGCAACCCAGAAGCACTGGGGGCCTTAACAGTGGGCTGTGCCCTCCGATGTTGCAGCAGATCCCAGAAGCTATCATGTTTCATCTTGTGAATCTGAAGAATGAATTCCATAAACCAAGATGTGTGAATAGCAGTAGAATTTATTAAAGAACAGGAAGAGAACTATTCCAACACAAGAGAGAACACCATGGGAGGTTTTTTCCACCCAAATGTGGTAGTTTAGGAGTTTTTCTTGGGGGAGGGGCAAGTACTGGAGATTGAACTCAGGGGCACTCACCCACTGAGGCACATTCCCAGCCCTATTTTGTATTTTATTTAGAGACAGGGTCTCACTGAGTTGCTTAGCACTTCACTTTTGCTGAGGCTGGCTTTGAACTTGCAAGCCTCCTGCCTTAGCCTCCAGAGCCACTGGGATTACAGGCATGGGCTACCACGCCTGGCTATAGTTTAAGGGTTTATATTCACTTGGTTATATAGCACTTGGTTTATATATTGGTCCAAACTTATGCTAATCAGGGTTGGAAACATACTAATGCTATTACTAATTCTTGAGTCCCAACTTTCATTCAGGCTGCCCCACTTCCATTTTCTGGTGGCAGGTCAGGAAGTGGGGGGTTGAGGTTGACGGATGGGGTTACAGCACCGAGTTGAGCAGGCTCCTGCAGCAGGAGTCTGTACCGTGCCCAGGCCTGGCCAGGTCTGTGCTCCTTGGCTCACCTTGGCCCTGGGTCCTGGATGCCCCTTGCATGGTGGGCTCCGGCTGTGCTTGCCACGCATGCTCCGACCCATCCGGGCTTCCACTCCACCACTCCACCCTCCGCTGCCACTTGGCAGAGACCAGCAGGCTGACTGCATGCCGCCAGGGAGCTATGTCATGATTAACAGAAGAAAAGGTGGGTAGGGCAGAAAGAACACATGCCACAGCAGCAAGTGCCCACGGCTGCACCCAGAGTGACTGTCCTGTAGTCACAGATCCCTGAACAACCATCCCTTGTGGCTCTCTTCTGTTGCCAAATGCCTCAGACATCATGTGCCCCAGCAGGGCTTCAAGGAGACGTCCCTCTGCAGTTCAGGGACAAACAGCACAGAGCACTTTGCACACTTGCTGATTTCCTTGGTTACTTGGCTCGCCCTGAATTCAGAAGCCCGTCTGTATGTCACTGCCTTGGTTAGACCTTTATTTCTTTCCAGATTGTTCCAATGCCCTCATCTTCACTCTTCCACCTCTGGTGTTGTCTCTTAATTATTCAGCTTCTACTTTGTTGCCAGAGGTTCTAGATGATTTTAAGAAAAATACTTGATTCGGGGCAAGCACAGGGGATGTTTTGCTTCTCTGTTGCTATAGACCCAGTGTTTCTGTCTCCCCTGAACTCATGTTAGAATCCTAACCCCAACGTCATGAGCATGGTTTTTAGAGATGGAGACCAGTGGGAGGTACCCAAATCATGAGAGTGGAACCAGGAGGTAACCAGGATCACCTTAGTAGGTAGATCTTCTAGGTTACTAAGGGTCACCTTATGGATGGGCCTCTGGGAGGTGATGGAGCCATGAGGGTGGACACAGGAGAGGGCATGCTGATTTCTCTGCCACACGGGCATGTAGCAATAAGCTATCCATCTGCAAACAGGAAGAGGTCCCTCACCAGGAATTGACTGTTCAGACACCTTGGTCTTATACGTCCCAGCTCCCAGAACTCAGAGAAATGAATGCATGTTGCCTAAGCCACTGAGTCCAGGATATTTTGTCATAGCAGCTCAGAATGGCCAAGACGCCCCTCTGCTCTTGTACAGCAGGAAAGGAGCACTAACAACTTTATGAGCTGCGAGTTTCACGATGCCGCATTCCCAGTGTGCCGGTGAGGCTCATGCACCCCTGTTCTCTTTTATGGTCCCATGTCCTCTATCATTTCCTGTTCTCCATATGGCCAGTACCTCGTGCTTCCTTCTCTTGTGTGGAAGGCAGAGACCCTCCTTGCCTCTCAGCTGCAGGCCAGGCTGCGTCCTCTGACGTGGTCACTGGAAGCCCTGCACTCGGGGAGTTTCTTGGTGCTCCTACTTAACTCCCGTGTGTGTGCAGTACTGCTCACGGGAAAGTAGGACCGTGCTCACCAGAAACACACACACACACGCACACGCACACACGCACACACATGATATATACTGATGTAAGTGTGTGCATGTATGTATTTACATTCCCTTTTGTGAATTTTTAAGATAGATGATGTGCATTTTAAATTTTAAAAATTAATAATTGCTTCCAAGCAACCATACCTCACCTCTCCTTCACCTGACCTATGAGATCACCCATGGCACTGCACTTCCATTACATCCCAGTACTTGACACAGGAATTCAAATAAAATAATGGACAAGTTTTTAACAAATCCAGAGCAGCAAATTCTGGTGGGAAGAGTGCATTTGCTAAGAGAGCTCCTCCAGAGAAGTGAATTCCATGTCAAGGCCTCTCCATGGGGGAGCGTGGAGAGGGCGTGTTCCCCATGGTGACCCTTCTGACTTTAATCACACGAAGGTGGGTTTTCCTAATGAGTCCCACTGGCACCGTTCCCAGCAGGCTGTGGGATCCCAAAGGCTACGTCTTCTCAGACCTGCCGGGCTCTTGTCACGTGTCAGTGTTTATGAGAGAAGAGTCCTCAGAACTGGAAAATGGCTCTGCACCGTTGCAAATGTGTCATTTCAAGAAACCTACATTTGTCTCTCTCGCAAGAAAGAGAAAACTGACCAGCGCTGCGAGAACAGCAAGCTGGGAGCGGCTAGCTCTGGCCTCGGCAGGCAGTGGTGACCCGCACAGTGGGCTAGGATGGAGGAGGGACGCTGGAGAGCTGGGGGGACAAGAGTCTGTAAGCATGAGTGCTACAGTAAGATGGCAGACTTCCCAAAATCTGTCCTCCTTTTCTTCCTTGGCAAATGCTTGTATCTGGACCGGAAGCCGGACACTAAATTTCCCAGCCCCGCTTGCAGTAGGATGAGGCCACCTGCTAGTTCCTGCCAGGAGCTGTCTGGCCAGGCCGGCCGGCCATGCGAGGGAGGAGCAAACTCCTGTCTGTGTAGGCACTGTGTTTTGAGGTCTTGATGACAGCGATACAGTCTTTACCATGATTCAGCCAACAAGAAATGTGTACTTCTTGAAGCTGGAAACATTGGAGAGTTTCAAACAGGTGAGTGTCATGGCTGGCCATGGCCGGCTTCACCAGGGTCACTCTGACTTCCCATGGAGCACAGAGCACAGGAAGAGGGAGGGCAAAGTCAGGAGCGTTTGCAGATTTTATGTGAGACAAGGGAGTCATCTGGAAGGAGTAGAGGAGGAGGTGCAGACCAGACTATGAATATATTCTGAAGCAGAGCAACTACTCCTGCTGACTTATTAAATCTTGGGGGATGCAAACGAAAAAACAAATATGATTTTTAGGTCTCTGACCTGAATAACTAATGAAATTGATGGGATTTTCTGGGTGGAGAAGATTAAACTGTAGGGTGGGATGGGGTTCTTTGAATGGTCAAATCACCCATAAACTGGCAAAAACAATAAGGAAATTTATTAGCCTACAAAATGTAGAACATTGTGCAATAATAAGCTGTTTCAACAGCTTCCGTATGGTCAGCAGTACCTTCTTTGCAACTTCCTCTTGGTCATCGAGTTCAAGCTTCATACTAAAGCTGGTTTCCTGGTGGTCGGGGCTAAGGTTTCTTTCTTTGCTCACACCTGGCAGGCAGGAGAGAGGAGCCGCTCCTCTAAGCATGTGCCCTCCCTGCCAGCCTGGTGTCCTGATTAGGCCTGCCGTGCCCTGCTGGCTCAGGTCAGTAGGGAATAGGCTTGACGTTATTGTCCTCTGGGTCTCAGGAGACATGGGGAATGCAGGCGGCTGCCCCTGGGCAGAGTCCAGTTCTCCTGGGAAGGATGGGGGGCTGATGAGAGTTTGTGTTTCTTCTTTTAATCTGGGGAAAAGACATATGCCTACAGAGGAGGACCAGATCTCACAGAAAGAGATTTTGTGTCCGTCAGAAGAAGGAAACTAAGGACCCCAAAGCTAACGTCTTTCTGGCAGGAGGAGGAAGGTTGCTCCTAATGTCCCAGGGACCACTAGCAGAAGTGCTCTAGGGATGGGGTGTGTGCATGTCACTGACCATCCCTGGTGACATGGATGAACTGTCTGTGGCCAATGAGTCCCAGCAGCCCTGTGGGGGAGCCAGGGCAGAGGCAATAGACCAAAATCCTTGCTGGTCCCGTTTTCTGTGCTCTAGAAATCTGGTCATTTGGTCTGCTAGAGAAGGATACCAAAGGATGCTAAACATGTCTCCCTTTTATCCGTCAGGTCTAAGACATTTTGAGAACCAGGGCTTGAAAGTAAAAAAAAACAAATTGGGACAGTACCACTGAGGGCAAACGGAGCCTTGGTCCAGGACGAGGGAGGTGAGAGAACCGGCAGGAAGGACGATGTGCTGAGGAAACCCTGCCTGCTCTCCAGGGAGACGGGTTCTCTGGGCAGGTAGCATTCTTGCTTCTCATTCCATGAGAAACTTTGAAAAGGTGTTCACAGCTGGAGCCGTGGAGAGGCTCTCTTAGTCTTTAACCTTTGTGATGACCCTGGAGCAGCCAGATGATCACTGTTGATGTGGGTCAGGCTATTTTCCCTGAGAGGAAGGGAGCAGAGTTTGTTCCCAGCCACGAGTGTTTCTGCCAAGAAGCTGAGCTGTTCAGGGCACGTGGAGCCTGGTCAGGCTGCATCAGGTGCGTGGAGTCTGGGTGCCCTCACCGACTGCACTCCAGGCCTTCAGCTCTGACTGCTAAGGAGGTGAGGCTGCCAGAGACCCAGCAGGGCTGTGAAGCCCTCGCTGCTTTGTTCTGCTTGAGTATGCTTGGCATCTGCTCCTCTGTTCCCTCAGAAAGAGTTTAGAGTATTGAGTTCCAAAGATTAGCACTGAGGGTTCAGCCTGGTCTTGCCCCCATTGCAAGACTCCCTTGTGGTGGCCCCTGTACCTATCTGTGTACGTCACTTTCTGTTCCTGTGACCAAAATACCTGACAAGAACAGCTTACAGGAAGAAAAGCATATTTTGGCTCATGGTTTCAGAGGTGCAGTCTATGGTCAGGGTACTCCAATTGCCCCAGGCCCACGGTGAGGTGGAGCATTAACTGCTCCCCAGCAACCCAGCTGCGCAGCTGGGCCCCCTCGCCCCTGCCAAGAAGCAGCGGGGGAGCAATGAGGCAGCAGGATGGTGGCTGAAGCACAGGCAGCAAGCACCAGCTGCCATGCAGAGCCTGGCACGGCAGTGGAGGTCTGAGGTGTGGCAAGCCGGCACACAGTGGAGATGCCTGCTGCAGAAGTGTGTCCATGCTCCAGACACCTCACTGAGCACGTGCAATTCAATGACTTCCATCTCTTGCTTTCCAAAGTCTAGGTAGGGGAGGTTGTGTGGAAAGTCAGCACCTGAATGGGATTCCGGCCTGACCTACAGCGTTATTCCTTTACCAAGCCCTAATTAGCATAATTTTGGACCAATAGCATTAGCAGTTTTTCAAAAGCTAATTTGCATAGGCCGGGACCAGTAGCAGTGACCCAAGTGCTATGCAGATCTCTAGACTGGCACACTCCGGGTCCCCTCTTACACTGCAAGTGCTGTTCCTGTTTCTGTACTTCAATAAATCCTCCTCTTAACACTTTCTCATGTGGAGTTCGTTCTTTGAATTCAGGAGGTAAGAACCAGAGAGAAGACACCGGGTGGTGAGCTGCTGGGGTCTGCTGCAACCCTGGAGGCGTGGCCCACCATTGAGAGCTGCCATGCTCTCACTGAGGCCTGCAGCTTGTGCAGACCCCCTGCCCGCAGGAGCAGTGAGTGGAGTTTGATCTCAGAACTTCGGTTTTAGCATTACGGGTGGAAGGACGCGGCAGAGAAAGCTGCTCAGCCTCTCAGCGATGTGGACCTACCAGGTTTCAACGGTCCAAAGCAGGAAGGGAACAGAGCCAGTCATCCCTGCACTGTCCTTTGCCTCAGGCAGCAGCCTGTGGAGTGCTCATAGATCTGATGGCCCTCTGCTCTCCTGGAGCTTGTCCCACGGTAATTCTTCATTACCTAGAACACTTGTCCATATTCACAAGGGCTCAGAGGAAGAGAAAGGAGGCTTCTGTACAGATGAAACTGTTCTCCCCCCTTCTGTGTGTGACACACAGGGACACAGAGAATCTGAGCGCATGGGCCTTGCTGTGCCCCATCTCACGTTGGACCACTCCCGCTGTCCTCCGGTTGTGTCTCCACAACTGTCCATTTTTTTCCAAACCAAAGCATAACAATATACAAGCCCGTTTGCTTAGGTTTCTGTTTCTACGTTTGCATGTCCACAAGAAACTTTAAAAAATACATGTTTGTGCTCTGTTCTTGTTAATCTGCCTTTCATTACGGGGGCCTCAGCCAGGCGCCTAAGTGGGGAACGGCATCCCACGCCAGCTTTGCCTCTGCTGCGACAGCTCCCAGGCCCTCCAGGCTGTCTGCCATGCTCCCTCTGAGCTCCTGTGTGCACCGGGGACTCTATCAGAGCAAACTGCATTTTCCATATCAGAGATCACCACGTGCGATTCAACACCTTGAGTGGCAAGTTAGGCAGACTAGTTGGGAATCAAGGAAAAGTTTTTGTGATCACGGTGCTCGTCCTATTATCCTGAGGGGCTGAGATCCTCGAGGACCCGTGGTTTTCTTCTTCACCCTGGTGTTCCTAACTTTAGTTAGTGCCTGGCGACATGAACTCCTTCCTCACTTATCATCTGGACAGATGTCTCCCCTGGACACAGGGCGTCTCCCTGGGAGAGGAAGTGGGCTACCGGTCAGAGGCACGCACCTCCCGCCCTTTGACCTCAGGTCCTCCCTGCTTCACTGAGGTGCCCTTAGAACATCCACTCCTGTTCAAGGTACACATGACTGATGACTAAGCAAATGTCACCAGTCCTACTGGGTTTGCATTTTGACAGAATCAAAAGACTTAAACTATAAAGATGAAATAGGAAGGGCAGAGGGAGAGTATCTTCCTGCCAGAGTGAAGGAATTGGCCAAGCAGGGCTTTTCTGGAGTCACTGAAGGCAAACCTTATATAGATACTCTTTGGCACAAGATTAAGTCATTTAAAAAGTGCACTACAGCACAGTCACTTTGGAAGATGGCTTGGCATTTTCTTCAAGAATGTGCATGCTCTTTTTTTTGGTACTGGGGATTGAACTCAGGGGCGCTCGACCACTGAGCCACATCCCCAGCCCTATTTTGTGTTTTATGTAGAGACAGGGTCTCACTGAGTTGCTTAGTGCCTCGCCCTTGCTGAGGCTGGCTTTGAACTCATGATTCTCTTGTCTCAGCCTCCCTAAGTGCTGGGATTACAGGCGTGCGCCACCGCGCCCGGTGTGCATGCTCTTACCGGCTGATCCAGCAATCACACTTCTTGGTATTGACTCACACCTACTGAAAACATCCACGTAAAAACCAGCATGTGGGTGTTCACAGCAGTTTCAGTAAAAACTGCCCAAACTTGGAAGTGACCAGGACGGCCGTCTGCAGGTACAGGGACAAATACACTGCGCTGCGTGTGGACAATGGGATGCTGGTCCGTGCTAAAGCCAGTGCGTCATCCAGCCTCGAGGAGGCGAGGTGGAGGTGTGGCACGTGTGGTGGGAGGAGCCCGTCTGCAGGATGATTCCAAGTGCTGTGTGACACTCGGGAAGCTACGGAGACAGTGAACATGTCAGTGATTTCCAGAGGTCAGTGCGGACAGGGAAGGACAGGCAGAACACAGGATTTCAGAGCAGCGAAAGTCTTCTGTAAGAAACTGACCTAGTGACACACGTTTCACATCTGTCCAGACCCCAAGGACGTACGACACCAGGGGTGAGCCTGGGGTGGACTGTGGACCTTGGGTGACCACGATGCGTCCCCACAGCTTCGCCATGCCAGGTGTCACAGTGGTGGGAGAGGTCTACGTCCTGGGTGAGGGGCAGGTGGGCTCTCTGTACTTGCTGCTCTGTATTTTGGTGAATCTAAAACTGCTGTAAAAAACAGTCTACTAAAAATATGAACAGATATCACAGAGTGAGAAAAGTATACGTCCTTGAGCACCCGTGGTGCTTGGGGGAAGCAGGCTCCCATGCTGGGTGCCTAGGTAGGTACCCATGGGCCCTGCCGCTCCCACCCTGTCCATCTCCTCTGCTGCTCTGCAGTCCCCAGGGTCAAGGCCAGCTGCCTCGAGGCGTGCATGCCTTCTTCAGCTCTACTGTCACCGTGTGGGATGTGGCGCAGAGCGGCCACTGTGCCCAGGTGTGTCAGCTCGGTGGGAGATGCTACCTCTAAAGAACAGCCTCTCTTCTGAAAGTGGCATAAACCAGAGGAAGTGGGAGCAGGAGGACCGGGCTCTTGGCCGGTGGGGAGCTTTCTAGAGGAGGAACACTGCTTCAGCGGGGGACCCGAAGGCTTTGGAGGGGTGTCCTTGCCGTCCAGTCCTCTCACTCTCTGGCTGCAGGAGGCATGACTCTGGGCTGCCAGCCTGTGTCTTGGTGAGCAGAGTGGCACTCGGTGGGTACTCTCTGTGCTCCACCTTCGCGACTTCACATGACCCCAGAGCAAAGGAGCTGCCTTCAGTCCCCATGGTCTGTGTCTCTCTGAAGCAGTCGGCAGCTGTCCCCGCTATGCTTCCATTCATCACCTTGTTTACAATAGCCATCCTCGATTATTTTTATTGTTCTCAGTGCCAGCCCTGGCCACCACAAGCCCTTCCCCGCAGGCTGACTCCTCTGTGCCCGCCTGCCTTTGCTGATGGGGAGCGCTGGAAGAGATCCGGTGGGGCAGCCGGGCCAGGTGGGTCTTCCGCATCCCTCCCCACTGCGTGGCTCCCCAGGGCTGCCATAACCAACTCCACAAACAGGTGGCTTAACATAATAGCATCTTACTCTCTTTCACGGTTCTGGAGACCAGAAGTCCCAAATCAAGGTGCCACCAGAGTTGGCTCTTTCTGGGGGATTTTAGGGAGAACCTGTCCAGGCTTCTCCCAGCTTGTGTGGCAGATGGCAATCCTCCGCATTCCTGACCCATGTCGCTCCAATCTCTGCCTTCATTCTAACATGGCTCTTTCCCCCTGTCTGAGTCTCAGCTCTCCTCCTCTCAGGAGAACACCAGTCATTACCATCCACTCTAAGTCCAGGCTGACCCAGTAAGCCTAACTCCTGTGGGATCTGATTTTGAGATCCTTAAATATATTTGCAAAACTCCTGTTTGCCAGTAAGGTCACATGTACAGGTATCAAGGGTTAGAACGTGTGCATGTCTTTGGGGGCCATCATTCCTGATGTCTCTGATAAAAGCAAGGACATGTGGAAAAGAGAGACCTCGGCAGTCCCACTTCTTACTGGTAACACTGTTCCTCCTCTGTCCCGTTTGCCCCAGGAATGATGATAGCCCTCTATTGACTAGACTGAGTGGTGCTATGACACTGTCAGTAAAGATCTTTATAGTCACACACACACCTCTTGAGCAAATACAAATAAAATTTGTATTCCTGGAAAATATCTGGCAAGAAGTGGAAGTGAGCCTGGATATCACAAAAGAGTTTGTAGGATACAAGCCAGGCATGGACCTAGAGTGAACACTGTGTTTTTTTTCTCTAAAGAGCC
The DNA here is from genome assembly GCA_028644305.1 of Xerus rutilus. NCBI lineage: Eukaryota > Metazoa > Chordata > Mammalia > Rodentia > Sciuridae > Xerus > Xerus rutilus. The sequence continues at coordinate 88,730,527 of CM053410.1, forward strand.
ACCTTAGATTTGGTTTATTTTTTCCAAGTCTTTTCTCAGAGTTTTCTTGTTAGAGTTTAGTGTGAAAGTATAAATAAGGTCAATTTAAGGACTTTCCTGAACTTAATGTCATCTCTCAAATGGTGTCTTTGTCAAGTGTATCAGAATCATCTGGGATTTACATAAAGGTATGTAGTTTGTGCCTTTTTTTGAGGGGATGGTGGTGGTGCTGGGGTTCGAACCCAGGGCCTGTGCTTGCAAGGCAAGCACTCTGCCAACTGAGCTACATCCCCAGCCTTTGTGTCTTATTCTTGATATGCTAGATTACAGTTTTGCACAGCAAGGTTTCAGAGGTTTATTTCTTTTTTATATATATATTTTTTAGTTGTAGATGGACACAATACCTTTATTTTATTTATTTTTATGTGGTGCTGAGGATCGAACCCAGTGCCTCACGCATGCAAGGCAAGCACTCTACCACTGAGCCACAACCCAGCCTGGTTTCAGGGGTTTCTACACCTAACTCTCTACATACAAGGGGGTGATTTATGAACATCTGGAATAAAACAGTTTGAGTTTGGAGTCCCCCAAAGAATTTGTGTGGCTAAGGCTATTATTGCTTCCTGCAACAGGCTAGGGATTCCGGGAGGCTGTCGGAGCACCTCCTCCTAATCAGCAAGTGAGGGATCTGGAGGAGTCTCCCTCAACTCATAAACTCCCAGCACTCCTCGGGGGGCTTTGCTGGGTGGAGTTGCAGATGTTCACTGTAAAGGGCATTGGCCTGTGGGGTGAGTGTTGGGGCTATGGATAGGACGCTGATGGCATCTGCTGAAGGAATTGACACCATTAACCAAAGACAAGACTAAAAGTCCAGATCCCCATAGGACGGCTGACTGGGCTAGACCTGGTCCCATGCCCTGAGCCTTCTTCCCTTCCCTGTCCTTGATGGGGCTGAAGGGTGCACAGTGATCCCACCCGATGGGCTTGTATTCTCTGTGTGACTATGTTTTTCAGTGCAAGGTCAAAAGATGTCATAAGAGCAAGCTTTGGTTTGACCGCCTGTGTTTCTGTCCTGTTTTTACCTGGAATACCACCCGAGGAATCAACCCACAGAAATACACAGACACACAGATAAATTATGCAAAATGTGGCCATTGCAGAATTGAATGCAAAGGCAAAATTTTGGGAGGGGAAAAACAGAAGAAAGGGTAAATAAATTGTGGCATATTCTTACTATGGAGTTCCATCTAGTATGCTTTTACATGGAAAGATGTGAGTGATATGTAAACTAAGAAAAGCCAATTGCAGAAATATAAATGTCTATATAAAGAAAGAGAGAATCCCATTTTTGTCATGACAAAAATTATAATTATTCATATTCAAAGATACATATTTGTGTCTTTCCTATATATGTAGGGAAAAACAGAATGTAAAAAGTATCTCTGGCCATTGCAGTTGGGGGAAGTGGAGAAAAGGAAACCTTGACAGTTTTGAAATGTCATATGTGAAAACATGTAATTATGAAACATTTAATGAGTAACAAGTACAAAATTAAAATGAAAGTTTCTTCCCTTCTCTTCACACCCGCTCCCATACCACTGGTAACTGCTTCCTGTAACTCACTCCAAAGCAGCTTCCACACACACACACATCTGCAGTGCATCTGGTTATGTTCTTATCTGTTATATTGCAACCTGTCCTTTGATTCTTGAGGGTGCAGAGCTCCCTTCTGCTTCTCACCCAGGCACTCTTAATCCCATCCTAGGCATTTACTCCTGTTTATAAACTCGTCCCCTACTCATGAATTCTGGATATTTCCAGTGTTTTGCTTTTGCTAAGCAATGTAACAATAAACGTGGTTGTTTTTTTTTTTTTTTTTTTTTTTTTTAAATGTTTATTTTTTTTTTAGTTGTTGGTGACAGAATATCTTTATTTTATTTTTATGTGGTGCTGAGGATCGAACCCAGTGCCTTATGCGTGCTAGGCGAGCACGCTACCACTGCGCCATAATCCCAGCCCCAATAAACGTGGTTGTATGTGTGTTTTGCTAAACATGTGCAACTGTATCTCTTGGGTAAACTAGGAGAGGGATTACAGGTGGAAGGAGGGGTGCATTTTTAATTCTGACAGATGCTGTCAAATTCTCCAGAAAGAATGCAGAACACACAATTCCACCCGGGACCCCTGAACACCCCTCAGGCCTACAGCGCCAGGGGTCACTGGGCATCTCTATTTACCAATCAGAGAGGTGAAAGAAATCTTATCTCTTTATTTATTGCTGTTTTGATTATTTGCATTTATTTGATTATGAGTCAGGCTGTGCATCTTATCCAACCAGTTGTGTTCATTTTTCTACAAACATTAGGTAATTTGGCCATTTTCCTCTGGCATCTTTTTCACACTGACTTGCAAAAGTTCTTGATAATTGAAGAAGTCAACCTTTTTATCATTTGTTTTGCAAATACATTTTCCAATTTGTCATTGATCTTTTGGCTTTGTTTATAGAATTTTTTTCCCTTGTAGTTTTTTGAAATGTTTATGTGGACAAATAGATTAATTTAATTTCTTTATGATTTCTGGATTTTATTCTTATGTAAAACAATCTTTCTCATCATACATTATAAGCTCCTCTAGAGATTTATTTTATGTTTAATTGTTGATTCATAGCACTGATATTAGTGGAGAGAGGAATGGTCTATTTTTAACTTTGCAGGCATTTTTATTGTTTGAGTTTTCTAAAACGAGTCTGTGCTTCTGTAATTTAAAAACCCCAGTAAATAAAAAAAGACAGCAAGGCATAATAACCCATAGGACCAGCCTGGAGAGAGAAAGAACAGGTGAGTCCTGTTTTAATAGTCTTGAGCAGGCTGTTCATTCAGTACACTGACCACCTATTATTTTTCAGACCAGTACTAGATCCTGAAGATATAATAAGAGCCTGGATTGAAAAACTGACAAGGGTAATAGGAAGGAGAGGAAGGATTGATGGAAGTGTTTTAGCCCATAGACAATCGCCATGGCAACGGGAGCCGAGTCATTGCTATGGAGACAGTGTTTGAGACACTGTTGGTGAGGGTCTGGAAAAGGTAAACAGGCATGTTATACATGTTTCAAAATTACGCTGTTGCTTGCCAAACCCAGGTTATTACTCGCCTCCTCCAACGCTCTCTAGAGCCCAGAGACTAAATAATTCAGATGACACAGATTAAGACCAGTGCGAGCTTCATGTGGCCCTTGCTATTCATGACCACACCAGCTAGGAACAGGATTCCACTCAAGAACTTGCCACCCAGTACGACACCCATTACTTCCTGTGCCCTTGTGTCCCAGAGCACTGACCCAGGAGGAGAGACTTTTCTCCCTGCAGCAACCATGAAGACTTCTGTCTGTCCAACATCGAAGGCCAGAGGAAAACGGACACGTTTGGGCATGGGGCTTGGTTTTCATGGAACTGCGATCAGGGCTTGAGCTGTGCTCTTGCTATCGGATGATCCTTTGTGCGGCAGGGAGGCCGCGCTCATCACCGTGTCCAGATAGCAAGGCCTCTTTGCCCTTCCCGCCCCCTGCACTGGGAGCTTCTAGCCTCACCCTAGGGAGTCCCAAGGCAGGGGGCTCAGGTGGCCTGGGACAACACCGGGCTGCTGCTGCCACCTGGCGCTGGGGCTGCTCCTTCCTTTGCTGCGATTCTTGCTCAGGGCCCTGCTGCCCCTGCTGCAGTGTCCGGCCACCACCTCAGCCCGAGCAAGGCTCCTACTCCCCTTCCATCGCTCCGCCCTAGACTCTCCCTGACTCCCAGCCACAGCTCAAACCAGGTGTCACTCTGGGTGCAAGCTTCACTGGCGCTCAGGAGTAAGTGAAGGGAGACCTGTCATCATACGAGGCTGCCTTTGGGACCAGGACCAGGCTCAACCTCCTCCAAATGATAGAGGCCAGTTTATCTCCAGCCTAGACTACCCTCCTCAAATATGTTTTCCTTTTTGTAAAATGATCCTGTAAATTTGGGGGTGGGGCATACCAGGGACTGAGTGGACCCAGGGGCACTTTTCCACTGAGCCACATCCCCAGCCCTTTTTATTTATTTTATTTTGACACAAGTTGCTTAGAGCCTCACTAAATTGCTGAGGCTGGCCTCAAACTTGTAATCCTCCTGCGTCAAGCCCCCTGAGCTGCTGGGATTATAGGCGTATGCACCACCATGCCTGGCTCAATTTCTGATTTGAATCATTGTAAATGTCTCGGAACTTGCGTCCTTGAATTCAGTCTAGTCAATGTTCAGGCTCTCCAGGAATGTGTGGGGTTTCCAGCCCACAGGGATTTTTCTGCCCTGGCTGATTCTGTAGATGCCCTGCACAGTGAGTCACTTGTTAGGGTCAGGGGAAAACTAGGAACAATGGTTGTACATTGCAATAACCTGGGGAGCTTTGAAAAATACATGGTTCCATTCCCTAGACATTCTGATTTCAGTACTGTGGGGTATGGCCTGGACATGGAATTATCAAAAATGTCCAAAGTGATTCTATCACCAAAGTCAAGAACCACTGCTTTTATCAAACTACGTAGTATGGAAAATTAAATAAAGATAATTCTGTTAGAGCAAGCATAGTCCAGTAATCTCCCTTGGTCATATCAGGTTCCAGAAATGGAGGGTAGTATTTTGTAGTCTCCCTTGGATTCTCCCTGGCAACCAGGAGGAATTGAGTCCATCATCCTACCCTGGCTCCTTCCTAAGTATCCACTATCTGATATAGAAAAGATTGGGATAGACTAGATAGCGGAGTAACTCATTTGACATACTAAGTGCTTGGTAAATATTTATTAGTGTTAGTTATCTGGTCAAAAACTTGTTGTGCTGGCCACTAGGATACATACAGACAGTTCTTCCTTCCAGTGGCAACAGCAGAAAAACTCGAGGCTCCAGTTACTGGCTATTGTTTGAAGTCGTGCCTCGTGGGTCTTCTCGACGAGTTAGGGTCCTGAGAGACGAAAAGGTGTCTTTGGGGAAGACGAGTTAGGGTCCTGAGAGATGAAAAGGTGTCTTTGGGGAAGACAAAGTGGGGTCTCACAGGACGAGGTTAGGGGTGATGGTCCGCAGAGTCACTCCACCCAGACTCAGGGAGTAGGTAAGACTGCTCTGCCAGAGCGAGAGGCAGAACCCATTTAATCCACAAAGTACAGAGGCTTATATAGGGTCCCCGGACCAATCACAGCCCCGAGGTTACAACCAATGAGGCACCTTCTGCTGGGCATGTGGTTCATCAGCATAGAAAGGGAAAAGAGGGAAGGGAGGGGTTGAAGGTATGGGGAGTGCTCCTACAACTGGCATTCTACAAAAACCCAAACCAAAACAACAACAACAACCCAAACTGCCATTCAGACACTTGCCAGCAGCGTATTAGGTATTGTGGAGTTCAAGCCTATCCAGCGGCCCATCGTAGCTAGGAGATACTGTCCACTTTGGGCAGGAATCCCACAGGTCAGGATGATGACCGTGGAAGCAGCCAAACTTCAGGACCCTGGTGTACACAGCTGTACCCTCTTCATACGCAAATGTGAGGCCACAGGCTTCCAGGAGATGGTGATGGTGCAGAGCCTGGGTGAGACCTGCTTCATCTTCCTGAACTTCTGAATGAGCCTACTGTCAGATACCACTTGCCATGTTTAAACTCTACCACACACTTGTTTGCTGGGGAAAAGCAACACATGGATATCAAATACTTTTTCTTAAAAAAAAGTGCAGTCTGTACAGGAGTCTCTCACACCGTGGCTGAGGGCATGCCTGAGCTCAGCCCCACTGTGTACAGGAGCTTGTTTGCAGCAGGTGGACAGCTTTGGCTCCCTTGGCTGAGCGTCAAGGTGTTTTCATGTGTCTCAACTTGTCTCAGATGGAAGACGTGCGCAGGGACACCCATAACAGGCCAAGCAGCAGAGCAGGGTAGCTAGAATGTGGCTCTGGAGCAGGATTGCCGGTCCTCAAGTCCAGCTCTACCAGTTACTAGCTGTGTACTAGTGGGCTAATTTCTTCACCCTTTATGATGCAGTTAATCTGTAAAGTGGAAATACTACTACTACTACCTATTTCATAAGGTTGGGATGATGATTAAAGCATTTAAAATACACACAGTTGGCCTACACACCTGTGGGTTCCCCGCCTGCAAATTCAGCCAACTACAGATTGAAAATATTTTTAAAACTTTGTGCCTGCACGGAACATGTAAAGTTATCTTTATCCCCTACACAATGCAGTAGAACAGCCACTTACTTGGTATTCACATTGTATTGGGTATCATGAGTAATCCAGAGATGGCTTGACCTGCATGGGAGGATGTGAGGAGGTCATATGCAAATACTGTGCCCTTTTACATAATGGCTCGGGCATCTCCAATTCCGTTAGCTCTGAGGGTCCTGGCACCCATCCCTGTGGATACCAAACGACAGCCGTGTGGCAGCTATTAAGCATTCAGTGGAGTTGACCTTGGTCATGTTAGATAAACCATGGATTCAGTGTCAGCCAGCCCTGAGTTCCAGTCTTGCTTCTGCTGCTGAGCGCAGGACCTCAGCAAGGGGACTCCGCTGAGCCTTGCTTCCTCACTCCACCTCAGAGTGCCATCGTTTGGATTAAAGCGGGCGGTGCAGACACGCAGGCTCTTAGTAGGCCGCCATACCTGTTAGCCCCCTTAGTCACTGGGCCTGATGCGAGAGCAGGCGAGCAGCTTCCCGCCCTATCTGGCCTTCCGGGCCCCGCCTTCACCACCCAGCGGATAATGGCCTCTTTCTTTGGTCCTCAGCTCCCAGATAGTTCCCAAAGGTGACAGTTCTGCAACTTCTTCCTGCAGGTGACAACCCTGTTTGGATTCCACAATGTTTTTGAGCCCATCTCTATCGTTCTTGGGAGCCTGGAAAATCCCACTTTTGGATGGTCATGGAGTGCGAATCCAAAGGCCAGCACGTCCCAGGGTCTCCCCTGAGACCGCTGGGTGGCAGGGCACCTTTGTGTGGCTGAGCACGGAGAGCCACGTCCAGGCATCCGCGCGTCCTGGAGGAAAGGCGAGGGCGCACCGCCCCCTGGCGGCCGCCTGCCAGAGCCCCGGCTTCCTCCGGCGAAGGCACGCTGCTCAGGGACCTTCTGCTGGTGGCCAGAGCAGCTCTGGATCTTGGCTCTTTTCTCAGAAAACAGACGCTCTGAGCAGTTTCCTCCACCCAGACAAATTAAGTGCTCCTACTAAAGCTGGAGCCAGCGACAGTTCGTGGAGCCCTTTCCTCGGGACAGGGCCCCTGCGCCATGGTGCGCGCTTGAAGTGTAGAGAGCCCGGGACACACCTGGGCAGACGGGTGGGTCAACACAGGCCCAGGGGGCCCGGGAGAAGCCAGCAGGTGGGCTGGATTGCTCGAGACCCTGAGCCTGGGCGGTGTTGCTTCACATCCCAGGGGCGCCTGCCACCTTCAGGGTGGGGGGTCAGCTTTCCGCACAAGCACTTTTGGCTGCCCTAGAGGTTTCTTGGCTGGGCACAGTTCTGTGGGGCTAAACATAGACCTCCCAGACCAGAGGTTGCTCCGGCTGCCCAGAGAGACCAGACACTGAGAGTGGGTTTGCAAATATGAGAATCTGAAGTGCCTCCTTAAATTAGATAGACAAGCAACCAAAGAGCTAGGACCCAGAAATAGAAAACCCATAGCATGACCTTCCTCTCAGGGCTGACCGTCTGGAGTTTTCCTTGGAAAAAGTCACAGCAAATTAGGCCAGAAGCAGGGTAGGGTGTGGGTGAGGAGTTGCGTTATGTGGGTGAAATATAATAGTGTATCTTGTGTCCTCCAAGAAGCAAGAAGTGTGGTGGTGGCAATCAAGGGGCCACCCACCTGCAGGAGCCCATCTGGAGCCTGCAAAACAAGCACAGGTCAAGAGTGAGCTCCTGGAAGATCTAGAGCAGTGTGCAAGAGAGCATGCTCAGATGGTGTTACAGGGAAATTTCTGATTTTCAAAGAACAGAAAGAGACGCCCCTCCCTTTTTAAAAAACAGTTGAGAGGGCAGAAAAAGCAGAGAAAGTTTCCCAACCCATTTCATGATGCGAGGTATAATCTCAATATGTGCAAGGACACTAACGGTTATTAGACAAAGTTTACTCGTGATCATAGACGTGAGATATGATCAAATTCATCATGACCAAACAGGATTCACCCTGAAAATGCAAGTGTGGTTCAACATCAGAAAAGAATCTGTTAGTGTAAGTTACCAGACCAAAAAGGCAAACGAGAAAACCCATTCCATCCCCTGACTAGACGGGGGAATGAATTCATGTTTTGTGATGTTCCATTTATGTGTCGCCTTGATATGGATGCCTGGATAGCTGGTACGTGTTATTTCTGGGTGTGTCTGAGAGGAAGAGATTTCCCTCCTCATCATCCAACCCACCGAGTGCCAGAACAACACAGTGGAGGAAGGGTGAATTCTCTCTCCTGAGCTAGAACCGCCACTGTTCCTGCCTTGGACATTGGAGCTCCTGGTCTTGGGCCTCCAGACTCTGGAATTTACACCAGTTCCTCCTCCTTCCTCCCTGATTCTTCAGGCCTCTGGACGTGGTCTGGGAGTTATTCCATCCGCGTCCCTGTAGATGGTGGGACTCATCAGCCTCATAACCACATGAGCCTGTTATCATAATAAATACCTCCCAGTGGAGAGATGCTGTTTGACTTACAGTGGAATTATGCCCTGATGAACTCATTATTATTTGTAAGTACTGTAAGTGAAGAAGCATCTAACCCCTGCAAACGACTGAGGAGCCTCGCGTAGCTCCACAGCGCATGGTGGAGTGTTGGTTGTGCCCCTTGCGATGCCCTCGTGACTGGGAGCTGTGGGGTGAGCCGCCCGCTGCACCTGCCCAGCCTCCAGAGACAGTAGTGTTGTGCACATGGCTAGCCAGGAAGAGACTGAAATTCGAAACTCACAGTATGTTTTCTATTGAATACATATTGCTTTTACACCATTCTGGAGTTGAAATGTCCCAAGTGGACCCGTTCCACGTCTGGGACAGTGTGAGAGTGTGAGCACACACAGGTCCTCAGGCTGCTTCCCTGGAGAGCCCGGACTCATCCACACGCGCAACCATGACTCCTGGTGAGCCTTCCTGGGGATTGAGAATGAGGGCTGTACTGACAGACACACAGCAGGGACACTCCCTGGTTGACATGCCAGGGCTCCGAGAAAGCCAGGTGCCAGGCGCCAGGCAGGGAGGCCGCTGTGGGTGCCACGGCTGCAGGCGGAAACGGAACATGGAGTGCTGAGCTGTTGAGTAGGCTGCCACCAACCACATGTGGATAGTCAGGTTTAAATTCAAACTGAATCAAAAGTTTAGTTCTTGAGTATCACCGGCCACATTTTAAGTGCTAAGTATCCATGTGCGGCTACTGTATTAGATGAACAGCTACAGAACGTGCCCTTCAGCGTAGAAAGGCCGTTATGTTGGATGGCGCTGGTCTAGCTGAAGCACAAGCAAAACAAAACCACAGCAAAAAAGGCTCACAGACGTGAAATAAGAGGCCTGAGTTGGAAAGAAAAAGATAGGCTTCCCCTTACCTAAAGACTGATTGTCCAGCGGCTGGGGTGGTGGCTCAGTGGTAGAGCGCTTGCCTCGCATGCGTGAGGCACTGGGTTTGATCCTCAGCACCACATAAAAACAAATAAATAAAGATATTGTGTCCATCTACAACTAAAAAAAATGTTTGTTTTTTTTTTTTTTAAAAAAGACTGATTGTCCACATAAAACATCTGAGAAAATCCGCAGAGGAATTTAGAATTAATGGAAGAGTTTGGCTCTTTACAAGATCAACAGAGTCATGCTATCCCAGGGTGGCTTTCAGGTCTGACGCTGTGCCACATGCCGCGGGCTTCCCTACTCTCTTTACACCTTACAATAATTTAATTCTTACGACAATCCTGAGGTAAGTAATATTATTTCCATTTTGTGAATGTGGAACTGAGTGATCAAGTAACTTGTCCAGGCTCACACAGCTGAAGCAGAAGCCAGGACTGAAGCCTCAGGCTGAATGGCCCCAGGGCCTGCACCCTAACCCAAGCTCATTGCCTGCACTACACTCCAAGAAGGGGGCCACGTAACAGAAGGGAAAGAGTCACAGAACAAAAGCGACGTGCTTAGAAGAGCAACATTTTAAAAAAGAAATGAGGCACCAAGCCAATGAAAGATGTAAGCCTGAGCATCTTGCTCTGGGGTCGTCCCAGTGGCCAGGATGGAGCACACTCAGGATACCAGCAGGTGGATGGTGGTGCTCTGCTTGGGACAGTGACAGCTGTAACTCCAGGCAGCGAACACCCCCAAATTTCAGCCAATGAGCTGACTGGACCTCCTGAAACTCACTTCCTAGTTCCTTCTTGGGGTCGCGTTTCAGGGGAGCATGGAGAGCACTCTCTTTTGGGTCAGCACTTGTGGCTTCCCTCCTTCCAGCCAACTTCTGGCATGGTCCCCCCATGTCACTAGCAATCCCAGTGACAGTGCATCAGCGTGGGACCTGCACCTGCCCAGAGTGCCAATCTCTCTCCAGTGCTTGACCTCTGTGCATGTGCAGAAATGTTTCCTCGTGCCCGGAGAAGCTCCCATTCGCATCCGAGCAGTGGCCAGGGGTTTCAGTCAACTTTTCCAAATTTCAGTTTGGCTAACAGCTTGTAGAGGTATGAAGAGGTTCTCTCCCGACGTGTGCAGCATGATAGTGCAGGTTTGGAAAGGTTTATGGAAGGGCCTCATCAATACCTCTGAGATTAAGTCCAGGGCCAACTCCACCTTTGACGGAAGCTCTTGAAGCTGTTCCCCTAGCGTCAGTGTAGCCTGCTGTGTTCTTACAGCCATCTTAGAGTCAAGGGGCTCTTGCTGGCAGGCTCCTGGAGTGGGAAGAGGAATGGAGAGCTGCTTCTGAGGCCCTTTGGGACACACAGATGACCCAGAGCAGCCTACGGTGCCTGTGGTTGATGTGTTAGTCAGCTTTCTGCTACTGCAACACACACAGCCGAGATAAATCAACCTAAAAGAGGAAAAGTTCATTCTGGCCCACAGTTTGGTAATTTCAGTCCATGTTGGCCCCACTGCTTGCAGGCCTGGGAGAGGCAGCCTGGCAGGGTGGGGAGTGTGTTGGAGCAAAGCTGCTCCCCAGGGCAGGACAGAGAGAGAGGAAGAGGGGTTGAGCGTCCCTTCAGGGCACACCCTCAGTGACCCACCTTTCTCCCACCAGCGCCCCCAGAGTTTCCACTAAGCTGAGGACTGAGCCTTCAGCACATGGCCTTTGGGGGACTCTTTGCCAGCCCACAGCAGTTGGCTACTTCTCTGCCACAGAAGCTTAGCTAGTGGCCCCGCCGGCCCCTCTTCTCCCCTTAGCTAATGGCAGCTCCATTGCACCTCTGTTCCAGAGTCGGAAGCAGCTCTTGGACAGTGACTGGTATGACTCTAATGCGGGAAGGAAAGCATCCACAGGAGAGTTCAACAAGTAGATTGAAAGCACTAAACGAGTATTTGTAGAGTTCTTTGCACTTTGTGAAGCACACAGTTGACTGGCTCTGGTGCCACCGTCTGTGTGTGGGGATCATGTCTCTTCCTGTCCCTCAGATGCTGGTTCTCTGCTCTTCCCTGACTCTAGGAAGAAGGCTCTCATCAACTTGATTACAACCACGAGAGACTCAAGACGCGCTTTTCTCACAATTTTCTGCGCCTTGGGGTTGTGTAAGTGTCTTTCTTTCTCTGAGTCCCCAGACACCCTCCATTTCTCAGAGGCCTTGATCACTTTAGTCTCCAGGATCACATGAGAAAAGGAAAAAGAAATGTAGTAACTCTCTATAGTACTGCCACAGACTGAATGTGTCCCCCAAGGTCACGTGTTGAAGCTGTGACCCTCAGCATGAATGAATTTGGAGAGGGGCCTCTAAGAGGGTAACTGATGTTGACTGAGGTTATAACGTGGGGCCTGATCTGACAGGATTAGCATCCTGATAAGAGGAATCACCAGAGAGCCCACTCCTTCTCTCTCCTCCACGAGCATGCACCAGAGAAAAGCCAGGTGTGCTTGCAGATGGCCGCAGCGAGGCTACAGGCTAGGAAGAGAGCCCTCCCCGACACCATGCTTGCTAGCCCTTGATCGTGGACTTCTGGCCTCCCAAACCACGAGACAACAAGTGTCTGCTGCTTAAGCCCCGCAACCCATGGTGGTTGTTATTGCAGCCTGAGCAAACTAAGAGGAGCACCTAGAATGCTTCAGAGGGTCTTAAGCAGGTGCCTCTGGACCCTAAAAGGTCCGTGGATAAAGTTGTTTCAATTAAACTGGCTTAAATGTAAACCTATATAATTTATGAATTTTAAAGTGTTATTCCTAAATCGGGCGCAGTGGCTCACGCCTGTAATCCCAGCACTTAGGGAGGCTGAGACAGGAGAATCGCGAGTTCAAAACCAGCCTCAGCAACAGCGAGGTGCTAAACAACTCAGTGAGACCCTGTCTCTACATAAAACACAAAACAGGGCTGGGGATGTGGCCCAGTGGTCGAGTGCCCCTGGGTTCAATCCCCGGTACCAAAAAAAAGTGTCATTCCTAGAAGGGCTCCAAAGTCATCACTGGATAGCCAGTAAGGCCTGTGGCATTAGAAACAAACAAATAAGATTAAGAACCTCCTTCTGGCAGACATAAAATAAACACACAGCATGCAGTGCCATGGCAAGATGACTGCAAATTGGTTTTAAACCATGAATTTTACGAGGGCCTAATAGATTCCAAATCCGTGACCTTTAACTCTTACGATCTACAGATGGGTACAGATGCAAATGGGGGACATTATATTATATAGAATTTTCTAAAATATTCGATTCTTGTGCACATTTCTATGAGTGTCAGCCACTTGCTCCGCAGCGTGGCGGCCCACTGCACCACTGTGCAGTCTCCCCGTGCAGGCACCGTGGGCACCGAGAGGCCACACATGTTCTCATGGCAAGTCCTGTAAGGACATTTCACTTATCCCTAGTCGTGGTCTAAGGCTGGCTGTTAGCATCCTCGCAGTGACGTGCAAGGACTGGGGGAAGGAGCACCACGTTTGCTGGCCATGCTCCAAGAAGCCTGATGGTTGGCACCCAGGCCAGCTCTCCTGTGTTAGGTCTCAGCCCTTGTAAGGCCCAGTCAGGGCCACAGAGAGCTCTAAAGGACCTGGAGAGAGAATGAGCATTTACATCTCACAACTCCCTCAACACCAACAAAAGGCAAGTATTGGTGAGGCAGGGGAACTGGTTCCCTGTACCCTCTTGGTGGGAATGCCTCAAAAAATTAAAAGTAGAACTGCCATAGGATCAAGCGATCCCACTTCTGGGTATTTATCCAAAGGAACTGATACCAGGGTCTCTGAGCGATATTACCACTCCCATACTTATTGCTTCTCTATTGACAATGGTTAAGATGTGACCAACATTACTGTCCATTGAAGGCGAATGGATAAAAAATGTGGTATATATACACAATGGAGTATTATTCAGCCTTGAAAAAGAAGGAAGTTCTGCAAAATGTGACAAGGAGGATGAACCTTGAGGGCATCATGCTAAGTGAAATAAAGAAAGCCACCAAAAGATAAACACTGCATGATCCCACTTACAGAAGTCATGTCAACTCATGCAATTCATAGAATCAAGATGGAATGGTGGTTAGCAGGAACTAGGGGAGGGCAAGTGGGAAGATACTAAGGACAGGTTTTCAGTCCAGCAAGCTGAATAGGCTCTGGAGATCTGCTGTTCAGCATTGTGCCTGTGTCAACAATGATGCACACTTAGAAATTTGTTCAAAGGATAGATCTCATGCCAAGTGTTTTTACAATAAAAAACTTAATGAAAAAAATCAAAAGAAACCAACCAGTGCTTAAAAATATATAGAATTGAGAGAAGGAAGGAAGGAAGCAGAGGCCAAGTTTGGGTGACTATATAAGTAAAATAGCTGTGAAAATAAACTCTTCAGGCACTTTTTCTTTGTATTGTGTTTGTATACAATTATCTTGATGAGGGAAAAAAGTTACATAACAAAAGGTAAAAGTAAGAATAATTCCAATACCACCCATCTTCAATTATCCATCCCAATGAAATGGATTAAAAGATATCGATCATGTAAATAGTGGAAATTCAGATTTTTATATGAGGAGAATATATACACATCCATCCATCCACCCAGAGCAATATCCATAAGCACAGTTGTTTCTCATTGTCTGTGCAGGATTGGTTTACAACCCTCTATGGTAACGAACTCTGCGGCTGCCCCAGTTCCTTACATACAGTGTTCTAGTGTATTACCTACATGTATCCTCCCACATATTTAAAGTCATCTCCAGATTACTTACAAATCTAATAAAATGCAAATAATATGTAATTAGTTGCATTTTTTAAAGGCACAAGAAAAATATCTGCACATGTTCACACAGATACAACGGTTTTTCCAACTATTTTCTCCATGGCTGTGGGGCCCATGGGCAGGGAGGACTGTTCTTAGTAATAGGCAAGGTCGGGCCCTTAGATTACACTGTGTCCAGCTTCCTATTGAGTGGACTCTACTAGTCAACCCACTTACAGCAGATGAAGAGGATACTGTTATGGGATGGCCCCAAATAGATTAAGAATACCAAAATAACATTTGTGGAGCTCTTCACATCTCCTAAAGTGCTTCCACTCTCTGAAGGCATTTAGCAGTTGCCTATATTATGAAGGCACTGTGCACGCACTGCTGTAACTAAAAGTAGATTTAGAATTAGTTTATTTAAACTACCACAACAGACGTGGTTCTAGGATTCATTCTATTAAGCACCTTGTTTGGTCAGATGTCTGTTTATATTATACCATCTAACAATAAAGGAATATTTAACTGAGCTCGGCGAGGCGAGGCCCGGGCATTGTCAAACATGGGCTCAAAACAGAATCCTCAAGGCTGTCTTTGCTGGTGGGTAGGTGGAGATAGAGAAGTAAGGCCTGTGCCGTTGAGCAGTCGCTTTGGCATTCACACCCGTTTGAATTTGCCTGACCACGTCTCAAAACCAGAACCGGGGAGATGTGTGTAAAGGGACTGAGCGATGCCGTCGGGGCAGAAAGTCAGGCTGGTTCGAGCGCAGTGCGGAGCAGGGACAGCTAGGGCCCGGGCCAGGCGAACAGGCCAGTGCCCGCTCACAAGACAGCGCGGACGCGGGGTCTGGAATCTGTTCAGATCCGGGACGGCCCTGGCAAGCCGTTTACTGAGACCAACCAGCTCGACGTTCCTCCGAGTTCCCTGATGCAGGGTGGTTCCGCTTCGCAGCCCCGGCACCCAGAGCGCAGGCCCCAGGCGGGTGCGGTCGGCCCGCGCTGCAGCTCAGCGCTGCTCCTCCGCGGCGCCTCGCAGGTGGCTGCCCGCTGACCACCGCGGGATCCGTCCGGGCCGGGAGGCGCCGACGTGCGCGGCGCGCCCACGGGTCTCCTGCCTCCCGCTTCCTGCTGCGCGCTGGGCTGCGGTGCCGGCCGGACCGGGAGCTGCGCGGGACGCCGCTCTCCACAGCACGGCTCGTGGCGACAGCGTGGGGACAGCGAGAGTGGTGAGCGGGAGCCGAGTCACCGCGTGCCCTCCGGGGCGCCGCGCGCGGTCCTGAGGATCACGGGCGGGCCGGGCTTTCACCGCGGCGGGCGGGCGGGCAGCGCTCGGGCTGCGTCCTGGGGGCGCGCTGCCCGGGGTCTCCCGGGGTCCCCCGGGCCAGGCCGCCTCCGGCCCGGGCAGGGCTGCGCGCCCAGCGCGACACCTGCTCGGCCGCCGAGGCTCCGGCGCGGCTCGCGGCGGCGGGTCACGTGAGCCTTGCGCGGCGGCGCGCCTCCCGACGCCGGGCGGGCGGGGCCGAGCACCAGACGCACGTCCCGCGCGGCGGGCCTGCGTGTGCGGACGGCGCCTTCCGCCCAGTTGGCTTCGCGGTTGCCGGGCGCCGCGGCCGGCGTGCGCGGGCGGGCGGGGCGCGCGGCCATGGCGACCTTTGTGAGCGAGCTGGAGGCGGCCAAGAAGAACCTGAGCGAGGCGCTGGGGGACAACGTCAAGCAGTAAGCGCTGCGGCCGCCTCCCGGTCGCGGCGCCGCCCGCCGAGGCCTGCGCAGCGCGTGCCGGCCCCGGGCTCGGGAGGCCTCCGCGCGGCTCTGGGGAGGCGGCGTCCTGGGGAGGCGGCGGGCGGGCTGCGGGCGCCCGGGAGGAGGCGGCGGCCCTTGGGCTGCGGGCGCCCGGAGGCGGAGGCCCAGGGCCGGGGCGGCCTGGGGAAGCGGCCTCCAGGCGGCCGGCGGAGCCCCTGCCTGGCCCTCCCGCCCCCTCGCGGGGCGAGGCCGAGGTGCCCGGGCCCCGGCGTCTCCGTCCGCTCCCCGAGGTGCTCCTCGGTGTGAAAGTTTGGGTGGCGCTCTTGTTTTCCTTAAACAGCTCCAACTTCTGCAAACACTAGGATTAAAACTTACTGATTTGCAGAATCCTATATTTTGTAAATATTTGGTGATTTCCAAAAACACAAGTTCTGTTTGGTGTTTTAATGTTCATGACTACTGTCCATCCATTCCTCGCTCATTTAATTAACTTTAAACAATTTTAATAGGTAACGCAGCTTTCACCCTTGCTAGTTACTATGGCTTTTTAGTTTTGTAACACTGGTGAAATTTACATTTTTAAGTACAGTGGGAGAATTCACTCTTTTGTCTAGAATGCTTACAAATATTAGAAAGTGTTGGTTCTACTTGACACTAAATCTGAAGGACCTGGCTGAGTGACTTTGGCCCTGACTTTGGCTTGGTTGCCCTCCATGGTCCCCCTCACCAGTGGTGGGAGCTCAGGGCGCCAGCGCTGTTTTGAGGTTAGCGTTCCTACTGTGTGAAGGCCATGGTTGAGTGCCTGGTGTTGGTCAGGTGTGATGCTGAAGCTAAATTCGGTGTACCTGCCCAGGTTGCTAGGAGGTGTGAACCCCACCCAGGTTGCTCGCAGGAACAGTTAAGGGTGTGCAGGGTATTGTTATGCATTTGTGTTTCAACCCCTCCACCCCCCAGTTCCAAGGATGGGACCCAGGGTGCTCTACTGCTGAGCTACCACCTCAGCCCTATAAAATGTTTTTTATTTTGAGAGTCTCACAAACTTGCTGAGGCTGGCTTAAATTTGTGATCCTCCTGCCTCAGCTCCCTAGTAGCTGAGGTTACTGCAGCGTGCTGCTGCCCCTGGCTCCTGTTGCTCCTGCTCCTTGCCTCTTGGTCAAGCAGTCTGCAGTATTGCGTAGTCTGTCTCACCTTTCCTTCAGGAGTAGTTCACTTTGTGCAGACTGGCCCTTTAAATGTGATGCTCCATGTAGGTAACACAAGGTGTTACAGAGGGCCTAGAGAGGAGGCTGCGCTGTTCACCCAGTGGCCTGCATGTCCTCCACGCCTGATGAAGCAGATTGTGTGCCTACAGCAGCTTCCAGAAAGATGCGAACGTCACTAGCAAACTCAGCTTGCATCCTACCCGTGGAGTCCATGTTCAGATAGATGCCGAGTCTTGGGGGACACTTGGCCGTAGCTGCCTCCCTTGGGAGTGTGAGGGAGCTGCCATCCCTGTCACTCACTGAGTTAGCACAGGGGCTGGACTGGGGAGCAGCTCTCCAGCTCCTGGCAGTGGCTCTGGCTGTGAGGCTGGAAGTTCTGCCCTGGAGAAGACAGCCTGGCGGAGCCTGGGAGAGCCTCGTCTGGGTTCTGGCAAGCTGGACTTGCTCCTGTGGGGTGTACCTCCATGGCAGGAGGCAGCACCCGGCTTGTCATCAGGAGGGCGCTCTCCTGTCCCTGTCTCCTGCTAGAATGGGAAAGGCAGGGCCTCTGGTTTTCTATGCAGCTCTATTGTGCTCACTTCACTATTGTTCCTGTCCTTCAAAAAAAAAAAAAATACCCGAATGTGTCCACTCTTGTGAAGTTGCCGGTGACTGCTGAGCGAGTGGGGGCAGGTGAAGGGGTGTCTGCTAGAGCTGAATGTGTTTTGCTGTTGAAATAGGCCTAAGAGGTGGCAGTGTTATAGGCCTTGTGTCGCTGTAAGACTGGAAAGATCACAGGTTGTCTGCTAAAAAGAATGCCCAGGGACTCCAGCTTCGCATCAGGCTGCACACGCATGTGGCCAGCGTAGACAGGGCGCGGCCATGGGAGTGGGGCCAGCGTGGGTGTTGACGGCTGTGAGGGCGTGGACCTCCTCACTTGGGAAGCCTCTCTTTCTGAACTCAGATGAGCTCCAAAAGGTAGATGAGCCTGAATTGAAAGTGGCAAGGGGTCACCGAGGGGTGTTTGGTCCTGTTCCATGAATAAGAAGCAGCTCTCTTAAGAACCAGAACAAGAGGAGTAGGCGCGGAAACCGTGCAATCTTCTCCTGCTCCCTCATGCTGAGGAGCAAAAGGTGGGACCGTTGTCTCCCCTGTTTTTGGGTCCTGGCTTTCTTACATCCAGGAGCTTCTCTCTGGTGATGTTTAGAAACCCGTTTCTCCAGCCGGGTAGATGGAAACTGCCTGAAGGCAGGGGCGTTGCCCACAGTAAGTGCTAACAGCCACTCCCTCCCTGCACAGCACCTGTGGATTCTCAGAAAACCTTAGATGTGGGGCTCTGGGCAGAGGCCCTGTGGAGAGGGGGCTGAATGGAGTCCGGACCTCCGGCAGCCCCCTTGGAAGAGACTGTTTCCTCTTTGGTGTTCTCTGATTCCAAAGGGGCTTGAACAACAGAAACTCACTGTTCATAGTGTGGAGACTGCAAGCCCAGGAGGAGGGTGTTGGCAGTGCTGGTTTCTCCCGAGCTTTCTGAGCCTTCCTGCAGGTGTCTGTGCCTCTGCACAGGCAGTGTCTGGAGGCCCTGTCACTTTGGATCTGGGCAACACCAGTGACCTCACTTAGATCCACTTGCCCCTTCACAGGCCTTGTCTCCAAGTGTGGTCACCTTCTGGGGTATGAGGTTGGGGCTTCCATGCGTGAATTTTGTAGGGACAGTTCAGCTAGCAATGCCAGGGAATGCAGAGTTTCCTCCCCAGGAGTTGGTACCGGTGGGTAGACTTGGGGAGGAGGAAAGTCAGTCTGAATGCTGCTTCTGCATCTGCAGATACTGGGCCAACCTGAAGCTGTGGTTCAAGCAGAAGATCAGTAAGGAGGAATTTGACCTTGAGGCGCATCGACTTCTCACGCAGGACAATGGTAAAGTATAGTTCGGGGGTTATTTTGCTGTTTGGAAATCTTCCCAGGTTTGTAATGCATTAAGGACTTTTCACTTTTTGAAAAATAAAATTTTGGTCTTAATAGCATGTTGAGGTCATCTTAAAAATGTGATGCTTAAAGTGAAGTGAAGGATGGCAGGTGGGGCCTTGGGACCCACGAGTAGCTGTGGTGGCATCCTTTGGGACAGTGCTGGTGTCTGACCTGCTGATCCTTCCCTTGCAGTGCATTCTCACAACGATTTCCTCTTGGCCATCCTCACGCGCTGTCAGATTTTGGTTTCCACACCAGGTAAGGAGTGGAGTGCTTCAGTGTGTGCCCTGCTCAGGAGCCCTGGGCTTCTGCGGCCTTTGAGCCATATCCACGTTTGCAAATGAAATATTCTTTGAGCTGCTCCGGAGAAAATTTTTCTTATGTAGGTACAAATTCTTTTCTAGAAACTTTTTTCCTGCACTCAACGGTAACCGTTAGTCTTGTATCCGCAGACAGCTGCATTTTAGATTGCACAAGGAAGTGAGCAGTGCTGGGGAGGATAGGAGGTGGGGATTCAGAAATGGAGGACGGAAGAGCGTGTGCTCCGGGAAGGAGGGTGTGTCTGCAGAGTAGGGGAGTGGTACCTGTGGGGTGACCTGTGGGCACTGGGAAGCTGGGCTCCATGTGTAGGCTGAGGGCGGTGCTCCTGGAGGGTGGGGCTGGGGTGTGTGTATGGCTCCTCACTGCGAGAGCCGCTGGTAGGGGCTGTTGAGAGTTAGCTTGAAGAGTTGTTATACAAATACCCCTTAGATGTTTGGAGCCTAAGTGTCAGATTGTTATAATTTACCTCTTTTAACTATCTTATTTTAATGAGGTAAAGCCAAATAAGTACATTGAAAACTCCCCTCATGATGGAAGTTTTCCTGGACTGTTAGAAACAGATTCACAGGTACTTCCTGTCTGTGTAGATCAGGTGGAATTTATTTTTCAATATCTAGGTGGTTATCTTGTATCAGAAGCCTGTGTTGTATCAAGAAGTTCTGGTATTTTATATCATCCCTCCTTCAGGTTGTGTTGTGTTTTGGGAAGGTAAAGAGTTCCCTGAGGCCATCTCCAGCTGATGCCTGCACTCCCCAGGTTTTGCACAGAGGCTTCCAGGGGTCCTGGCTCTCCCCACACAGCCCTGTGCCACCTGCAGTGTCTGCTTCCTCACTTCCAGTTTAACTTCAGCAGGAGTGGGCTTTAGTCATGCCTCTTTTATGTCCAAAGTGGATCATAAAGTGAATCTACTTTGTTCTGTAACATTTAGTTTGAGCCGAAAAGCTAGCACTGTGAGGATTAGATGGCACTTTTTAGGTAGGTGTGTTGTGAAGCGCCACCACCCAGAGATCAGTGGGATGCTGAGAAAGGAAAGCCCTGGCTGGTAGAGCCAGGGACAAGGTCAAGCCAGGTTTGCTGCCAGCTTATATCACATGAGCAATTATTTGGAAGTTCTTAGCTTTCACATCTAGGAAATAGGTACAGTAATGTCTACCCTGTGAGTTCATGGAAAAGCAAGAGAAAGAACAGGTGAAAGAGTACTTTTAAAAGTAAAAGGTGCCAAACAGATATAAAGTGGTATCAATGTAGGTGGCTGATTGTAATTAAATCAATGAATCAGTTGATATTTTTGAATGTGTTTAAATGGTATCTTAAAATAAGAAGCATCCTATTTGGAACATTCATTGCTGATCTCCTCAAAATGAAGGTGATGCTCGCCAGCAGAGAAGAGCTGGTGTCTATGAGGACTAAGCACAGTGCTCTCACCCAGCAGCTGTGGCGGGCTTTCTGCTTTTCCAAGGCAGGCAGGAGCAGTGACCGAGCCGCTGTGTGTTGGGTGACTACAGCATGTGGACACTGGCATACCTCCTTATCAGTGCTCACGATGACAGTGGGGTGCTGAGGTTCCTCTTGCAGAAGAGGAACATGTTTCAGAGAAGAGAACACAGAATAGAAACCCCAAGGCTTGGCTGAGGCACCATCCCGCCATTCTGGATCAAAAGCAGAATCTACTGCTGCAGAGAAGGCCCCTGGTCAGGGCCGAGCTGCACGGGTCTCGTCCTCAGTGTGAGCTCGTCCTCGGTGGCTGTCTTGGGAGTTGCAGGTGGCCTGCGCCTTCTCCACCTGTCCAGCGCTTGCCCTGGCTAGTCTGCCTTCGTTCATCAGGAGCAGCCGACCCCATCGTGTGAGGCCTGGGTGTGCGAAGGGTGTTGGACAGGAGGGCCTTAACTTCCCACAGGTTCTCTTTTAACTGAGGAACCTAGATATATTTTTTTCCAAAAGTTTTAAAAACTTCTTTTTCCAAAAAGAGCATCAACTGGGATTGTGGGTGATTTTTTTTTTTTTAATTATTCTGGAGGCGTTTTTTTAGGTGTACTGTAATGAGCTTCTGTTGCGTGTGTCTGCATTGAGCACTATTTACATTTCAGGACATTGGTGACACAGGTTTTATGGTGAGAGCTTCTCCACCTGCATCTGTCGAGGCCACACTTGTTCTGGTGCCCTCTGCAGCCCCTGCTTGCTCGAGGCTGTCCACAGCCTCGGAAAGCATGTCCCTTGTCCTCTTCGCCCTGTTTCTTGAGTCTTCCTCAACTCTTACCTCCCAGCCTTTCTGTCTAGTTGATTGTTTGATTCAGCTTTTTTTGTGACGTTCTCTTTAGACACAGATCTTAAACTTCTGGTGGTGCCAGCTCTCTAGGGCACCTGCTGTTTGCTTGGGTGGCTTGGATGTGGTTTTTCCCCCAAGGGCTCATGTATTAGAGGTGCTCAGTGTGGAGGTGTGAGGTGGTGGCACTCTTAGGACATAAGGCCTGGCCAGACGTCCTTAGAGGTTGAAGGAGTGGCCTCAGAAGGCAGAAGGGGAGCTCGTGGGACTCCTGAGTTCTCAGGGTGGCGCTCTGGCTTCCAGTTTGGCCGTGTGACCTCCTTGTATATGCTCCTGCCCTTGGTCATGAGCTTCTCCTCAGAGCTGAGCTGATGCTGGCACTGTGCTCTGGCGTCTCCAAACTGTGGGCTGAATAAGCCTTTTTTCTTTGTAAAGCAGCTTGCCTTAGGGATTTTGTTATAGTAATGAAAAAAATGGACTAATATAGCATATTGCCGAGCATGGTCCAGCATCTGGTGATTCGTTGTCCTCTTCATTGTAATAATAAGTGTGCAATTGCCAGGAGACTGCTTAGGAGTGAGCTGATGAGAGTTCCCCTAACTAGCGTGCAGAGAGCTTTGCACTGGGGCCGAACGTCCATAGCAGTTGCTGTAGTCAGTCCTGGAAGTTTTGTTCAGTGTGACTGGTAAAGAGCCCTCTGTCCCTCTGCTTCCAGCCCACCCTGCTGTGCCCTGTGCCTGGGAGGGAGTGGGGCCCCCATCGTGGGCAGATGAGCTACAGCTGCAGGGCCCCATGCTTGGTTTGAGGTGTTGCCTGCATGGTCTTGAAATGGTCAGTTTTTGAATGAGGGGCTGAGCATTTGTCCCAAGTGGCCCTGGGGTGTGGGAGCAGTTTGTGTGCTTTGCTTTGGGTGCAGGTCTGGTTAGTTGGTGTCTTCGCCTCCTGGCTTCCACTGCTCCTGTCTTGTGGGTTTCTGTTGGTGGCTCCTGGTTTGCCCTCTCCCCTTGCCTGGCATGGCACAGTGCCCTCAGTTGCCTCCTCATCCTACTAGCTGCTGGCCCCTTGTTGTCCCTACTCTCAATTCCAGCCACTCCTGGCAGGAGAAGAGATCTGCGCTCATGCTCAGCTCACCTTGGGCTGGAAAAGTCTGTCCTGTCTTTACAGTCAGGCACCAATGAACAAGCACCCAGCAAACATTAATTAAAATGGAAAATCAAATTTGTCTTCCTAAAATATTTTTAGTTACAGCTAGGAAAAAAATGTGGTTTAAGAGGGTCTATAATTTTGTTCAGAGAAGTAGAAAGAGAAGATCCAAATTTGAGCATTCATTATTTATTTACATTACATGAGCATCCGTGCTTTTAAATTCCAAATGAAAACAGACTCAGCAGTTGCCAGTTGTCAGTTGTCATTATTTTCACTTATGATTGTTATTTTCTGTCTCACAGAGGGTGCTGGATCTTTGCCCTGGACGGG
Organism: Xerus rutilus; assembly: GCA_028644305.1. Classification (NCBI taxonomy): domain Eukaryota; kingdom Metazoa; phylum Chordata; class Mammalia; order Rodentia; family Sciuridae; genus Xerus; species Xerus rutilus. Next base: position 88,753,798 of record CM053410.1, read on the forward strand.
GGGATCTGCAGCCAAGCCTGGAAAGCCCAAGGGCAAGAAAAAGCTCTCTTCTGTTCGTCAGAAGTTTGACGTAGGTTTTTCCTCACAGGTTTGGTAATGGACTTGAGTCAGTGTGATGAACTAGCTTCGTTTTAAATGAGCCTTGGAGTGCTAGTGGGAGGGTTGGAAAGGAACCCCAAGGCTGGGGTCTGTTGACAGTTCTTTCTGTTATTTCTTAAGTGTTAATATGTTCTCAGTTATACCGAAAGGTATTCCAGGGATTCAGGGTTGGGCCTACTGGTTTCTCAGGTTGAAGGCATCTGGTGTGGGGATTAGCAACCTGGAGGCCCTTGCAGGTGCCTGCTGTGCCCACCTGGGCTCAGCCTTTTTGCCTATAAAATTTGTAACTGAGAATAACTTGTGTTTTTCAAAAAGATTATCTGTAGGGGAAGAAATTTCTAATAATATCCCCTTTGAGGTTTGCCTGGGAAGTGATAGTTTTGTTGGCTAATATCACCAAACATTTCTTTCTTTCCACTTGTATCAGTAATAATACTCAATCTGGGGGGCTTCAGCATCTCCAGAGAAGCATACCTGATTTAAATAGGCACATTCAACATAAAGAGCAATTTTATACTTGGAAAAAGGAAAAATAACTTGTTTTTATAATACAGGCTTCGAGCAGGAACACTGTCTTTAGTGCAGTATTTGGGTGTTAGCCAGAGCTGGCAGAAGCTTGTCTTCTAGTGATGGTGGATAGTCCAGAGGAAGGCTGAGCGGTTATGAATGAATGAAGGTTAGAAAAAACTATTTAGATAGTGTGCCTAGGTCCTAGACAGGCTCTGCGTTGAGGATTATAAGTAGAAAGTAACAGTGAATAGGTGGTGCTGTCTACGGCACTGTTGTGGGTGCTTGTTACTGGATCTGTCATTGGCTAGCGAGGTGGAGGGCTGAATGGACAAACTGACTGTGCTTTCAGAACTGCCAGTTAAAGTTCTCCAGCTTTTTGAACTTAGTTGTGTGTCCTGTCCTCTCGCATTGTGATGTTTAGCCTAGGACTGTAGACCGTATGGCCACCATGGTCCTCGCTGAACAGAGTGGACTCTGTGCATGTGGCCATTGTCCCTGAGCTCACCTCTCTACTATCTGATGTGATGGGCATGAGTGTGTGACTATTTGTGAGTTACTGTTTTACTTCTCTTTGCCACTGTCATGGTTTTGGTGGCATTAATTTGAAGGATCTCGAGTGTAAGGTGTGGCTCCCTCTTGTCTGTCTGCTTGCTGTGGTGATGAGCGATACTGACAAGTCCTCTCACTCTCAGCATAGATTCCAGCCCCAGAACCCCCTCTCTGGGGCGCAGCAGTTCGTGGCAAAGGATCCCCAGGATGACGATGACTTGAAACTCTGCTCCCACACAATGATGCTTCCCACGCGCGGCCAGCTCGAGGGCAGAATGATCGTGACGGCCTATGAGCACGGGCTGGACAACGTGGCCGAGGACGCTGTTTCAGCTGTGGTCTACGCGGTGGAGGTTGGTGTGCTGCTGGCAGAGAGGTCGCAGATCGATGTGACACCCTCCTGCGTGTGGCAAGTGATGCTGCTGCAGAAGAGCCGGACGCTGCTCTGGCGTCCGAGGGTTGTCCCCATCACACATCATAGTCCAAAGAATTGATGGATGGAGCTCATGGGCGAGTTGCTTAGGGCCTAACACTTGTGCTGCTCTGATGTGCAGTGGCGAGGGAGTGGTGGTCAAGGCCAGGAGTGAGGCTGAGAGTCCTAAGGGTGCGCGCCTGTGTGTTTAGAGTGCTGGGCTTGGCGTCTGAGTAGTAGAGTTGTCTGGGCATGCTGTTCCATGTGCCCATTTGCTTATCTAGCTATTTGACAATTATACATTGTACTGTGGCCTGGAAGTGCTCAGGGGAAACTGGGTAATTTAATTCTTGGGGCTTCATTTTCCTCCTCTACATCAAAGATAATAATAGCTGTCTCCTGAAGTTATCACGGTCAGTGAATTCTCTGTGAAAACCCATATTAAATCGCACAGTTATGTCTTGGTAGAAGATGGTCTTGATATAACAAACATCCCAGCAGATCCTGGCTCACCTGTTGGCAACTGTAGGCTGGGACTAGTTCTGTGTCTGTTTTCATAGGCATGCTGCAACCTTTCCTTATAGCTTGGCTCTCAGAGAAGAAATGAAATACATAGTTACAGAAAGGCAAAAGGAAATTACACATTGTTTTGTGTTTACTTATCTTGAGAAGATCCTATGTATTTGTTTATGTGGCTTTTGAGAACAAAGGCTCTTCTCATGTAAAGATTGAATAACCATGAAATATCAGATCTTGAAACTTTACCTCCCGTTTTAAACCAAGTCTCCAGGTAGTTTGCCTTTCTATCAAAATAAATTATTTATTGAAAATCATTTTTGAAGTGAGCCAATTTAGAGACATAAAAACTTTAATAATTCAAGTAGGGCAAGACCATTTTTAAAGGGAACCAGATGAAAATAAGTGTGCCCTCCCCTCCCTGTACTCCTTCTCTTTGGAGTGGCTGCTGGCTCTTGGGTTGAACTCATGTGGTTCTGGCTTGTGCCAGCTGGTCCCACGCCTGCGTGGTGATGGTCAGTGGGAGCCATGGTCTGCTCTTAAGGCAGTGGTGCTCTCCTGCTTTGCAGAGCCACCTCAAAGACATACTGACATCAGTTGTATCCAGAAGGAAAGCGCACCGGCTGCGAGATGGCCATTTTAAGTATGCCTTCGGCAGCAATGTGACCCCGCAGCCTTACCTGAAGAACAGTGTGGTGGCCTACAATAGCCTCATTGAAGGGTAAGTGCTTTCTTGTGATTTTCCCTCTGCCCCTGCTTGTTGGCTACACAAACCTCCCGTCAGGTAATTGGTCATTGGGTTTCTGTAGTGTTGGAGGAGCTTGCCAGCTGTACAGTTACTTTCTTCAGCCTTTACCTTGCATGTGATCTGGTGAATTACTTGGATAGTCATGTTTGTCAGTTCCGGGGTCAGGCTGCTACTTGAGGTCTAACTGACTCTCTGCTGTGTAGTGGAGTGGCTCCCTCGGGGCAGCACCCACCTGGGGAAGTGGCTCTTGGCCACGATTGATGGTTTTTGTCTGAGTCTGATTCAGGCACATGTGTTTGGGATTTTCACTGAAGTCCTGCTTCTCTAGAGAAAAACAAAGAATGTGTCTCCTTGTGGTGGTGGTCTGGCCAGGGCCCGCCAGGGGCTGCTCTTGCGATGACGCTGCACGCTTGTGGGTTGTCCTGGCGTTCCAAGGGAACTGTGCCACTTTCCTCAGCTACTCTGATGAACAGATCATGCCTGGCTTCTCTGCTTGTACTGTCTGGGCTGTTTGGGAAATGAGCAGGATCTGGACTGACAGGCTCGTTTCCCCTGTGCTGCCCACTGTCCTCTTTCTGCTGCTGTGGAGCTCCTGGCCTCCAGTGCTGTTCTTCCTCTCCAAGTCATAGCTTCCAGTGTCATGTTTCTTTAGTTAAGTTCTGTTACTTTTTTCAACTAGAAGCTCCTTCAGGACAGGAAGCAATTGTGGCTCAGCAGTCTAAGCTAATTCAGTAAACACTTCAGCGCCGAGGAGGGAGGGGCCAGCGTAGCTGAGTGTGCTTGTGTCCAGCCCAGTGTGCGCACCCAGTGGGTTTCTATAGGGTGAGAGGCAGTTTTAATGAAATGTGGCCTGGCAGCCACTCTGTTCCAGCTGCACGGTCGTCTCTGTGGGAAATGCTGGCAGTGTTTCTGCAATGTCTTTCAGCCCTCCGGCTGCGTCCGGTCCCTGTGCGGGTCAGAACCCAGCTGCCCACCTGCCCCCGGATGCTGCCGAGCAGCAGGCTGCACTCCTGCTGGCCTGCTCTGGGGACGCTCTGCCTGCACCTTTGCCTCCAGTGAACATGTACGACCTTCTTGAGGCTTTGCAGGTAACTCTTGGCTCCTTAAGGTTGGACAGGGTGACAGTTCAAGTCTGCAGAGTCCTGCACTGGTTTGTTTACAATTCTTGGTTCTATTTTTCGTTTTTTGTTCATTATTAAAGCCATTAATACTAGTCTCGTTTTTAAAATCCTAAGCTCAGGGATCTTTCCTAATTTACCTCCCTCATCCTTGATCTCTCCAAAAAAGGGAAAGTGTGCTGCTGCCTCATTCAGAACCTCACTAGTGCCTGTTCCTTATCTGACTTGGGATTCATTAGGTTCTCACTCAAGTTTGTGAGCTGTGTGTCACGTCAATGTTGTATTGATAAAAACCCATTCTATATGTTGGAAAAGTAAGCCTGCTGAAGAATAATTGGAGACATGCTGATTTTTAAATCCCAGGTACACAGGGAAGTCATCCCTACACACACAGTGTATGCCCTCAACATTGAGAGAATCATCATGAAACTCTGGCACCCAAATCATGAGGAGCTGCAGCAAGACCAAGTCCACCGCCAGCGCCTGGCAGCCAAGGAGGGGGTTTTGCTCTGCTAAGTGGGATTAGAGGGTGTGGGAGCCTCACGGTTGATTGCTCACTGAGGAGAGTGTTTGGGGTCCACATTTCGAGGCTGAAGTGTAGAGTGTACATATAACCTTTCCTATGGAAATGGGACAGTGAGTGTTTTCTGTTGCCGCTGCAAGGCCATTCTGTAAGTACAGTGCCACCCCGTCTGTGTATTTCCAGTTATGGGAGCAGGATTGAAGTCCTGTACCTGCAGCGGGGACGCCTGAGGCCCTGTGTAAGACAGACCATCCTAGAGTGAAGGCGCCATTGCAGCCTGTCTTCATGACTGGCAGGACATTCTTGTTTAGTGACGGTGCACACATTCTGTGTCTGGCAAGATAAAACCTCTGCCTATCCTGAAGAACTGTACTCCTGCTGTTTGTTGGAATGACCTATCCAGTGTTGAAAATCAGATACCTTCTTTAGTGACTGGTTTAATTTTTAACAGCTATAGATAGCCCCCAAGTGATCTGTCATTTCAACTCTGCAGAAAACATGACTTGCAAATGCTGTGCCGTTGGACAAAATAAAGTCCAACCAAACAACCCACCCTCTTAGAATGCAGTCTACTTTGTAAAACATCTTCCTGCAGCTACAGTTTGTTTGGTATTGATATGCCCAGAAATGACGAGCAGGTTCTTCTGTTAATTATACTTAGAAGATGTCTTCCTATAGCTTCAGTGTGTGTGGTGGTAATATGCCCAGAAGTGACTGAAGGCACATCTGCTGATTATTCCTATAGAACATGTTTTAAGAAATCTTACAAATTGGATTTATGCTTGGTAATTCTATTTCTAGGAGATATCTATCTCTACCCTTTTAATTGCTAAATTGAAAATAATTCACTTTGACAGTGTTACTGAAAACCATCTTTGCTTTTCTAGAGATACATATGCTTTTTACTTAATAGTATTGATGGACAAATTGGACTGTATAGATGGGCTTATGTAGGACTGAGGAATGGATGTATGGGTGTCTGTATATGGTTCATACATCTGAAGCTATGTATTTTATTTTGTACTTTAAATGTGACAAATGTTTTGGCAGAAAACCTTTGTTCTTTATTAAAGTAAATACATAAGGAAAACTGTCATACAGAAATAGTGAAGCCCTGCTTTGTGAGATCTTGGCAGAGACTTCAGAGTGTACTAGATCAGAAAAACTGAAAGGTGGGCTCCTGTTAAACTCTTCATTTCTCCCTTTTGTGAATTTTTTTTTAACACTAAAGAGAAAAAACAGCTCAGTTTGTTTTTGCACAAGCCATTTGGAGTTTTCAGTGAGGCAGGACTCTGAATTTTTAGGATCTGGAAAAATTTGAACTGATACTGAAGTGAATATGGTGGTTTGTTTGGGACTGCTATACCCTGGGCCTCGTCGCTGCCTAGGAGCGTGCTAGTGTCCCCTGCGTTCTCATGTGTAGAGGCAGCCAGCCAGCGGCCACTGTCTTGCTGCACACAGCCGCAGAGGCCCCGGGGAGCTGTGCAGCACAGCACACTCAGGCTGCCACGGACCTGCTCCCTGTGCCTCACATTTCATTCCTGCACGCTGATAAAAGCTCTGCCCTCCGTGCCAGCTCTCAAGAGGGTCCCTAAACGGGGAGTGGTGATGAGGGCAAGGCAGGAAGCTAGAGCGACTGGGGTCTTCAGGGGAGCCCCTCAGAAGGGAGCTGTTCTACCAAAGGCTGGCCCCACCCCGGCACCACCAGCTGAGGGGGCCCGGTGTGTCTTCTACAAGGAAGCATGAGTAGTTAACAGCAGGCATCATTCAGAAAAAATAGTTCAGTGAGGAAAAAAGCAGCTAGAAACCAGGTGGTTTTGGAATGATCGCAGTTCTCTCTCCTGCAGGACTCTGAGGAAGTCTACAGGTGTGCAAACACATGACGGCACCTGCTGCCTTTCCAGGGTGACTGAGGGCTGGCTTGGTGTGCATCCCAAACATGCCTTTCCCTTGCTGGGTCACTGACTTCTCCGGATCTCCTAGGTGTCTTCTCGGTGACTACTTTTCATTTGGCACCATCTGTGTCTTTGACTCATAACAAAATGGCCCCAGGAGGAAGGGTAACAAAGCAGCCTTAGGGGTCAGACGGCTTGGCCAGTGTGGCCAGTAGAACAGTCCATTTAATTGAAGGTTTAAAAAGGAAAAACATTGTCTAGATTGTTCTTGGAGAGTAGACAGTACTTACTTAAGTCCACAGACATGGTAAACTTGGCAGGACTCATCTTACTAAGCATGGGATAAAGGGAACCACGGATCCATGATGCTTTTGTTTCTAAAGAAATTTATAAAAACAGGATACTAAGCTTTCTGTCCATCAGCTTGTTAGCAATGAATTTTCACTGATTGTAAATTCATGTCCTTTAAGGATTTTCCTCATGGGGTTTTGGTAACATTCTATTCCTGAGCATACAAAATGATTGAGGAAAATAACTATTTATGCTAGACCTCCCCCACCTTTAAAAGCCAGTTTAAGATCACAAATAGTTTCTTACTTTGCTTTCAAGGATGACACCAGTATTACTTTCACTATATCCCATGATCCAAAGGAATAGTATGTTGGTACCAAACTAGATGGGGAATAAAGTATAGACAAAAGCTTAAAGTGTAATTGACATTGTCAGTGGGTAAATAAAAGCACCATGCCTATTGTCTTTATTATCAAATTTTATTATTGGGGTTACTTCCTATCTACCAGGGCGTACACTATGTCTGAATGTGCTATAGTGAGTCTAGGGTACTAGCCATTCTGCAGAACGGCTGTACTGGGGCTTGGTTAGGCATAGATCATGTTAAGTCAGTGGAAGGAAGCCCAGGAGACCACGGCAGCAGTGCCGTCGCTCCAGGGACGCTCCAGTGCTGTGCAGCCTGTAAGGCATTGTCTCCGCTGGCGAGGAGACTCGAGGTGCGGGGCAAAATGGGGGTTGAACCATTTCTACTCTCTCAGCAAGGTGACTGGCTCCCATTGTAGGAACCCCAAATTAGGTCCTGTAGTATCTTTAAGCTTCCAAAGAAAGAAATAGGTCATGGAGAAGGGCCAGGAACTAGGAAGAATTAAAGAGGGAATGGAAGCTTTTGGAATGAAAAGTAACAGGTTCTGGGTTCTGTTTTTGGATATGCAAGAATGCAGCAGGTAAAGCAAACGCAGGAACAATTCAGATACTGAAAGTTATTTGGACACTAGAAGTTGAGTGGAATTTTCCTGTGGGGGGGGGCTCGTTTAAAAAGATCAGAAAGGTGAATCACTAACAGGAAGATGAGTACCTGAGTAGAAATAGGTGTTCCAAGATGCCAAGAACAGCTTGTAATACACCTGCGAGCTGTGTCTACGGGAAGAGTGGCTGCAGTAGCCAGTTGGTGGGCCCAACCCAGGAATGACGGCTCTAGCAATGGCTTCTGAGGGTCCGGCACATTTTCTGTAGCTCAGATGGCTTTGAAGGAATGTCTTCGTAACACTTGACTTGGTGGGAATGTAAGTCACTACTGTGTAAAAACTCAGCGACCTCCCAGCATCCCTGCAGGATGGACGATCAAGTCTCCAAACAGCTGTGGTAGATGCCTGTGCCCTCCCACAGCCCTTGCAACAAGAACATTAAACAAACAAAACAAGTACCAGATGAGTCAACGGGCCTTGTACCTTGTGGACAGCAGACCCCTCACAGGGACTTCTGCAGGTGGCCTGAGGGCAGGAGCTCAGGTACCGAGTGCTGCCTTTACCATTAAGCAGGAGAGTGAACAGACCATCAGACAAGACCCTGCCAGTCCAGCTGCCAATCAAACTGGGAAGACAGAACAGCAGCTTACTTTATGTCTTCCACACTAACCTAGTTTGTCTACAGAAAAGCCACCTGCTGGCACCAGGCCAGTATGTCTTGAATTCTGCTGTTACCATCAGCGTCTTGTTCCCCGAGACGAGGTGTGAGCAGCAGGTGTGAGTGATGCATCTCTACGAAACCTCCACCAAGACCACCGGGGCCAGGCTGTACTTCTGGAAGCGTCCTCAAGGCAGGACACATACCCACTTGAGGTTTCCTCTGCAGAAAGCACAGCACTCAAGCTGTGCCAGCATGCTGGACCCCTACGGTGTGGGGACCTCTTCCCAGGAGCGCCTCACTGCCGCCTTTTACAGGCTCCTTTTGATGGACATGCAGATAATCTCCAAGGAACAGGCAGAAAGGTTCTTCCCTATTCTTGTTGCTGATGAAATTAAGGGTCCTCTACCTGGCTGCTGACACTGCAAGGGGTGGGCGGGGCATGTCCCAGGAGGCACTTGCTGGCTGCTGTCCAGACCTGGGCTGTTGAGAGCCCTGCTGCCGCCTCCTCCTGCTCCCTGTGCATCCACTGCTCTCGGGAGTCATTTTTTCCTCAGCTGTTGCCATCAGTTCCATTTGCTGGAAAACACAGAAGTAAGTGTGAATTAAGCTTTGGATTTCTGGATATCTTAACAAACAGCAATTCCATCAGTTTTGTCTGTGGTCTCCTAAACCTCCTGTCACTATGAGTCCCTGTCTCCTTCCCTCGCTGCCTGGGCAGCTGTAGAGACCTGCATCTGCGGCGGGAAAGCTCAGGCTGACGTGCACAGAGGTGCAGCTCAGCACAGCTTGCTTCCCTTCCTGGCAGTTTCTGATCAAGGCCTTGAGGTGGTGAACACTTGGAAAACAGAAAATGTCCCCAAAGGTTAATAACAAGGAGAGGGAAAAGCAAAAGGTAAATGAGGAATGGATAGGAACACTAACTCCAAGTCTGACATTGAATGGAGGCAGAAAAGGGAGGCTGGATTAGGGGATTCTCCAAGTGAGGGACATGAGGAAGCAGCAAGCAACTTTGGTGATTCTGACATACCAGGAAGATCTTGCTCTGTGGTGACCCCAGGGGTCCAGAATTATGAGGGAGTTCAGTGACATGATTTGGGGGTGAGGAAGGAGGCCTGAGTCACTCTTCCGCAGGTGCTTACACAGGGAAACTACACTTTCAACATCAGAAACCCACATCAAGGTGGTTTCAGGTCTGAAGACCTCACCTCTTTGGAAACGAGACTGCAGGGCAGACTGGTGGACCACTGGGAAAAGGAGCACAGGAGGTTGGAGTGGTATGCCTTCCGCGTTTCCCAGCTGCCTGGGGCCCTGCTGTTCCCTCTAGGGGGATGGGCACAGGGGAGGCTCGCTCCAGCGTCCTCTCAGCTCCCGCTCTTCTGCACTCAACTCTACCCCAGGCCCACTGCCACGGGCCCTCGATCTGTCGTCTCAGGCACCCTGTTCTGTTTCTGGTGCAAAGATTTCAGTTTTAAAGCACCATCCTGCAGACACCTGCTGACCTAACTGTCCACCCACCCCAAAGGCCAGGATAAGACCAAGATGGGAAGTGTGTTCATCTCCCTGGCAGGTGTTAAGTGTAGACCAGCCGAGCATGGAGACCTGAGGCCCAGGAGATGCTGTACTGAAGGCAGATCTTTTGCCCTGTGTCATAGTCCTTTAGGTCAGTGAGTCCCAAGTACGTCAGAGACACACTAGCCCTAAACATTCTGTGTGATTTATAAGGGAAAGAAAAGTCGTCTTTTCAGACAAAACTTTCTGTGAGCTACACACTATCAGACCCTTTTAGGCCCAAATAATTTCTTTCAGTGTTGTAGCTCTCAGATTAAATGTCTGGCAGCTCACCCTCTGTTCATTTCACATGGACACTAGTGCTCCAGGTCCAGGCCACAGAGTGAAACAGACCTGAAGTACACCAGACAGGCCATCTGCTATGAGGGAGAGTGCACGCTGCACCACAGACTCTAAGAGAACTGGAGAGGAGGATTCGGCAAGAGGTGTGTCCATGGTGGCATGGGACCGCTGAGCACTTACTTCAAAAGGCCACTAGGAGCTGGCCTCTCAGTTGCCCTCGGTCATGCTCTCGGCAGGGGGGTCACCTCCTCCGGGCAGCTCACTCTCGACTTCCCACAAGACGTCATCTTCCTCCTCCAGGTTGCTGGAGATGTGGCACTTCTTGAACCCCTGGACAATGGATTCGCTGGAGATGCTATTCCAGGCGACCATGACCCACTCCAGGAAGAGGCCCAGTGGGGGCTTCTTGGCGTTGCCAGTGGGGCTCAGGGCCAGGTTCCCCGCCAGAAGCCAGTTGGAGTACTGAGCACGTACACTGTCATTCAGCGGTTTGTAGACCACCACGTCCAGCACCTGTAGCTGCGAGGTCAGGCCCCCCGGGATGATCACCATGTCGGTGTTCATGCTTTCCATGGAGCTCTTCACCGAGTCAGTGGCGTGGCCGCGGAAGCCATTCAGGATCAGCATGCCCCGCTGCTTGGGGACGGCCCCGGTCCGCCGCCGCCACACCACCTCCAACCAGTCCTGCATCAGGTCCTCTGTCATCCACCCGTAGCGGTGGCAGCGGATCTCCATGCCGCTGGGGAACTTCCCGGGCGGGATGTATGTGCCCCTCAGGATGATGTAGGGTGGCAGCTTCCTCCCGTCAGCCAGGACGCCCAGCATGGCCGTGATCTTGAGCTTCTCCCTGCCCGGCGTCTTCACCAGGACGGGCTTCTCGCCCTGGTTGTCCACGGTCACCCTGGATGGCACTTCCAAGCAGATGGGTGTCTCGTCCGCGTTGCCCATCTGTGCCACATGGTAGTCGTGCGCCCTGCGCAGAGCCAGCACACTGCGCTGGTAGGTGACCAGCTTCTCGGTCAGGTCCTCCGGCAGATGCTGGGGCACTGGTACCTTGTGGCGCAGGGACAGGTCGTACCTTCTCATCATCCTCCGGCACCAGCCCAGGCTTGCCTTGAAGCCCTTCTCGGGAATGTTCATCTCCTGCGCGATTTCCAGCGCCTTCAGCTGCATGGCCTCCCTGGTGATGGGATCCCCCTTGGCCTGCATGTACCGGACGTACTCGGCCACGCGCTGGTCCACCAGGGCGAAGCGCCCATTCTTGGGGCCGCGGAACGCCCGCCGCATGGCGTGCGCGTTCTGGAGCTGAGGCTTCACCTTGCGCCAGTCTCGCACGTTCTTTTCCAGGACGCCAAACTGCTTGGCAGCCTGGCAGTTGTTGGTGCTCTCAGCGTACTCCACCACCATCAGCTTGAAGCCCGCGTCGTAGCTGCGGCGCATGCCCCGGCTGAACTGGAACCTCCCGGCCAGGTCCTCGGCGGACAGGTCACACCCCGGGAAGCCCATGGCCACGTAGAAGGGGTACCCCTCGCTCCACTCGGGCAGCTCGGCGAGACCGAGGCTGTCCAGGTGCTGGGGCTGAGGAAACTGCGAGTGCGGATTCCCTGGGCCTGCCCAGTATGGAGGCTTCACGTCAGATTCTTCATTTTCTGGGAGACAGGGGAGGAGCAGAAACAATACTCGTAAGTGAAACGGCGTTTCCCTAGAGCTGCTGGGTTGCAACGCGCGGCTGAGGTTTACCAGATGTGGGAACTCTCCTGCTTAAGTTCCACCCCGAGAAGCACCACCGAATCCTCCCAGGAACTGCACACCCTCTGCATGGAGAAACTATGGAAGCAACGAAATGCGCCAGGTAGCCGAGGCAGCAAGCGGCAACTGAACACTGGCACCAAGCGTGCAGCATATAACCTGGGGGCCACATGTGGGTAAAAATAATGTTTATGGCCAGGTGTGGTGGAGCAACATCTGTAGATCCAGTGATTCTGGAGCATGAGGCAGAAGGAAGGCAAGTTTGAGGCCAGCTTCAGCCAGCAACTTGAGACTATCTCAAAATAGAAAATACAAAGGTCCAGGGATGTAGCTCAGTGGTAAAGTGCACCTGGGCTCAACCCCCAGTACCAAAAGGAAACAGAAAAGTTTATGTACATGAGAAGACAAAGGTAACCCATACTATCACCTAATGTTCCAGAGATTTAGGTGCACCCTGCACTGAATCCTCTCCTTTGAAGGAAGAAAACTATAGCCAAACCACATTAGCAAAGTTAAGTTCATAAAGCAGAAAGCTGATTCTTGCACACGCATGTTAACACCTGTTCCACTCACTGTATGTGGAAGGTGACAAACTGAGTGTGCTCTGAGGAAATAACTGCATTTCACCAAAACCCGAATACCATATTGTGGGATGCATGACCGCAAGCCATTTAAAGAAAAATAAGATGCCACTAATTGTAACTATCACATGCCATCAATTTTAAGGAACATTCTCAATTTCAGAGTTGGTAGTGTAGCAGGGAAAAACATGTCTTAGAACTGAGAATCATGGCACTTTAAATTCTTACCTAGAGAAAAGCAAAACCACTTTGATGTCTGGAAGGTATCCATAGTCATCCCACTGTGACCCCTTTCTCTTGAGAAGGGATTAGGCGCTTCTCAGACACATGTGGCAGCTATTACTGCTCTTCCTAGCCAGTGTGAAGCAGCACAGCCAGACAGAGGCTCTGGAAGCACGCTTCCTCTCCCTGCTCCTAAGCCTGCAGAGGCTGCAGGTGTGCTGAGAGGAGGCTGTGCTCCCAGGATGTGCACTAGACCAAATGGCACACAAGCCTCATCCAGCTTCTCCTGTGTACAAGGCTGAACATCAAGTCTTATTTAGACCCACAAAGAACAGATGGGGAAACAGAGGCTCAAAGAGGTGAAAGAAGCTGCTTAGGGCCAAAGCACTAAAAAGAGGGAGACTTTAAATTCCAAAGCCCATAACCTTTGTGCCTCACTCCTAAATACACCAGAGTGTCTACGGGAGCTGGAAATCCACAGGCTTCCTTCAGACAGACATGGAACCAGTTTACTTGTACCTGTGAAGGTTCCTCTTTGGAGCTGCCACTCATCAGAATTATGAGACTCCTCTTCCCCTTCCAACCGAGAGATCATGTCTGGCTTAGGGAATGGGAATTCTGTTTACAGGAAACAAAATAGACAATAGCTGTGTGTCACTGTCCCAGAGCAATACCAAAGTAAGTACTTCTATTTAAAGCCCCCTACCTCCACCACTTTGTGACAGATGGGGAAGAAAGCTTGGTCATGTATGTAAAAAACGTGATGGAAACGAGGTCTGTCTAGGGGAACACTGGACCTTTGCAGGTGAGCAGCCACCAAGGAAGTGCAGCTGCAGAGCAGGCAATGGTGCACCACTGACCCACGGACCCCTCCTGCGTGAGTGCGTGCACTGGGGAGGTCTCCAGAGGCCACACTGACAAGGAGGATATGCCAGAGTCAGAGTGGGCAAGCATTCTTTGGGGGCAGGTCCCTAAATTTCTGAGGCTGAGAGGATACCAATGAAGGCCTTGCTTCCTTCCTGGCAAGCAAAGCACAGGCCCAGGTGCACGGAGATGTTTCTAAAGCTATACGTTTGTTAAACACCTGAATGCCCCCTGGGTCGAACAAGGACTCAACTGCACTGCTGAGTAGATGGACACAATATTCATATCCTGTCTGAGTCAAACCAGGAAAGTTAAATGGGCACTGACAAGGAGGGGGCAGAATCCAAGCTCAGAGGAGGGTGTTGGATACACCAAAGAAGAGAGACTTGGAGTCAGTTTTCTGGGCACAGAGCCTCCAGGACACAAAGAAAATGAAGTGTTACCCAGGGACAGGACGGTTTCATAATTCATCCTCATGACTTCCCGGTACAGGGCCTTTTGTTGCTCCGTCAAAACTTCCCACTCCTCATCGGAAAAATATATGGCCACTTCATCAAACAGGGCTGGTACCTGGAACACGAACAGGTCTTTCTCAGCAATGTGGATGCATATAGACATGGACTTCCAGGTCCCACAGGGCCACGCAGCCCATGGGTGCAGCCCTGCCTCCCAGGCCAGGTCAGGCCCCACTTGTATGTCTGCATTCATGCAGCTACTGGGGACGAGCACAGGCCCTCTCATGCCCACTCCAGTGGCCACCACCTCCTCAGTTTACAAATGAAGGAAGCAGCACCTTGAAAAGAAGACTACCTACTGGCCATCAGCAGGTGGGGGAACGCTGGACGCCCTATCCTCACGCACTGTGAGAGCAACTCACAGCCCACACAACTCCACAGGTGGAGGCCAACCACACCAGTGTATGCCCACCAGCACGCTCACCCCAATCCATACCTTCCTACCTCCCCAAAACCCTCAGCCCAACAAGAGGAGCTGGGTTTGCAAATTTGAATAGGATCCCCTGTTTCCCCGGGATCTTGGTGGTTTCCCAGGACACTCCATTTTCAAGGCACTAACCCTAGTGTTTGATTTGGAACCCAAAGTCAGGCAGAGAGGAGCAGCGAGAGGAGCCCTCCTGGCCTCTCCAACTCAGAGAACTGGAGGAGGAGGAGGGACGGGTAATTAGCACTTTGTTGATGTACTGAGATGCCAGAGAAGACTTCACTTTGATACCTCGACTAGGTGGCAGTGTCTTCTGTGCAGAGGGCCCAACTCTCTGGCTCTGGCCCCTGTAGGAGGGGTGCTCAGTGGCTTAGGACAGCCAAGCCACCAAAACCAACTCCCTCTTTGTTTTTTAATTGGTTTACTTTGCCTTTTACTATGTTTTTTGTCTTAGTCATTAAAAACCCTACACCAAAGCTCACCGTATTCACTGGTGAGAAATCACCAGACAGCTTGTTTCAGGCTGGTGGCTGTATTCCTGCCTACAGAGCTATTCTCTGGGATGTCCCTGGGCCCCGGGGACACTGCTCTTCCTCATCCTAGAAAATCAGCTTTGTCAGGTGTAAGGCCATCAATCACTCAGACACCCTGGCCTCCTCCCTCCCCAGCACCTTCTGCACATCAAACACTTAAAAAGCCCTGGCGGTTACTTCACTTATTTCTCCCAACAACCCTGGAAAGGAGCAGAGATGTCCCAGTTAATGAAGCAATAAAAAGGCTCAGAGAGTCCTCATTTCTAGGATAACGTCACGCAGCTAATAAATGGAAGGCTGAGGTCAGGACTCAGCATGGTGGGACTCCACTGGGGCTCTGGCTAGGGAACACAAAGCTGCCTCCCTGGAAACCAGCCTCAACCGATCTGCCCCAGCTATACTTGGTGCTTGTGCTCCCTGCTGCCTCCACGCCTCTGCCCATTGCCCACCTGGGCCTTGAGATCTCCTTGATTGTCTTGGCCCGAATAACACCCAGCCACCTGCCTAGCCTCAGTCTACTCCATCCTGTTCCCCAGGAAGCCCACTGTCTCCTAGGCTGTGTGCACAGCTATGTGCCCCCAGGATGCCCCAAGCTCAGCACCACGGGGGCCCTCAGCCCTGTACTGCTCTCCTCATCTGCTCTCTCCACTAGCATAGGGCCCTCTGTGGGTAAAGCGTCCCTAAGCTGAGGACTTAAAGCGTATTTCTGAATGAACGATCCAGGCAAATAATCTCTGGATTTCCCTTCTCTTGTTGTGCTTGGAACAGTTTCAAAGAATCATTAAGTTTTATCTGTCACAAAACTGAGCCAACACTTTGGAGTAAGAATGGACAAAAATCTCTTAAGTGTGAAATACTAGGAGGTAAAAATGGATTGGTCTCTGGGTTTTCCTGAGACTTCTTACTCAGTCTGGAAAGCCAGACAGCCCAGGAATTTTCCATCCGACTCCCTCCCATTTCCCAGGTTTTAAAACATCTCTCCCTTTGGTCTGTTCTCTCCCTGGGAGGCTTCAGATCTAGGCCATACCTATTTATAATCCTTTTCCCTTTGCTGATAAACCAGGACACAGCCTGGCTATGCTGGTCACTGTGGAGGGTAACACTAGGCCTCAGATACTAGGAGCCGAGTCGTGGGAAGGCTAGAGGCTGGTGTGGGTCTGATGACTGGGCCACAGAGGGCCTTGGGACAAGCCCAGGCTGTGCAGCACAGGCACAGTGCAGGGACTCAGAAATCCCCTACAGAGGCCCTCAGTCCAGAGGCTTTCACCTGGCCGAACACAGCAGGAGTAAACAGGACAGCCTGCAGCACACCTGAGGCCAGCGGCCCTCCCTGGGCAGGGCCCACCTCTTGCTTGCTCCCTGCCCTCTGCCTCTGGCCTGTGACACGGCCTTGCTCCACCGGGGAAGCTGGCATTCCCACAGCTGTCTCCAAGGGTGGCTGCTGTGACGTGTTCACCCACTCGCAGCCTCACAACCACCCAGCAGAGTGGCAGGGCCCTGGGGGAGCCTGTGCTGTCTGCGTGGCTGCCTGCTTCTCCAGGCCTGGTGTCAGGCGCTCCCATCTGCATAACAACACCTCTCTGACAAGGATTCAAGTAAGCCAGGGACTTGGGGCTCCCTACTCCATTTATATGGGTGAGGAAATAGTGGTGTGTCTGAGGTCTAGAGCTGGAGCCCCCTCAGCCTAAGCACTGTAGCTGGAGAGAGAGGCTTCCTTTGGACGGCTCATGCCTCAGAGCTACTGAGGAGAGAGCTCACTCTTTCTGGCAGCACCTGCCCCCTCCTGGCCACTCCCCGCGTCTCCTTCCTCTCCCTGTCCCATTCAGGAGCGGCTCCTGACTGCACCTGTGAACAAACCCGTCTTCCCTTGGCCGACTCCACTCATGACTAAGGCTCATTTCAACGTACATTTTTTCTCCTTGAAATTTATTTTTATTCCAATTTTCTGGAATTTTATACACAGAGCACAGTTCTTACATTCAAATGGCCTTTACTGATCATCCTAACATAATTTTCTATAACCAAAGTGTTTATTTAAAGTACAAATTCAATTCTTCCCTCCCCCTGATTCAATGCTCCGGAGCGGTGCTTCCCTACTTAACACTACTGACATTTGGGCAGCGATTCTTCATTGTGTGTGCAGGAGGCTGTCCTGTGCAGATAGATCCGGGGCCTAGATACTGGTAGGATCTCCCTCCCACCTTGAGTCAAGACAACTAGAAGTGTCTCCCCTACTGCCAAGTGGCTTAGGGTGGGGAGGGGGCAAAACAGTCCTCTGCTCAACACTAGGCCTTCTCTAGAGGCATCCGCCGGTCTGCATGTGGCCTCCCTGCACCTGGCCACTGCCGTACCCCGAGCTCACCTCCACCACGCAGTCTGTGGACTGTCTCCTACTGAGATTTACTTCCCTGTCTTGCTCCAACAGATCAGAAACTCTGTGAGTGTAAGGGTCTTGCCTTAACACCCAACTCTGTGCAGTAACCACAGATGGGTGGCAGACTGCCTGGGGGCCAAAATGCCAAATCCCCAGCACCACAAAACTGCCAGCTCCCTCCTCCAGCTCCTCTGGTCGTTCCTCTTCCCAGCCCAGCACGGTCCTCACCTGGCACATTCGGATGCCTACTTTTACTGCACCGGTTTCCTATGGCTCTCCACTCATATTCAGACGTTCTGGGCTGGCCAATTTAGCCTCAAAACCCAGGGTTTCCACTGCCTTGAGGTCTCACTTTTGGCCAAAGGCCACTGACTCCTGCCTGGATCAGAATCCGAGAGGACAAGAACAGCAACGAGGCAAAGGTGCACAGCCCCCACAGCCAGAGCAGCCGACCAGAGCCTGGCATGACAGACATTCAGTAAGAGGTACTAGTGTCAAGGGCACAGCTCAGGGGCTCTGTTCTTAAAGAACAAACACCAGTGTACATGCGCATCCCGAGGGCAAAGCAAGACAGCTTTCTATACTTCAGCTCCCTCGTGTGTCTGTGGGGTGGACTGGACTGGACAACTGGAAGTGGCACGGTTCTCTGAATGGGCCTCTTGTCGGGCCCAGGGATCTTATGGATTAGTGATATTGATAATGTTTATACACACTGGAAAACAGCAGAGAAATATCAATGTGTTGCTTATTTAAAATGTTTATAATTCATGCCCAGTTTCCAAGAAGTCCCGTAAATACTGTGAATAAGCAGATGGGGCTGTAACTGTGAGCACCTGCTGTTTGCG
Source organism: Xerus rutilus (assembly GCA_028644305.1). Classification (NCBI taxonomy): domain Eukaryota; kingdom Metazoa; phylum Chordata; class Mammalia; order Rodentia; family Sciuridae; genus Xerus; species Xerus rutilus. The sequence goes on from CM053410.1 coordinate 88,772,043, forward strand.
TCCGTCATTCTTCTCTGTTTGCACACGCTAAACTGCCCTATTCCTTGCCGCTTACCTTCCAGTCCAGGGCCAGCAGACTGCAGCTCTCCCGGGTGAACTACTTACTATATGTCTAGCCTTCCTATGGCCGCTCATTGTCCAAGTCTTGCTCACAATGGGTCCCTTCAACCAGCGGTAAGTCAGAAATGTCCATTTATTGCCCACGAGGTGCATGGCACTAAGCATGGTGCAGAGAGACAGGGAAATGAGAGCCAAGGTCTGGGCTCCTGAGACTCGCCATCTAATGACAGGCCTCATGGCCTCCTCCACTCCGCACTGCCTTTTAAAGCTACAGGGCTGTTTTCTCAGGAATGCAAACACACAGGGCTGGGCTATTTTTACTTCCCACGTCTGCCTGAGGAACCCCGCTCCTAGGCCTGTCCCTTACCCTGTACATCACCACCTTACGTACCCATCCACCCTCGGAGCAGATGCGCACTTTCTGCATATCTGTGGGGACATCTTCCAGCTCCCGGCTCTGAATCTCCTCTTCCTCTTGTTCTTCTTTCAGGGTCAGATTGAGAGGGTAGGTTGTGGACTCCATATCTGTGAGCGAGACGTAGTTCAGACCATCAGCTGAGTGTGAACTCTGCAAGGCCCGTGAGGAGGCTCAGCGCCACATACCCCTTCAGCCCAAGCACTGCTCAGGCTGGAACCAAGGCAGCAGGGAGCAGAGTCGGGCCTGGGCAGGAAGGGCTTCAGTGAAAACACAAGGAAGCTGGCAGGTGGCATATTTAATTATGATAAGAGGACTGGGGGCAGATAATCTATCCGGCCGCTTTCAAATATTCAAGAAAAGCTTTCTGTGGCAGAGAAACCAGACCGGTTGGTAGAGACAGCAGGGTGGAACCCAGGCCGGGCCTAAGTGTTCTGGGAAGGTTTTAAACACTAAACTGACAGGCAGAACTTTCCCCTAGCCAGGCTGTTCAGGCAGAGAATCATCACATAAGAGGGGTGTTAATTTCCTATGCCTGAAGGTGTCAGGACACAGGACACTCACTCACCTGGGGGTGTGTGTGTGTGTGCACGCGCGCGCGTGCGTGTGCGCGCGTGCAGAGGCCAGTTAAGGAAGGAGGATGGCTGGCCCAGAATACCCATCATCTGGATTTTCCAATTTCCAAGGTGCCATCCAAGAGCCAGTTGGGAAAACAGTCATGCCGCTTCAAGGGACTCTGCGGTGCGGAGCGGCGGTGATACAGTGAGGGGTTTGCCTGGAGGCCCAGGAGGGCGCGGGGCTCGGCCGGGCCCACCCACACCGCGAGCCGGCGCGTGGCCTCGGCCGCAAATCCCGTCCTGGCCGGCCGCGCTCGGCCTCGGGCGCGGGCAGTTCCTAGGTGTGCGGTGAGTGGGCATCGCGGGCCACCAGCTCCCGGGCTCCAAAGAAAGGGTCCTTCCGGAGTTGGGAGTGAGGCTCCCGCCGCTCCGCCAGCTCCGCGGCCGGGGCGTCAGCGCCCGCAGCCGGGCCCCCACTCGGCGGCCGCCTCCCGGGCCGCGGGGGCGGGACGCGAGGGCCCCGCCCGGCGCGAGGGTGCGGCGAGGCCCGCCGGGCCCGCGCTCGGCGTCCCGGGCGCCCGCCGGCCCTGCCCCGCGGCCCCGCGCACCTGCCGGCCGACCCCGCGCGCCCGCGCCCGCAACAAAGGCGGCCGCCCCGCCGCCCGCCGCCCGCGCACTCACCGCCGCCGCTGGCCGGGCCGCCGGGCACGCGAGGGCCGCGCCGCTGTCACGGCGCCATCCTGCCCGCCGCCGGCTTCCGCGCGCGGCCCCGCGGGAGGCAGCGCGGAGGACACGTGGTGGCGGGGGGGCGGCCGCAGCGGAGCGCGTTGGGAGGCGAGGGGAGGAGCGGCGGATGTCAGCAGGCTGGCGGCGCCGCCCGCCGCGCGCCCACCTCCGCCCGCCGCTTCCGGCCCGCGGCCCGTGCGCTGGCCGCCGCCCGCCGCGCCCGCGGAGCCCTGGAGGCCGAGCTGCGCGGAGCCGCGCCACGGGCCGCGCGCCTTGGTCGCCCGGCCCTGCCGATCCAGCCTCGAGCCCCGGGCCGGGTGGGGGCTCGGCGGCCCCAGAACGAGTGACCCAGAAAGCACGCCTCCTGAAAGGATTCTGGGTTTGGGCTTCGTTGGCAATTTAAGAAATACTGACTCGGGCACGTATTACGACGTGAGCCCTCATTCCGGGGACACCGGGATTCCACAGGAAGGCGGTCCGAAGGCGGGGCTTTGCGCTCAAGGAGTGGGATGGCGGGTGTGTGGGGTCAGTAGGTGGAAAACTACCAGGGCATCCAAGTGGGGCATTTTTGCTAAACCTGAACAGGATTGTTGCTGAAGGTGAAGCCAGAATTAGGCAGGCAGTGTAGATAGGTAAATCAAGTCAGGTCAGAGGGGGAGGCCATTTGGGTCTGGGAAGCTGGACAGGTATTGAAATGCTAATGCCTCCAGAGCCCTTCCGGCACCCTTATCCGGATAACCAGCCCCAGCTCCAACTTGTTGCTAAAGTAACCAGTCCCAGGTATTGTCCCTCCCTACCAGGAGTTAACTATGCCCCCATTTCCTGCCCAAATCGCTCCACCTGGGCCCTCCCCCCTATTCATCTGCTGTTCACCTTTTTGGCCATCCCACGGAGCATCTCCTGGGTCTAGTCACATAGGGAGGAGAGAGAGAAGGAGAAGAGAGCTGGAGGACAAAGGAAGCCTAGGATATATAAAAAGGCAAAGACCTGTACTTCTGGGGTACCAGGATACCAGCTATGGCCCCTTCTCCCTCCCAGGAGAAGTCTGTGTCCCCCTTTTAAAGTAAACCCCTGCCTAAAAGCTCCTTCAGCGTGCTTCCCTAATGTTCTACCTCAGCATGTGAGGAAACAGAACTCCTCAGGGTGACTGACTAGTGACACTAAAGGCAGGTCAGGGTGATCAGTTATCAAGGGCGAGGGGTGAGGTATCTGCTCAGAGACGAAGGGTGATCAGACCCCAAGATTGGGGATGCTTTCTGAATCGGCTTTGCAGGATTCTTCCTATAACTAGGCTGGTCAGGTAGAAGGTTGGGAAGGGGGTCAAGGAGTACATATTTGTCACATTTAGGATTGTCGGGAGACCTGCCTACCTGCTAGAGATGTTACAGAGCTGAGGCCTTCTGGAAAACTGAGGGAGCATGAAGACTGCCCCCCTTCCAACCCCAGTTCTTAAATCAGAAGAATTTCAAACTGTCACTCAGACTAATGGGCATGAGTTTATTGAAGGGATAGGAAAAGGGAAAGGGGACACTCTCAAGGAGGAGAATGGGTCCTCTCAAAGAAAAGAGGAACAAGGAGCTTCTGCACTCCAGTTTTATTGGGGATCTCAGAGTGCGGTGGCCCAAAATCCTCAAGAAACTGCTTGACAAAGTTCCAGTGCCTGCAAAGGGATCAGGGTGAAGAGATGCACTCCTCAATATATTTCCTGTTGGGATGCCCCTTCTTAGTTTGACAGAATTAATTGTGCTTGCTTGTGTCGCTATTTCAATTCCTGGAAAGACAGGATCAGTCAACCCTGGTCCCCTAAAGTCTCATGTAATTAAGGAGAGGCATTTGACCACCCAGGAGAATAAACAAGAAAATCCCCATCAGGATAGAACTACTGATATGATGTTTCTTAGAAGTAATTCTATAAATTCCCCTGATGATAGTTTCACTTTAGAAATGATATCCAGAACACTTAGGCCCACAGTTTCCCTGATTACATCTGGAAGTACTCTCAGGCCTGGCTGCAGGAGGCTGCTTTGGCAACCTCAATAAAGTGAGCTATGGGAAATTGTGGCTCCAACTAGTCCCATGCCTAAAGCTCAAATGCTGGTCAAGCCTTCTCGCAAGCCCTGACCAAAATGGGTTCCCCCTGTAGTAGAATCCAGTCCTTATGTGATATTTCACATGGGTAGAGGCAGAAGATGGCAGGTGCCCAGGTATAAACAAAATCTAATTTAGGACTGGACCCTTCCCTAACATATACAGGAGCCTACATTAATGGAGAAAGAATGGTTTGAATTAATGGAAAACATGTTAATTATAGTTCTTTGTTTACATGGGAAAGAATTAAGAGGCTAAAGCCTCGATGCCTGCCCAGAGAAATTGAACTCAAATTATGTAGATAATGATTGCAACAAAATAGGGCAGAGATGATCTTACCAGCAGCGAGTCCCTGAGCCCAGTCCAGTCACACATCCGTCAGCCCCCGCAGAGGTGATGTCCTGGGAGGGGGTCCTTGGCCTGTATCCTGCTTGCTGCTCTGAGTGGCGGGCCTGCACCCGGGGTTGGATGTTGGCTGTTGCTCTTGGAAGGTGCCCAGTGGCCACGCCCTCAGCTGTCTCCTCTGCCCCTTTCTGGCCCTCTGGATGTCCTGCGATGTGCGCAGGGCACCTTCTGTCATCTCCCCACTGTGTGTCTTCTCCTGTTTTTCGTTTTGCTTTTCCATTTGGACGTTCTTGTTGACAGACCTTCCGGCACAGAGGTGCCGTCAGAAGATGGGCAGGGGAGGCTCTGCGCTCTGTGACCATGTTTCTCTTTCCCTGAGACCTCCTCCCTGGGACATGGCCACCTCTTCTTGCATGTGGCTCCCTTTTGCCGCCAGAGCCCTGGGCACTTCCCTCATGGCTAGTTTAACTCTCAGAGCTGATGATCCCCAAATCCTGGCCAGGTCTGAGTCTAGTTCTCATACTGGCCTTTTCTCTCCAGCTGTTTCTTGCCTTTCATTGTTTTGCCGTCTCTCAGGTGAGGTGTCCAGGCCTTCCGCCTGCAGCATGTGCCTGTTGGGAGGAGTTGGCTGCTGTAGCTGTGGGCAGAGCCGAGCTCCCTGGCCTTTGCTTTGGTCTCCCCCATTGTCTTTGATGTCTAGAGACTTTCTTTTTTGGTGAGTTTTCCTCCTCTTTTTTACTGGTGCATTATGGTTGTACATAATGTTGGGATTTGTTGTTACGTGTTGGTACATGCACACAATATAACAATATAATTTGGCCAATATAGGCTCTGAAGTTGAGGCTTGCAGTTCTTTGAGTGACTACACTGGAGACTGGCCGATGGGCTGTTAGGTTTGGAGAGAGGGAAGACATTCTATAGCCCTGTGATCAGGTCCCAGTCCTAGTGGGCTTGTGACCCTGGGCTCTGACCTTCACAGGAGCTTCTCAGCCTCCTCCTCCTTCCCCTTACGGGCCAGGATAAGGGCTGGAGTTGGGTATCTCCCTTCCCGGCCTGTGGAAAGCCCAGGCTGGTTAGACTGATGAAACCGGTTCCCTGGAGGGAGGGCTTTCGCTAAGAGGTTGTTCTGGGTGTCTTTATAAGGGGACTGCTTGTCCCTTTCCTGTTGCTAGAGCCACAAGGGGAATTTTCTCTGGTCTTCACCCTGAGAACCTGGAGGGGTTCCTGGAGGGAAGACCTCAGGAAAGTATGGGGTGCTGTTTGGATCTGGACTGTCCTTCCAGGCCTCTTGTGTCAGCTGGGTACTACTGGGAGGTGATGGAAACTTTGGGGGGGCCAGGTGAAAGGGGTGGGTCACTGGGGTGTGACCTTGAAGGTACATTTTGTCCTGACCCTGGCTCTCTCACTCTTCCTTTCTGCTTTCTGGTCACCAGGAGCAGGCCTTGCTCTGCCATGCCCTCCCCTCCACAAGACTGGCTCACCCGTGGCCCGGACACAGGAGCCAAGTGACCAGGGACTGAAACCTCAGAGACCCTGAGCCAAAATCTGTATTTCCTCCTTTTAGGTGACCTACCTTGGGTAACTTGTCACAGAGATGAAGAGCCAATTAACGCAGGCCCCTGGAATTCTGGTTTCCAGCTGGTCCATGCTCAGTCTTCAGAGCCTGGCCAGTCGCCCTGTAGGTTCTGTTAGCGCAGAAAGATCAGGATGGCAGCAGATGGCAGCAAACTTCACAAGTCATTTCAGGCTTTATTCAGAGCAGGGCTACATCTACGGAGATGGACCCACTTTCTCGGTGGAAAATGAGCTGCTGAACAAAGAAAGGGAGTGGGTCTTTATAGGCTATTTTGGGGAGGTGGTCTAGTGAAAAAACCTGCCAGTTCTCCTGGGCGCTTAGGAATTTGGGGCTCGTTTTGATCAATCAGGGAGATAGTCAGGGAGTTGAGCCCTTGGGTCAAGGGCCCTGTGTCCTGGCTGAGGATTGTCATCTCAGTGTGGTGCTGCACTCCTTCCTTTCTGCTCCTCCCTTTCGGGGATTAGCGTCAGGAAGGCACCTGCTGGGGAGGTGGGAGCATGGCTCTTTTTCCTTTTCTCAGACTCCATTGTTTTCAGCTCCCACACCTGTTAGGTTCCCCCAGGCTCCAGCTTGGCGTGGCTCCCAGTGGGCTGCAGCCCTGTGCCCCTGTGCTGCTGCTGTCCGCGGGCGTGGGGAGTCCTTTGGTCCTCCAGTCTCTGTTCCTGGAGGGCCTGAGGCCTGCCGGTCGTCGTGGTCGTGTCGTCGTGTCCCCCGGTCCCCCCCCCCCCCCCAGCTTCTCCCTTGTCAGAGTGTGGGCTGGCTTCAGGGGAAGTCGAGTTAGAAGAACGGAGATGACCTCTGGCAAGGTCCCGCTTTCCCTTCTTCCTTCCCGCTGGCCGGTTCCAGAACACCTTGGGGTTGAGCCTGCTCACAGTGGCTCCTCCCACCCCGCAGTAGCTGCCACTCAGAGAAGGCAGCCGGCTCTTCAGCAGAGATGTCTTCCCAGCAGCGGGATCTTCTTTGAGACCTTTTAATGTACTTGACTTAAAGTCTGTTTTCTCTGCTATAGGCGTGTCTACTTCTGCTCTCTTTTGGATTACATTGTGTGGAATGTCTTTTTCTGTCTCTTTGCTTTTAGCCAAAATGAAGTGAGTTTCTCAAACAACATATAGTTGAGTCTTATGTTTAAAAAATCTATTCATCACTATATCTTTTAATTTGGAGAATTTAATTCATTTATATTTAAGGTGATTATTTGATAGATCATAAATTATTACCACCATTTTATTAGTGTTTTCTGATATTTTTATAGTTCCTTTCTTTCTTTATCCATCCCGTATAGTTCCTTTGTGGCTGGATGATTTTCTCTAGTAGCGTGTTTTGGTTCTTTGTTTATTGATTTGGTGTATCTATTATTATAGGTTTTTAATTTGTGGTTACTATGAGGCTTACAAGGAACACATTTTGTTCATAACAATTTAAAATAGTAGCAACACTGATTATAAAGATAGAAAAAGAAAGAAAGCAGTGAAAACCTCAATGCTTGCATTCCACTCCTGACATGTTGGGTTGTTTTGGTTGCCTTTGCAGTGCTGGGGCTCCAACCCAGGCCTCATGCGTGCTGGCAAGAACTCTACCAATGAGCCACATCCCCAGCCTCTATATGTTCTTTCTTTTTTTTTTTTGTACTAGTGATCGAACCCAGGGGTGCTCTGGCACTGAACTGCATCCCCAAGAGGCTCTTACTTAGTTTCTTAAGGGCTTACTAATTTTCTGAGGCTGGTTTTGAACTTGCCACCCTCCTGCCTCAGCCTCCTGAGTCGCTGGGATTATAGGCATGTGCCATCACGCCTGGCTAACTGTGTCTTCTGAAACAGCATAAAGTACATTCTCCTTGAAGAGCTTTATCAACGTGACCAGAGACAGCTCAGAATGGAGGTTTTCCTCTGAAATCTCATTCAAAAATGGCAAGACAAGCCTGGACCTCCTTCAGGCTGTGGCTGCCTGCATTCCCTCACAGCTTGGCTTGTGATAAAGACAGTGACACGCAGATCTGCAAACAGCCTGGCAAGACAGCTTTGCTTTTAGAAAGTCAGCCCGATCATGGAATCTTCCTAGTGGTGTGATTTGTTCCAGGATTACTTTGACACTTGAGAAGGGAAACGAGAGCCCTTGTTCACAGTCTTTTATCATGAGTCCTCTTATTGACAGCGTTAGTTTTCTGCTGCAGCTGTCTTCATAGTGAGGTGATTCACTGTACTTAATGCGGAGTTGGAAGCTTGAAGACGTCTACTGTCATCATTGGAGTTGGTGTCAACCTTATTTTCTGCCCAACAGTGAGGCCACACGTTTAACCCTGTGTCCACAAGTCTTCTTGAACAATACGTGCCTGATTTGTGGCTTGCTCCTCTCAGGACTCCTCCAACCTCGTCTGGGGCGAGAAGTAGCTGGGGTACAAGGCAGCGCTAATCAGGGAGATAAAGCCCCAGAAAATGAACCCAGCAGGCAGCTTCAAGGACACAGCAGCAAGTGGAGGCTGCCCTGACCACTGAGGGCCCCACTTTCTGGAAAACACTGTTCAGGCTGGCCTGGGACTAATGTCCTGCTGCTCACAGGCTCTTGATGCTTGTTGGTATACATTGATGTATGTGCATTGTAGGGTTAGGTGTTTATTCCAGTCTTTGCAATCTGGCTTTGCACCTGTCCTGTTAATGTGGAACAAACAGTTTCTTCTTTTCTCTGAGCCTGTGGTCATTGCGGCTATTCCAGCACTAGGTGACACCTTACCACCAGATTTCCTGGAGTCTGCAGATGATGTATTAGCACTGGTTCAGCACTAGATGGCACCCCAAGCCCATGTTTATTGAAAACCTACATTTGGTGCTTTTAGGATAGACTGAAGGTTAAAGTGATTCCATTAATTCATTTAGAATTTTTTTTAAAGAAATAATTTCTAATTATAAAAAAGTGTGACTTTATTTTCAATCCAAAAATCAGAAAAACACCTAATTTTAAAAGTTACGAGAGGAGCATAGCTAAACCATTAGGCAGCTTATTTGAAACCAAGATCTCTAGATAATTGTGAATAATACTCAGCCTAACTATAGACTCTTATAATTTAAGTAATTTTTTTAGTGTTGTATTTTTATTTTTTCATATTGTATTTATTTGTTCTATTTAGGCTTACGTGTTAACAGAGTGCAATTTGATTCATTGAACATAGATAGAGGATAACATATCAATTCTCTAGTTGTAAGTTGTATAGAATCACAACACATATGCAGTCATATATAAAGTTAGGGCTATGATGACCATCATATTTCACCACCTTTACTGTCCCCATGCCCCTCCCCCCTTACACCTTTGTGAACAGAGTTCCTCCATTGTTCCTATGTCCTTCCCCACATTGTGGATCAGCATCCAGTTATCAACGAGTACATTCAGCATTTGGTTTTCTGAGATTGGCTTACTTCACTTAGCATGATATTCTCCAACTCCATTCATTTACCTGCAAATGCCATAATTTTATTCTCTCTTATTGCTGAGTAATATTCCATGTGTATATATACCACAGTTTCTTTATCCAGTCATCTATCGAAAGGCATCTAGGTTGGTTCCACAGTTTAGCTATTGTGAATTGAGCTGCTATAAACATTGAAGTGGCTGCAGCACTGTAGTATGCTGTTTTTAAGTCTTCTGGGTATAGACCGAGGAGTGGGATAGCAGGCTCAAATGGTGGTTCCATTCCAAGTTTTCTAAGGAATCTCCATACTGCTTTCCAGATTGGTTATACCAATTTGTAGTTCCACCAGCAATGTATGAGCGTGCCTTTTTCCCCACAACCTCGCCAACACTTATTGTTGTTTGTATTCTTGATAATTGCCATTCTGACTGGCCTGAGATGGAATCTTAGGGTAATTTTGATTTGCATTTCTCTGATTGCTAGAGATGTTGAACATTTTTCATATATCTGTTGATGGATTGTATATCTTCTTCTGTGAAGTGCGTGTTCAGCTCTTTGGCCCATGTATTGATTGGGTTGTTAGTTTTTTTGGTGTTAAGTTTTTTGAGTTCTTTATATATCCTGGAGATGAGTGCTCTATCGGATGTGTGTGTGGCAAAGATTTGTTCCCAGAATGTCAGCTCTCTGTTCACTTCATTGATTATTTCTTTTGCTGAGAAGAAGCTTTTTAGTTTGAATCCATCCCATTTATTGATTCTTGATTTTACTTCTTGTGCTATAGGAGTCTTGTTAAGGAAGTATGGTCCTAATCCGACATGATGAAGATTTGGGCCTATTTTTTCTTCTATTAGGCATTGGGTCTCTGGTCTGATTCCCAGGTCCTTGATCCACTTTGAGTTGAATTTTGTGCATGGTGAGAGATAGGGGCTTAGTTTCATTTTGCTGCATATGGATTTCCAGTTTTCCCAGCACCATTTGTTGAAGAGGCTATCTTTTCTCCAGTATACGTGTTTAGCTCCTTTATCTAGTATAAGGTAACTGTATGTAAGTGGGTTCGTTTCTGTGTCTTCTATTCTATACCATTGATCTACATGTCTATTTTAGTGCCAGTACCATGCCGTTTTTGTTCCTATAGCTTTGTAGTATAATCTGAGGTCAGGTATTATGATATGCCTCCTGCTTCACTCTTCTTGCTAAGGATTGCTTTGGCTATTCTGGGTCCCTTGTTCTTCCAAATGAATTTCATGATTGCCTTTTCTATTTCTATAAGGAATGACGTTGGGATTTTAATTGGGATTGCATTGAATCTATATAGTGCTTTGGGAAGTATGGCCATTTTGACAATATTGATTCTGCCTATCCAGGGTCATGGGAGATTATTCCGTCTTCTAAGGTCTTCTTCAATTTCTTTCTTCAGTGTCTTGTAGTTTGCATTGTACAGATCTTTTGCCTCTTTTGTTAAATTGATTCCCAAGTATTTTATTTTTTTTGAGGCTATTGTGAATGGGATGGTTTTTCTAATTTCTCTTTCAGAGAGTTTATCACTGATGTATAGAAATGCAATTGATTTGTGGGTGTTGATTTTATATCCTGCTACTTTGCTGAATTCATTTATTAGTTCTAAAAGTTTTCTGGTAGAATATTTTGGATCCTCTAAGTATAGAATCATGTTGTCTGCAAATAATGATAGTTTGAGTTCTTCTTTTCCGATTCGTATCCCTTTAATTTCTTTCGTCTGTCTGATTGCTCTGGCTAGTGTT